>SKCR01018453.1:0-131222 GCA_019454045.1 Zanthoxylum bungeanum | reverse complement strand
ACACACCCTCAAAATTCTCCAAAGCTACCCACAAAATATAAAGGGATGCAAAAGAGTAATGATACTAAAAAAAAAATTAACAAAAAATTATACATAACATTAAAAGCCAAAAAAAAAGTCATTACAAACATTTTTATATAAATTTTTGCACATTTTTAAAAAAATAAAATTATCATTTTTAGATGCAAAATAAAAAGATTTGGTCCACTACTCCACTCTTCCGCCTCTTGAAAACGACACCGAAGCAAACTTACACCACTCTCTTTATCATTTTACTTTATTTATGTTTTTAACAAATTTTTTTTTTATATATATATTTTTAAATTTCTCCACCCATCAGAACGAAAGTAGGGTTAATTTCATATTGACCCGTAAGTTATTACTTATTTCTAAGTATCTATTATATTTGTTTTCATATTATTTATGTATTGCAATTTGCAATGTAGCAGTCATTTATTTTATTATAGGGCTTTTATTAAAAAAACTCAATTAGGATAATTTTTTTATTTATTTAACTCAACCCAAACTTAAAAAATTTACTTAAAATTATTAAAAGAAACAAGGAACTAAAAAAAAATTTTAAAAAAAATGCGGGTGCGTGTTTTAAAAAATAATTTTCTTCTTTTCTTTTTTAACTTTAAAATATAAAAAATATCTCTCAAAATATAATTTTTTTCATTAAAAAAATTACATATTATTAATCTATAAATCATAAACTTTAAAACAATACTCATTGTCGATATCTTTCGACGAAAAAACGGGTCAAAAATAACCATTACATTTATAAGTGAATAATAATTTCCAACTAATTATTTTCAAACACTCATATCTCTTCCATTCGGACTTCAAATCACAATATGTAAATATTGACATACACTTAACTTACATACCTATACTTTCATCTAGAAAACCTCTCTCAAATTCAGAATTACGTAAAGTCGAAATTAGCCCCAAAATTATTGCATCACATGTACTTCATATTGACATTCATTATAAGTACATTTTTACCTCAATCATATTGGTGACTGAACGTTGCATTGTGTGTGCCTCAGCCATATTACTTACATTCAGTCACATTATTTACCTCAATCACATTGCTGATTTTCAGTCACATTGAGCACAATCACAGTAATAGTTTAGTCACAAAGAATTAAGTTATAATTATATTTTTACCCACAATCATAATGTGACTATCAATTGGGTGACTGACAATTTAGTCATAGGTGTGTCTCAGTCACATTTATGATATCAATCACATTTTCGACCCTTAATCATATTGAGCACAATCACAATTGTGACATCAATCACATTACCGACCTTAGTCACTTTGAGCACATCCACACTTATGACTTCAATCATATTACCGACCCTAAATCATATTACCAACCATCAATCATTTTGAGGACAATCATATTTGTGACATCGGTCACATTGTGACTATATTTTTTTTTTTGCTACAGTCACAAAATGATTATCAATTAGGTGTATGGTTAAGTGTGTATTTTTTAGCCACAATAAATGATTTTATCCGCATATCAAAAAACCAAAAATAAATTAATAAGTGTTTTTAAGACGTAATGCTCAAACAAGAGATAATGAGCTAAAAAATATATTTAGGTTTAGATACCAATTTTTAAAAGCAAAAAAAAAAAAAAAAAAAAAAAAAAAAAAAAAAAAAATTTACTATCACATGAACAACAACAACATTATTATTATTATTATTATTATTATTATTATTATTATTTGCTTAATAAGGGTAAAAGAGAGGAAAAAATAGGTCAATTTTTTCATTAATAAATAAAAGAATAAAGAGTAATAAAAATGATTAAAGATGAATAAAATTTAAAATTTTAGGATTATAGAGGAAACAAGTTAAAATATGGGATTTTTCTATAATAAGTTATGAGAAATGTGGTTTTTTTAATAAATTTCTATTTTATTATTCAGTCATTATGGGGCATTTTTTGCTTCAAATTTATTTTGAAAAATTAAAAAATTCTCTTGAGTTTTTAAAATTAGTGAATCATTAAAAATTCATTTACATCATGACTAATTCCCAAAAACGAAAAGCTCCTAATAAGTTTCATAATAATCCTAATTTTTTTAATATTCTTCTTAATTCATAATATAATTTTAAATTGACTTTATTCATATTTATATTCTTATTTTATCCTTAGTATAATATTTATGTCTAATAATTCTCTACAAATTAAACTAAACTTTATTCATATTTTTTTCACTGATTTTGTTTTACTTCGTTCTGGAGTTTTCGGACTCCGATTCACCCCGATTTTTTTCTATACACTCATAATGAAATATAGTATTTTATTAAATTATTTAAAATTATACCCATACTTGATATCCATGGGTTAGACTCAGTTCCGCTACGCGGAGTACCAATTCGACCCTAAAGGTTCCACATCTGCCCCAACATCTTTTTATTTTTGTTCATTGTGTGCCAATTGCATGTTTAAAATTCTGCATGTTTATTTATAAATGTGCTAGCACAACCCACACAGTCTGTGCAGCCAAATCTGACCAGAAGCTGGGCGAATCATACGTCATACCGTAACTCAAGACATCGTGATGCGTCGTAGTGAAAATACGAGGTAGAGAGTTGGCAACGTGTGCGTCATGACGTGCCCCACAATGCGTTGTGATGCATGACCTAAAAGCGCAGGAGAATGATCCACCTCATGCATGGTAGTATTATTCATCAGTTTTTTCTTTACGTTTATTTTACATTGGGTACAATGCAAATTTTAAGTTTGAGAGTATGTGCATGATAGTTTTAGTGCCTATTATTGTCATTTGTATTAAAAAAAAATAAAATTAAAAGTCCTAAGTAGTGAAGCATAAGTTCAAATGATGAGTTTATTTGCTTTAAGATAAAGTCATAGAAAACGATTAGTGCCCAATTTATTTTTATCTGATTCCTTGAGTAGGTGATTTTGGTTAGACTCGTATGCACTTAAAATTAAGTATCTAGCAGTAAGAGCCTAGGTAGTGGACGGAGTGACTAGTTGAGAAAATTGTTAGACGGTGAATGATCATTTGCTTAAATGTATGTCTCGGTCTGCTAGTGTTATGATGTATGGTATGACTATAAAAAAAGAGGAAATAAAGAGAGAGAAATGAAAAAAAAAATATTGAAAAAATAATGAAAGATAAAAAATAATGAGGAAAAAAAGATAAACCACTATAACCGATAAGTGTGAAACTACTCATGAGCGAGTGTTAGGACCACCATAAAGAGAAATGCTATCTTAAATAGTATGTGTCAAAAAGAGAGAAGTCATACCATATTGAGCACATATAGACATATTCAAACACTTTTGATATTTCTAGATTGGTTTGACACAATTTGGAGATGAATTCACCAAGTTGACTTACTTAAGAATCGAGATGTGACCGGACCTGTACATACATTGTGCGTCTGACTTAGTTGATTTATTCAAGAACTTGGTTTTTAATTGCATTAAGCACATTGAAGATTTCTTTGATTTCGTTACTAGACATTCTATGAGGACAATATTATTGTAACTCCCATGACTGTTTTAGTTATTTTTATTTTTACATTTATGTGATTACATGTGTGTTGAAAAACGTTTGTGGCTGTCATCATTGTAAGCCCTCACGAGACTATAACTCGTCCACTAGGGCCGTCAATGGGTTTAAATGCTTGTTGCATACGCTAAACACAATCGTGATCCCGACGAAAGTGGCTTAGTTAATTTACTTAAGTTTGTTTATTTTATTTTATTTTTCTTTTTATTTTTGCTCGAGGACAAGCAAAATGTTAAGTTTGTGAGTGTGATGAGTAGGGGTGGGCAAAAAAACTGACCGAACCGAACCAAACCTAACCAAACCGGACCGAATTTACGGTTTTTTTTCTAACGATTCGGTTTGCAGTTCGGATTGGCCCACCCCCAAACGGTTTACGATTTGGTTCAGGAGCTAATCCGAACCGCACCTGTTAAACCGAACCGAACCGAACCGTTATAATTAAAAAAATATATATTTTTATAAAAAAAAATTATATATTTTTTTATAAAAAAAATTGTATTTGTATTTTTCTTTTAATTTTTTATATGTTTTCTTTTTATTAGTATGTTAATATTTCTATTCTTAAATTTGTTGTTAATATATTTATTTGTTAATACTTTTGTTCTTCAATTTATTTGTTAATACTTTTATTCTTAAATTTTTTGTTTTATGGTAGCATCATTATTCTTGAAAGTAAGATGTTGGATTTGTTTCTTAATTAGAATGATGGTAGCATCATTATTCGAGGTAATTTTTAAAAAATACAAGAATTAATTGTGCCTCATTTTTCAATCCTTTATGGAGTGCATGTGTTCCCTGGAGTCACAGCTTACACCCTAGCACTTCATACTATTTGTTTAATAGACTATTTTTTTCCACTTAAGTGGATAAAAATTTGTTTTAAATATAATAATCCGTAAACCGAACCGAACCAATCCGTAAACCGCTGGTTTAAAAAATTTTCAATCCAAACCAAACCGTTATTTAATGGTTTAGTTTGAGAGGTAAAAAATCTGAACCGTAAAATATGGTTTGGTTCGGTTTTTAGCAAAAATCGAACCAAACCGAACCGTGCCCACCCCTAGTGATGAGTGGTCAATATATCGTATTTATAGCCCATAAATCTTAAATTTTGTGAGTTAATTCGATCTTCTTGAGTATTTTAATGTGTTCTTTATGTTTTTATAGGATATGATACATGTGGAAAGAAACGGGCTTGAAACATCGACAAATCAAGGTGATTTGCACTAGTGACATATTAATTTTTGAAGTCTTCAGTATTTTGACCATAACTTTTTTCATACGATTGTCGTTTTTGCTAAAAACCGAATCAGAGTAAATCATGGTAAAAAATCAGCTTGAAAATGAAGAAGCTCCCAAACTCATATTGGTGCGCCAACAGGAGCATATTGGCACTCCAATATCATCAGCATCAACAATTTAAATTCTGGGACATATTGGCGCGGTAGCAAGACACCATTGGCGTGCCAATATGTCCGAAAATCCTAATTTGATCAGATTTACAAGTTCTTAACAAGGAAAGATCTCAGGGCTTCCTATATAAACAAAAGCTCGTCCAAAACACTATTACCAAGACTTATAACATACTTTCGGAGCCTCCAAAACATAGAAGAACACCTAGAGTAATGTAAGAATGAGTGCTTCAACCAATGCTGGAGATTGAAGCCGACTTCTGCAATGAGTGATTTTTTTGTCTCTTCTTCTCTTGCTTATTCTTTATGAGTTCATGGCTTGCATTAATGATTAGTTTACATTATTGAATATTATGTGTAATTAAATCATTAATTTTTGTAGTAATGGATCTTAAATATCGTGTTTAATTAATTTGTATCGTTTTGTTCTTTTGGGATTTTTATTGAATTATTTTATTATTCTATATGTTTAAATGCATGTTTTATTGTCTAGCCAACAATAGAATAGTCGTGGTAAATCCTAAGGAACTCGACGGAGGAAATTTGGGTTAGCCGCGAGAATAATAGCGCATGATCTAGTTCTTTTGAATAGATTTCCCTACATGATAGAAATATACTTGCATGACATGCGTAACCAGTAGTAGAACCTAACCTTATGTTAATTGACTTAATCTGGATATTTCTACATGACCATCGAAAGAGACTTATATATAGTATAATGTTTTAGGTTAATAATTCATAATAACTACCAAATTGAATGAATTGTGCTTTAACTTATTGTTTACGTGTGTTTAGATGAAGTTACAACTATAGGTTATTCTATTATATAAAGTTTCCTCCAAACGTTGTTATTTTTTCTTTATTTACTTTTCACTTAATTAGTTTAATCACTATCTCTTGCAATCAATTGTTTAGTTTTAGTTAAGTAGGTTGGTTTTGATATTAATAAGAGAAAATATCAAGTCTTTGTGGGTACGATATCCGACTTTTGTCACTATATTACTTGAACGGTACATGCGCTTGCGTGTGATAGTAAAATCACGATCAGATGTGTAATAAAATTTAACTACGATTATATCATTATTTACACTCCATTAATTATCTACGCATTTTGTTCAATCGAAATTCAAATAGAAAATTCTAACCCAATTTTAAAAACACTTCATCTAAAATGATCAGTGAACAACCACTAATACTTGTTATGAACCATCCACCATCCATCTGTTGGGGTTTTATTGGGAATTACATGGTTAGCGCAGCGGAATGCGGAAAAACGATTTCTCCGATTTAAATTTTTTTTCTTGGAACAATTAAATAAACTTATTTATTTAATTAATCAATACTTAAATTATGAAATATAACCCAAGAAATCATATTTCTTTTAATTACAAAATTACCCCAAACTTTTACAAATTAATTATTTTAGTTTTAAATATGTCAATCACATATTTAATAAATTCCAAATTAATCCCAAAATAATATTTCAAGTTTGCTACAAAACCAGAATTTTTTTCAGATTTGCGCCACTGCCAGAATTTTCCATAATTTACAAAACAGCCCAGAATTTTAATTAATTATAATTTGGCCCAATTTGTTCAAAACACATCAAGATCAAATCCAATTAATCCCAAATTTTACATGCATCAAATATACATCAAATTAAAGCATATATATGAAAAGCCCAAAAATTTTAGTGGGTTAAGAACCCTAATTTCACAAATCACTCAAATTGGGCAATTTACACTGAATTAATAAAATTCAATACTTTAGTCTTCAAATTACCACACCAATTAATTCTCACCATCATGAAATTAATCAAGAACAATTCTAGGCTAATTATGAATGGCTAATTAACTCTATAATGACAACTTTAATTTTCTAATTAATTTATTAAGCTTAATTACACTTAAATAGCTCAATAATTAATCACACATGCTAATCACATCAAACAAGCTTTAAACACAATTAAATTACATACTTAAGGATTAGAGAAAATTCTAAGCATCACAAATTGAAGCTTAGGCTCATGGAAACAATTTCCTAATTGAAGAAAATTAGAAATTACTTGCAAATTCAAGACTTTGTGGATGAATTTCCTTTTTCTTCAAGCTTTTCTCTCAACCTTACTTTGTAAAATATTTTGTAAAGCTTGTCTAAGTCTTTGATCAATCAAAACAATTTTTGATATACAAAATCCTCAATTGCCGAATTATCCAAGCATTAAACAAAAAATAACTATTTATTTTTGTTTTATTTAATTGGCACACATATTAGTTTAATAAAGGCAACACTTTAACTTTAATAAAGTGATAAAAATGTGTTCCAATTAAATCATGTCATTTCCAAATTCATAAAGTTAACATAATTACTTAAAGATATTTATTTTATAAATTAATTTAATTATTTAACAATTAAATAATTAAATAATAAATTTAAATATCTTAAATATATGTATTATATTTACAATAAATATCTCAAATATATATATTAATGATATAAGTCAAATATCACAATTTGATATTTTTATTAATGTGTATTTAATAAAATCAAGTATTAAATAAAATACACATTAATATTGGAAATGACCGATAAGTCTCGATTGCATGTATTTTCCGTTTAACCATTAAACGAGTTATAAATCATTAGTATTATTCATAATAGTTGCCCTAGTGCTTTACGAGTAAATTTCATTAGTGAGACTCTCTAGATTCAGGCATATCTGTCACGAAATCAAATTTCGTGTCCATAATTCACCCACCCGTAAATTATGACGAACACGGATAAAATCACTGAATCATACATGTCGAGGTCACTGCATACGTATAATCTCTCTGTCACAGTTATCCGAATTAATCCAGAGATACAGATACAAATGTCAAATCTCTATAGATATAATCACGTCGACGTTTCTATTAGCAATCCCTCAAATAACACTTAGAACTAATTTCTACAGTGTACCACGGGCCCATGGATTTAACATATTGCTAATTCCATATTGAATACATATACTATGTACACAGAGCTGACTGATCCTATCTTGATACACACAGGATATCCTGAGCATTAGTCCACACCCAACGAACAGGCGGATGTCTGATCTTAATAGATCGGTGACGTGACTGTCATTTAAGTGTGGAGGATAACTCAGATATCCACAGTGGTATCTCAAGCAAATAATCACTATGCTCACTCAATCCGAGAAGATTCTTATTGACGTTGGTGTACCATCCATTAAGAATCTTCGGTGAGTTGTTCAGTATTTATCCGCTATAAACACCTACAAATCTATACGAGTCTCCAAGACTCATGGTTCACTGAGAAACCATCAGAATCCAAGATTCCAATATACAACATGTACCAGTCTCAACGAGTTTACTTTACTGACCAAGTAGTGTAAACCTTGACCGATAACTGTCTAAGAATGACAACGTCATGATACAACTCAATGTCAGTTGCGATATTTTTGCAACAGTATCATAACTAATCATTCTAAGGTCGGTTACGTCTTTACCATATTAAAGAAGAAGTTATATTAAAGAAACTGTTCATTTTATTCATAATAAAACGTTACATTAGTATTTACATGGAAATACATAATAAAATTGGCGCTCAGAGCACAAACCCTAACAAAATCTCACACTTGCTCTAGTGCCAATATCGATTGTATCTAATACCCATAGACTCCACATGTTTATCAAATAACTTTGAAGGTATGGCCTTCGTAAGCGGGTCTGCTACATTATCTTCACTCGGTACCTTGCACACAACAATGTCCCCTCGCGACACAATCTCTCGAATGATGTGGTACTTTCATTCCACATGCTTCGACTTCTGATGCGCCTTTGGTTCTTTTGCTTACGCAATGGCTCCAGTATTATCACAGTATAACATAATCGGATTCTCGATACTTGGGACTACTTCCAATTCTGTGACAAAGTTCCTAACCCATATAGCTTCCTATGCAGCTTCAGAAGCTGCAGTATATTCTGCGTCTGTGGTGGAATCAGCTGTCGACCCCTATTTGGAACTCTTCCAACAAACTACACCACCGTTAAGGGTAAACACGAATCCTGATGTAGACTTTCTATCATCAGGATCCGATTGAAAATCGGAATCCGTATACCCATTTACTTGCAGTTCGTTTCCTCCATAAATTATAAACTTATCCTTAGTACCTTTAAGATATTTGAGGATATGTTTAATGGCCATCCAATGGTCATTTCCTGGATTGGACTGATATCTGTTCGTCACACTAACTGTGAAGCTGATATCAGGCATAGTACATAACATAGCATATATGATGTTGCCCAAAAATGAAACATAAGGTTGATTAGACATTCTAATCTTCTCATCTTCTGTTTGCGGACACATCTTCTTAGAAAGATGTAAGCCATGACTGAACGGTATGTTTGATGTCTTACAGTTACCAAAATTATATCGTTCTAAGATATTATCTATGTACGTAGATTGTGATAACCCAATAAGCTTCATTTCTCTATCTCTATAGAGTTTTATGCCCAAGGCATAAGAAGCTTCACCCAGGTTCTTCATGGAGAAATTCTTACAGAGGTAAGCTTTGACGCCTTGCATCATCCCAATATCATTCCCAATGATAAGGATGTCGTCAACAAAGAGAATTAAAAATACCACCATACTCCCACTGGCCTTGTGATACACAATGATTCTTCTGAATTCTTGAGAAAACCAGACAATTTGATTATCTCGTCGAATCGAAGATTCCAACTTCGTGAAGCCTGTTTAAGTCCATAAATGGACTTCTTCAGCTTACATACCATGCCCAAGTTTTCGCTGGATTCAAAACCCTCCGGCTGTTCCATATAGATTTCTTCATCAAGAAATACATTTAGAAAAGCCGTTTTGACATCCATTTGCCAAATCTTGTAATCATGATACGCGGCAATTGACAACAAAATCCTGATGGACTTAAGCATTGCAACTGGAGAAAAAAGTTTCATCATAGTCGACACCAGGTCGCTGCGAGTAACCTTTAGCTACCAGTTGGGCCTTAAAGATTTCAACATTTCCATCGGGCCATCGCTTCCTCTTGTAAATCCATTTACAACCGATAGGAACAATTCCTTCGGGAAGCGGAACCAAGTTCCAAACTTGATTTTCATGCATAGAGTCCATCTCGGATTTCATGGCGTCTTGCCACTTCACAAAGTCGATGTCCAACATCGATTCTCTATAGGTAAAAGGGTCAGTCTTTTCAACTAAGAGAACATCGAGACTCTTTTCTTGTATCAAATACAAGCGTTCAGGAGGTCTAGATATCATTTATGACCTACGGAGTGTGTGTGTTGAAGGTTCTCCACCTCATTGAACTACATGTTCCTCCATTAGTTCGTTGGTTCCAGGTTGTACTTCATCAAGTTCAACCTGTCTATGATCACCACCTTCAGCCAAAAATTCTATTTCTAGAAATTTTACGAAGCGAGCTACGAACACATTTCGATGCTCGGTATCATAGAAAAAATATCCTTTCGTATTTAAAGGATATCCAACAAACCTAAACTTCCGCCCTCGAGGTAAAAGCTTATCTTGCTGAGCCATCCTGACATAAGCATGACACCCCCAAATCTTAATATAACTAAGATTTGATTTCCTACCGGTCCTTATCTCATACGGAGTCCTAGGAACAGCCTTGGAAGGAATCTTGTTTAAAAGATGTGCGGCGGTTAAAAACGCATAACCCCATAAATAATAGGGTAAATCTGTATAACTCAACATCGATCAGACCATATCTAATAAAGTCCGATTTCTCCTCTCAGATACTCCATTATGTTGCGGAGTACCGGGAGTAGTATATTGAGCGAGAATCTCATTCTCCTTTAAATAATCAGTGAACTATTCACTCATATATTCACCGCCTCGATCAGATCGAAGATATTTAATATAATGACCAGTTTGTTTTTCAACTTCATTTCGGAATTCCTTGAACTTTTCAAAGGTTTCCGATTTATGTCTCATCAAATAGACATAACCGTACCGTGACAGATCATCGATAAAGGTGACGAAGTAAGAAAAGCCACTGTGAGCAGTTTGACTTAAGGGACCACATACATCAGAATGTACGAGCTCCAACAAGTCAGTGGCTCGGTGTCCAACACCCGAAAATGATGCTTTGGTCATTTTACCCCAAATACAAAATTTGCAAGTTGGATAAGGTTCAATGGTGAGATCATGTATCAAACCATTCTTAACCAATTGGGTTAGGCGTTTCACGCCTATATGACCTAACCTCATGTGCCAGAGTTCAGTATTATTTATATCAGATTGTTTACGTTTATTTATTCCAATATTAAAGATATATTGTGAGGTACGCAATATGTAATGACCATGCTCATTTGGACAATAAATGATCTGAATATTACAACTATCATATAAATACAAAGAACGATTCTTAATATTTACATTATAACATTCAGTATCTAATACAAAAATGGACATAATATTCGCCACACATCCTGGCACAAAATAGCAGTCATGTAACAAAAGTCTCACACTGGGTAAGGGAATCTCACATATGCCCACTGCAACTGCATCCAGAGAGTCGCCACTCCCGAACCGCAACTGCATCTCCCCAGATTTCAGCCGTCTACTTCCCGTCAGCACCTGCAACGTATTGCAAATGTGAATAGGACAAGCAGAATCCAAAATCCATTTAGATGTAATAGTTTCACAAGCCAAAGAGATCTCAATAATAGGAAAAATAAAAGTACCTGATGTCGATGCTCTTTCATTCCTGAGTTGCGCAAGATAGTCCGGGCAGTTACGTTTCCAGTGCCCGACTTTCTGGCAGTGGTGGCACTTGTCTTCAGAAGCTCTATTGGGTTTCGCCGTCTTACCCTGCGGAGGAATATTGAAACCCTTCTTTTTCTTTCCTTTAGACTTCTTCCCCTTCGACTTGGATTGGGAAGAAGCGGAAAGTGAAGTGGGTTTCGGAAGGCGAGTCAGAACTCCATTCCTTAAATCTTCATATGCTGTGAGAAATATCATATGTAACTCACGGTAAGAACAGTGAATCCCATTCACGTTGAAGTATAAGACGAACTGGCGATATGAAGCCGAGAGTGAATCGAGAATGACACTACGACCAAGAGTCTCATTCAGAGGAAATCTTGTCGCCTCAACTGCTCGATCAACTCGATCAAGTGAAGCACATGCGGGCTCACAGACTGCCCCTCATCAAGTTTAGAATGGAACAATTCCATCGAAACTTTATGAACAATGACATGTTCCTGGTTCATGAACGATTCACGAAGTTGTGTCATCATGCTATATGCATCGTGCATCTCCCAATAAGTCTTCTTAAGCTCAGAAGAGAGAGAACTCAAGATGAATGATTTAACCCTTAAATCATCATCCTTACATCGCTGGAAAGTCTCACGTTCTTCAGGTAATGCATCAGGTGATATAGCAAGCGGTAATGGACATTCCAAAATATACCCCAGTTTCAAGGAATTGAGGAAAATCCTCAAGTCCATATCCCAATCCGCAAAGTTTTATGCGCCTTTCAGTTTGTTCGTATCAAGCATACGTGCAAAAGGATTGGGTGGATGTGCCGCCATCGCAAATCTGTCAAATAGACAGCGAACCAATGGTCGGTAAATAAACAGATAAAAGATTATAACAGTTTCATAATATATCATAAAGCATTAACTAGATCATGAATTTTTAATCTAAAAATGCCTCTCCCACTATTTCATGCAATACTGTAATCCCCAAACAAAATACAAAACATGTGATAATCAAATCATAACATAATAGTGAAAGGTGGACCCCATGAATATATTTCAGCTCACAGCTTTGGCACGTTCTCGCCTACGTATATTCATTTAGGTAGACAACACATTGTCGATCACTCAATAGTGACTCCTGGGTTTTCGGTCCTGGTCGTTTCTCGTTGTGACAGCTTTGACATGTTCACAAGGATGCGTATCAAGGTCAAACTTGTCAATGATGAATTCAAGATACTTACGTAACCCTGACAGCTTTGGCACGTTCAGGATTGGGCTTTCGCTTGAATTCACCTAATATCAAATATATCTGGTACAGATAAATTTCTACCGGCCATATCCTCACAGCTTTGGCACGTTCTTGGATATAGTCGTAGAAAATTTACCGATAAGCGGTATTGACAAGATAGACCAATTAATATTAGGGGTGGCAATTTGGGTCAGAATTCATTTATTCATTCGATTCGATTCGCTTTAAGCGAATACGGGTTTGAAAAAATTGATTCGTTTAATAAATGGGTCAATTCGATTCGATTCGTTTATTAAACGAATCGAATGCGAATTTAAGCTCATTGATTCGTTTATTCGTTTAGGATTCGTTTTATTATTTTTATTTACTAGTTCTTGTTAATTTTCAATTAAGATTCGAGAAATTATAGCTAATTATCAAAGAAAAAATAATATTTTCGATATTTTGTGAAGTATTTTTTAGTAACTATATTAATTACATATTTCATATGTATATATTTATGAAGAATTAATGTAAATCAGGTGTGGTAAAATATTTTATTAAATAATATCATTAACTAAACGAATAAACGAAATTTGTATTCGATTCGTTTAATAAACGAATCGAATACGAATCATGATATTAGGATTCGTTAATAAACAAATCGAATACGAATCCATCACATTTTGATTCGATTCGTTTAGGATTCGATACAAATTCGATTCGTTGATTCGTTTTGCCACCCCTAATTAATATGCATCAAATACATATTAAATTATAAACCTTATTTTGAATAGAGATTTTCCGCTAAAGATGTATTAATTTATTTAATCAAATTAAATAAGTACAAGCATGCATTAAAGTCAATATTAAAGTCAATATTGAATTTTCAAGGCATAATCATATATCGGGGTTCCAAAATCAGACTCACTCTAATACCATTTTTGTTGCGGTTTTATTGGGAATTACAGGGTTAGCGCAGCGGAACGCGGAAAAACGATTTCTCCGATTTCAAATTTTTTTTCTTGGAACAATAAATAAACTTATTATTTAATTAACCAATACTTAAATTATGAAATATAACCCAAGAAATCATATTTATTTTAATTACAAAATTACCCCAAACTTTTGCAAATTAATTATTTTAGTTTCAAATATGTCAATTACATATTTAATTAATTCCAAAATAATTTTTTCAAGTTTGCTACAAAACCAGAAAACTTTTTTCAGATTTGCGCCACTGTCCAGAATTTTCCAGAATTTACAAAACAGCCCAAAATTTTAATTAATTTCAATTTGGCCCAATTTGTTCAAAACACATCAAGATCAAATCCAATTAATACCAAATTTTACATGCATCAAATATACATCAAATTAAAGCATATATATGAAAAGCCCCAAATTTTGAGTGGGTTAAGAATCCTAATTTCACAAATCACTCAAATTGGGCAATTACACTAAATTAATAAAATTCAATACTTTAATCTTCAAATTACCACACCAATTAATTCTCACCATCATGAAATTACTCAAGAACAATTCTAGGCTAATTATGAATGGCTAATTAACTCTAGAATGTCAACTTTAATTTTCTAATTAATTTATTAAGCTTAATTACTCTTAATTAGCTCAATAATTAATCACACATGCTAATCATATCCAACAAGCTTTAAACACAATTAAATTACATACTTAAGGATTAGAGAAAATTCTAAGAATCACAAATTGAAGCTTAGGCTCATGGAAACATTTCCTAATTGAAGAAAATTAGAAATTACTTGCAAATTCAAGACTTTGTGGATGAATTTCCTTTTTCTTCAAGCTTTTCTCTCAACCTTACTTTGTAAAATATTTTGTAAAGCTTGTCTAAGTCTTTGATCAATCAAAATAATTTTTGATATACAAAAACCCTCAATTGCCGAATTATCCAAGCATTAAACAAAAAATAACTAATTTATTTTTGTTTTATTTAATTGGCACACATATTAGTTTAATAAAGGCAACACTTTAACTTTAATAAAGTGATAAAAACGTGTTCCAATTAAATCATGTCATTTCCAACTTCATAAAGTTAACATAATTACTTAAAGATATTTATTTTATAAATTAATTTAATTATTTAACAATTAAATAATTAAATAATAAATTTAAATATCTTAAATATATGTATTATATTTACAATAAATATCTCAAATACATATATTAATGATATAAGTCAAATATCACAATTTGATATTTTATTAATGTGTATTTAATAAAATCAAGTATTAAATAAAATACACATTAATATTGGAAATGACTGATAAGTCCCGATTGCATGTATTTTCCGTTGAACCATTAAACGAGTTATAAATAATCAGTATTATTCATAACAGTTGCCCTAGTGCTCTACGACTACGAGTAAACTTCATCAGTGAGACTCTCTAGATTCAGACATATCTGTCACGAAATCAAATTTCGTGTCCATAATTCACCAACCCGTAAATTATGACGAACACAGATAAACTCACTGAATCATACAGGTCGAGGTCATTGCATACGTATTAATCCAGAGATACAGATACAAACGTCAAATCTCTATAGATATAATCACATCGTCGTTTTTATTAGCAATCCCTCAAATAACACTTATAACTAATTTCTACACTGTACCACGGGCCCATGGATTTAACAGATTGCTAATTCCATATTGAATACCTATACTCTGTACACAGAGCTGACAGATCATATCTTGATACACACAAGATATCCTGAGCATCAGTCCACACCCAACGAACAAGTGGAGGTCTGATCTTAATAGATCGGTGACATGACTGCCATCTAAGTGTGGAGGATAACTCAGATATCCACAGTGGTATCTCAAGTCAAAGAATCACTATACTCACTCAACCCGAGAAGATTCTTATTGATGTTGGTGTACCATCCATTAAGAATCTTCGGTGACTCGTTCAATGTTTATCCGCTATAAACACCTACACGTCTGTACGAGTCTCCAAGACTCATGGTTCATTGAGAAACCATCGGAATCCAAGATTCCAATATACGACATGTACCAGTCTCAACGGATTTACTTTACTGACCAAGTAGTGTAAACCTTGACCGGGAACTGTCTAAGAATGACAACGTCATGATACAACTCAATGTCAGTTGCGACGTTTTTGCAACAGTATCATAACTAATCATTCTAAGGTCAATTACGTCTTTACCATATTAAAGAAGAAGTTATATAAAAGAAACTGTTCATTTTATTCATAATAAAACGTTACATTAGTATTTACATGGAAATAATAATAAAATTGGCGCTCAGAGCACCAACCATAACACCATCCGCCTACATTTGACAAATAATCGTGGATTAAGTAGTAACAATCATTGACATATTCTTAACATTATTTAACAGTATGGATGATAACGAGTCGGATATAGTGACGTTAATATCTGTATCTGTCACGTTCAATCAACGAATATAAAAATTATCCTCTTACTTGTCCCTAACGTAACAGGTCCCCGTGCAGGTCCTCGTTCATACGAGGATTTTACCTATATTTTAACGGGGATTCCAATACTAATACCCAATCCACTCAACCAACGAGTATGAAAAATTATGTTCTTACCTATACCTAATATATCGGACCCTCATAACCCCATTACCGCATAGATTTTTGCCATCCTTATTTAACAGTAGAGTTGACAAGGAAAATGGTGAAAAATGAAATAAAAGAGGGAAAATAACATAAAGTGAAAACTTTGGGGGTCAAACTAGAATTAACCAATAACAAGTAAAACCCAATCAAATCCACTTTCGAAATGAAGAAAAATTCAATACTAAACGACCTAACCAATCACGTTCCAGAATTTCGTCTTTAGATCTCCTCCTCAACTCTTCAATTTTCCTAACCACAAATTCAGATACACACGTGCCACGTGGCGCAACCTTCACCACCATTCTGTCCACAAGGCAACCAGTCCCACGTGAATCTCACGTGTAGCGGGTCCCACTATTCTGGAAAACTCGATGTGTAATTTTGAAAGTTTAATTTAGGCAAAAATGTAAAAATGACCCTCTAACTTTCATGTTTTGTCAATCAGTCCTCTAACTTTCAGTTTTGTCAATTCAGTCCTCTAACTTTCATTTTTGTCAATTTAAGACTCCGTTACAAATTTACCGTTATTACTGCCAAAAACACCGTTTTCATTTATTTATTATTTATTTTTTTTTTCGGAATTTTTTTTTTAAAAAAAAAAGAATCTAAAAAAATCAAAAAAAAAAAGAAAAAAAAGAAAGAAGGGGAACTTGATCCCCTTCTCTGATCAGATCCCCTTCTCTGACGATCAGAGAAGGGGAAATCGAGTACCCCTTCTCTGATCAGAGAAGGGATTGAGTTCCCCCTTTTTTTTCTTTTTTTTTTTAAAGATTTTTTTTAGATTTTTTTTTTAAATTCAAAAAAAAAAAAAAAAAATGAAAATGGTGTTTTTGGCAGTAATAACGGTAAATTTATAACTGAGCCTTGAATTGATAAAAATTGAAAGTTAGAAGACTGAATTGACAAAACTGAAAGTTAGAGGACTGAATTGATAAAACATGAAAGTTAGAGGGTCAGATTTACATTTTTGCCTTTAATTTATTATTCATTTTTTGATAAAGAAAGTGTTTTGGATCATTTGTTTAGTCGTATCGATGCTTAATTGGACAATCTCAGTTTTTTATTTTAGTTTCTCTCTTATTTTCCTTTTTATTTCCTCGAGAAAAAATTGGCGATGTGTGGAACTGGAGCAATACCATACAAGTTAGGTTCTGTATCTGTGTTTTTTTGCCGGATTCTTAGCTATGTTGACTGGAACGACGAAGAGGTGACACTTCTTTTTAATAAAATTAGTTAATTATTGTTTCATTTTCGTAATTTTTTATATTTGTTTTAGCGTTTTGAGATTATACGAGGATGGAATTGAGCTGAGGAAATGAATTGGCTTCTGTTTATTCTTTTTCAATGGCAGTTACTGTTATTTTTATGTGTCTTGCTGAAACATTGACACTTCATTTTCAGCTTAGAAACATAATATGGGGTGAGATCGAAGATGATCGAAACCAGAAAGAATGGAGGAGTCAAGAAGCTACAGCCATTAGGCATGCTGAGAGGAAGACGGCGGGGGCTAAAATAGATTTTAATGGCGGAAAGATGGAGAGCAGTTCCAATTCGGCCTTAGGATTTGGCATGGGCTCATGGTCTGATCAATCTTTATCTAATAATGCTGCCAAAACTGAAATTGCCAAGTCAAATTCCACAAGTAGTGGTATGAACATTTACTGGAATAGACCGTAGGTTGATGATTAATTGATTATCAATACTGATAATAACTAAATACTTTTAACAGCCATGAAAGCTGAACTTGATAAAGATCTTGAAAGTTTCGAAAATCCAGAAGGAATTGAAGACCAAAGTGATTTTGTCGACTACACCTGGGCTAACTTCGGAAGCTTTGATGACCTTGATCAAATTTTCAGGTAATGCACAATCTCTGTATCATTCTTTTTGCCTCAATGAAAGTAGACATTGACTGAAACCATAGCACAATAGCGTCAACAGATCTATACAGCCGGCCCCACCTAATGGAAAAGGGCTTTGTTTGGTTATGTTACTCTGTCTCTATATTGGAGAGTGTGACAAAAAAAAAACCATGATTTTGGATGGTTTATAATGCCATATGAAGCCAGTCACTCACATACCCTAATATTTTATCCTCGTGAGGGAATGAAGATGTGTACCAACAAACGTAAAAAGATCCATGTGGCCGACCCCACCTAATGGATTTGGTTTTGTTACTCCTCTCTCTCTCTCTATTGGAGAAAATGACAAAAAACCATGATTTTGGATAGTTTATACTGTCATTTAAAGCCAATCCCTCTCATACCCCCTAATAGTTAATCCTTGTGAGAGAAACGGATCCGTACTTTGATGTGTACCAACTTTGTTGGTATATCTTGAGCTTCTGTGATTCTTGAAGTTTTTTCAAATTTTATTACATTTTTGTTCTTATTTTCAAGAATGTTCTCAATGATATCCTTCTGACTTAATATCCTCACAAGTGATATTTTGCAGCAATGATGACCCATATTTGGCAATGCAAGTCTTGAGACTGCTGATGAGCTATGGTCTTCTTCTAAAGATGTCACTATCAGCCCCGTAAAATCTTTTCCTTTATCTGAGGACTCTCCGAGTTTGGACTTAGGAGCACTGAAGAATACATCTGAACATGTTGAAGTGAAATCAGAAATTGAGCAACAACATGACAAGTTATTAACCCTCAGCCATGGGAAAGTGAATAATCCTGCTCATGAACTCCAGAGAACACATTCAACCTTGGATATTGTAGAATATGCTGGGGGTAAAATTAAGTCATTCGAGAAGGAGCAGGTAATTATTCATTTTCCAAGGTCATAGTTTCTTAATATATTTTTTGTTTTAACTTGAATGAATGAACCAATCTAAGTTTCAAAAAACTTATTTTGTTTTTGCAGACAAATTTGGGTACCAAGAAAAATACCACTGCATCAAAGTCTGGCCTAGTAGCTGAACATATTGTGACTCCTGAAAATTCTGCCACTAAGGTACTTCGATCTCACTTATATTTAAATTAGCCATGGAATGTTTTTGTGGTCTATTGGTTGAAAGTCGTCTAGCCTATGATTGTTTTGTGAGATCTTAGAAGATTACTAAGCTGACAGTGGAGAAATATTTTGTTTTGATAAATCTTCCATTTAACTCATAGACATGCAGAGATCTAGAAGTCAGGGGTACCTGGAAAACTTGAGGAAATTTATTTATTATTATTCTGTCGTGGATGTGAACATATTATGAGTTTTTTAATCATCTACTCATCAGTATTTGAGTGGAGAATGGCAAAAACTTAAAAAGGAGCAGGACATCAGATTACCATGCCTGATGCCTGTAGAAATCCAAATCAATAGAAATACGTGAGAGAATGGTAGTCAAGATATTCTATTTCCTCGATTGTGACTTCCAAACGTTATGAACTTAATCTGAACTCATACTGTGTATATTGTTGTTGTTAACCTGACTAAATTAGTCAACTATCCATCATGATTTTTTGTGAAACTTATGATTCTTCATTTAAAAATAGAATTCTTAGCCATATTGCTATGAAACATGTTAAGGAAATAATATCTCTTTATTATGGATACAATCTCCAAGATATGATTCTAGAATCCCAAAGATTTGTGACTTTATCATATATCCTTATTAGTAATATTTCATTCCTATTTTAGTTTTATGTATTACCTATATAAAGACCACTATCATTGTAAATATAATATAGAGTGAATTCAAGACCTAACATAGTATCAGATATTAGGTTACGACTTTTCTAGTTTCGTTCTTTTTGTTCTCATCGGCTCGTGGGGATCACGACCACCATCGGCACGTGAACCTCACGCGCCACATCGCCACCTTACCACATTCACCCACCGCAATCTATCACTCAACACAACTACACAACTGCTAGGCCACCACAACCAACTGCATCACCATTGGCCATCCTACCCCAACGATCTTACTAGCCCATAACCACTACTAGCAATCACTACAAAATCAAAACCTAACAGCAATTGCATGTTCATCTCTCTCATCACACCACTGTCATTGCATTTGTCTTTGCTCTTTCTTCAATTTTTCTAATTTATCTCTCATGTTCATACATGCATATGATTCATGTGATTGCTTAATTAACCCCTATCACCATCTTCGATACTAATTTTCAAAAACAAAAACCCCCTTTCTCTATCCCATGTTATTCATTGAGGATATTTGAGAATTGTGTTTTTTTGGTCATTTTAGATAAAAAACGAAAGCTTTTTCTGCTTCACTATTGCAAATAATCTCTGAATCAATGATGAAGTCAAGTTGCGAATCCAAGGACCTTGAAGCGTGCTGTGATGATGCGGCGGCGTTTAATCTCAAATTTGTTGCAAAATAGCTTCCATCCTCATCGCTGGATTTGTCGGAATCGCCATTCCATTATTTGGAAGGCGTCGTCGATTCTTGAAAACCGATGGCATTCTATTCGTTTCCGCTAAAGCTTTTGTGGCTGGTGTAATTTTGGCTATCGGTTTTGTTCATATGTTGTCTGGAGGGTTCGATGCTATGGATGACTCGTGTTTGCCCGAATTCCCCTGGTCCAAGTTCCCTTTTTTCCGGGTTCTTCACTATGATGGCTTCGCTTTTGACACCGTTTCTGGATTTTGTGGGGACTCAGTATTACGAGAAGAAACAGAGGCTGACTTGGACGACTGAGGAGCAAGTTCGGTTCGGGTCAGCGGACGAGGTTTCAGATACGGGTATTGTTCTGGTTCATTAGCTAATTTTTTTTTTAAGAAAACTCCCCTTTAGGGCTTCGGCTCCTTCTCGGGCTTTGGTTCCCTCTCGGGTTTCACTCTCCTTTCGCGCTTCGGCTCCCTTTGGGCTTCGACTCTCACTTCGAGTTTCGGCTCCATTCAGACTTCAACTCCCCCTTCGGGCTTCATAGGTTAAAGGTCATCAATTATCTCCAAGTTTCAAGACTCCGATCTTTGATTTTAAGATGCAACCTCAAACTTGTTCTTTCCTCACCAGCTTGAGTTTGAGGGGATGTTAAATAAATAATATCTCTTTATTATGGAAATAATCTCCAAGTTATGATTTTAGTATCTCTAAGATTTATGACTTTATTATATATCCTTATTAATAATATTTCCTTCCTATTTTAGTTTCATGTATTGCCTATATAAAGGCCCTAGAGTGAATTGAAGACTTTTTTCCATTATCTAACAAAACAGATTTTGATGATGATTGTTGTGTGTGTTTAATGTACCAAGAGAAGAAAGCAAGATAACATATGTAACTTTCTAATTTTATGTCAAATTTTGCATTCATTGTTGGACAAGTGGCAGGAGAACTCCACGAATAATATTTGCACTTTTGTGTTAGGCTATTTTCTGAAGTCCGTGGACGTGCAGGCACAGGTTCAAGCAGGTTAATGAACATTATGCTAGTATTTTAGAGCATTATGTAAATTTTTTTTTGGCAAATATAAGAGAGTTGAATGATGCTCAAATTTGGACAGTTTTATTGAGGTAGAGAATCTTATATAATTTTAACAGAGTTGGTCAAATTTTGCATTCATTGTTGGACAAGTGGCAGGAGAACTCCACGAATAATATTTGCACTTTTGTGTTAGGCTATTTTCTAAAGTCCGTGGACGTGCAGGCACAGGTTAATGAACATTATGCTAGTATTTTAGAGCATTATGTAAATTTTTTTTTGACAAATATAAGAGAGTTGAATGATGCTCAAATTTGGACAGTTTTATTGAGGTAGAGAATCTTATATAATTTTAACAGAGTTGGTCGGAGTTTTAAGGAATAGTCTACTATGCATTGACTCCAACGTCACACCGCATTGTTAATACTCAAAGTTTTATGTTGCACTTCACTAGTTTTTCTTTACAGACCTAACTTTTCTGCCACAAGTTTTTTGTTGCAAAACGTGATAGAAAAGCTGGGAATGCAACGAAAAACTTGTGAAGCTCAACAAAAACTTGTAATGTAACATTGGAGTCTATGCATGGTAGATATGGCCGAGTTTTTGTGTAAAAAAACTGGTGGATGCTGTGGATACTTACAGAAAAATTTTCGTGAGTTTATATCCTTTAAACACCTAATAAGTTGGGTTTATGAGAGGTGAAATGTTCATTTGATTACTTGATAGACCCACTACTTCTAATTCAAAATGAAGAGGGCTTCATACTTGGACCCTTAAACTCGCTTTTCTCTTCTCTTTCTACCAGAGCTTCATATCATTCCATTCTAGGGGAGCATGTCAAGTGCAGACCTGACCACCCAGCTCCGCCTTGATTCTGAAGACATGTTTGTACCAAACACAGGTCACATCAAGTCATGTCAAAGAAATGCTGATTGGATAGTGTTATATTAGCATTGGGCCATCCTGGTTTGCATACCTTTAAACTCCTAGGCCCTAGCTAAAAACATGACACAGCCATCTGAGGTGCTAACTATCATGGTTTTGCTATGGAAAGGGTTTAGACTGAGAGGGTTACTACCAATATCTCTTCTTTTTTATGGACAAAGTGTGGGGATTTGAAGGAGTAACAATTTCTGACCAGTTAGTGCTTTATGTGTAAGATAAAGAGTGATGTGATATATCCCAAAAGTTATTCCAAGATGTTCATGGGATAACTTTCGGGATATGTAGCATTACTCAAAGATTTTCTGGGCCATCTCTCCTTCGTTGCACAATTGTATGTCCTTTATTCTCTGTTATTTATGTGATATTGGGAAATTTAAAACGGGAAGGTAGGGGGGGCAAGGCATGAGATCATTGGCATAGTAGAGTTGCCTACTTTGATGTGGTATTTGTGGATGGAGGGAGATTGCAGAGGCAGAGCATTTGATGATGATAAACATCCTATTTAATGGGCTATGATCTGGGAATCTTAAACTTTGTTTGGTCCTTTTTCTTTAGATCAATTTTCTGTTTTTTTTTTTTTTTTTAATTCAAACTTAAGAAGTTCCTCTATACTTTTCCTATTGGTGCTACTTTGTTTTTCTTGTATAGTTTCCGCAGCCTAGAGTTATTCCACCATTTAGCATTTTCACTATAATTTTATTGAAGGATTAATTTTTATCCAAGGTTCGGCTTAAGTTCCAAGCACTCTTTAAAGGAGATAGCATGTGGTAGAGTTTGGCTTATGTGTGAAGCATTTTCTAGGATCCTTTTGGACATCTTTACAAAGTATCTAATTTCTTATTTTGGAAGAGCTCATCTTTAGAAATTTTTTACACATAATGGAATGGTCTCTTATTCAGACTGTGATGTTAGATTACCTATGATTTTCTTCTGTTTTCACAGGAAAAAAGACTTGCCTGTTTAACATAATTCACTAAAACTTGCAAAAGATTCACTTCTGAGAATTTCTGGATCCTTGAAATTTTCCCATCAGATGACTTGTTTGTATTTGCCTCATATCACTAATCTTTTTGTTCAAGTATGCATCTCCTTGAAGATTTTGATGTATGATTGCAGTCTGATGGTAGAAACTGGTGTTGTTTTTTATTTTTGGAAACCTCGCCGCCAAACCACCCGACCCGAACTTAAGCGGAGCAGGTAAAACCCCGGCTGCCCCAGGCTCTTACAAGAAATGCACCCCCTGTACTCGAACTTAGGACCTGGTGACCAAGTCCTAAACCCTTTGCCATCAAGCCACACCCATTGGGGGCTAGAAACTGGTGGTGTGCTGAAGATGTTTTAGCTAATTATGGACATAATATTCAGAACATCTTTTGCTAAAAATCTATGGCAAAAGGATCTCTTAGACATGCAAGATCTACAAGTTAAATTTTTATTCCTTCTCCAAATTTGGCTCATTTCCCCCCCTCTTTTTGGGTTTGTACAGGGATACAAACAGAAGAATCAATTGAGAGGTAGGAGAAAGTTGGAAGAGAATAGTGAGGGAAAGTTCTTGCAAGATATGTGTGGGACCTGCTCTCTGACTGGAAGCCCATATGAGAACCATTCGGCTCAGCCCGTGTTACAGTCTTCACCCTCTTCAGCTCTTAGTCAACAGAGGCAGCTTCCAAAATCTGAGACTTTGCAGTACCAGCAGACCAATTCATTTGTGACCCCTTCTGCATATGGGAATCTTACAAATCCATATCCTGCTATGCCTGTGCTGTCCCACATGCAGTCTGGCAAATTTAAACACCAAAGTTTGTCCCCTTGGTATGATATTTCTCCAGGTAAAGCAAATCTAAACAAGTCAGTAGCTGCTCCTGCAAAACCCACTATGACACCTCAAGAAAAAATTGAAAAACTGAGGAGGAGGCAACAAATGCAGGCAATGCTTGCCATTCGGAAACAGCAGCGGCAGTTCAGTCATCAAGTCTCTAGAGATCATTCCAACCCTCAGAGGTTCCAAGAAAACCAAATTCAGCTTGTTGAGGGAGATGATCTTGAAGTTGAAGACTTGAGTGTTCCCTCTTTTGACCCAAATTCACCTGTAGAGCAAGATGACTCCAATACAATTTATTTGGCTGATGATAATAATCCAGTGGCAGACACAATACTTTACCGCCTTCAAGATGTAATTGCTCAGGTATGCTTGATTTTTCAGCTATTTTGTTTCTTTCTATAGTAATTTGAACTCAGTGAATATACCAAATCTTCGTTTTACAACAGTTGGATCTCAGAATAAGACTCTGTATACGGGATAGCTTGTTCCGATTGGCCCAAAGTGCAATGCAGAGGCATTACACTAGCGATACCAGCAGTACTAACAAAAGTTGCAGGGACAAACCTGAAGTTGTAACAGAAGCAGATAGTAATCCCCCTAGCAGGTTAGTAAACCTACATAGTTGTCATTTATTGCCCTTCAAGTCGGTTATTTCATTTTGCTCCTTTATTTTTGCGTAGCATGTATGGAGTAGTTGAACTCATTGATTTGGTGGTAGTTAGTTTATAGATAGGGAAAACTACATCGGCATTCGGCAACTCTTGAGTTTGGGAAAATTGATGACGATGCTTTTAGGAGTCTTGCCTACAAACCTCTCAGACACTCAAAAATACCGAAGTAAACCCCAATTATAGGCAAAATGTCTTGACTTTTGTCCACTTCTGATATACAAATACCATAATACCCCTCTGAACCATAGTAAGATCTGACATGGGACTTAAATTAAGGTGACATTAGGCGCAAGTTGGTCTATTTATGATATATAATGTATTTGTAAATCTATTTATATTTAGGGTGTTGTTAATTCTTTTTCTTTTAATGATTTACATTTTAAAAAATTTAAGTTAATGTATTATTTTAGTGTGTGTGTGTATATGTATATAGTTCTTCTCTCATACGGGCTTCCGCACGAAATTTTCATGCAGACAAGCGAGCACATACTTTCTCGCGTCGGGAAAAAAACTTTCTTGCTTGTCCGTACAAAAATTTCGTGCAGACATCCGCACCTGAGAAAATTTATCTCTCTCTCTCTCTCAGTCTCTCTCTCTCTATATATAAAATAATGGTTTACACATGGCATAGGATTTTGTTCCTAGAACATTAATGTAATAAATCAATTGTTTTTAAAGATCATATGTTATAAAATAAATTATCAATGTAATAAAATATCATATCATCATTTTACATTATATTTATAGCATGTTTACAATATGATATATTCTTTTTATTATATGATATATTACATTAAAATCCGGCAACAACAACCGATATTTTGTTGAATTGTTTACACCACCAGACTCCTAATTTTCTGATCTATTCAAATGTTGGGATCGTTTTCGGAAAACTGAGCGATTGAGGGGGTAAAAATGCCTTTAGGTGGCAACCACTAATGCGGCATCAATACGGATTTCTACCTTTATCAGTGTTGCCAATGAGCCATATTATAACACGAGTAACAGACCCTAAAGCTAAAGATAACTTAGTTTTCTTTCTAGCCACATGCACAATCTAGTGATAAACTTCTATAGACTAGTTGTAGTTTGAATATCAAGATGATTTAGAATCTGGAGTGAAGTTAAAGTCTGGAAACAGGAAACAAGATATTGTAAAATCAATTTAGTATAGAAGGAAACGAGACCCTAATTGTGTTTTTTTTTGACCCAATTATAGCAAAATAGTTATGAAATTCAGTGAGCATATTAATATACACAGCAATGAAATTGCTAAAGAAGGAATAAGAGTAAAATCACCACAGGTGAGCATGCTATGCTTATATAATTGTCGAAATCCTCCACTGTTCTCCAGTGAAAGGCTCAATCAACAAAAGATGATTGTTATCTTATAAAGAGAGAAACCATATATGGTTAGTGCATTTTGAATGGTTGATAAAAGCCGCAAAAGTTAATATATCCATATGATGTTAGCTTGATATTAAAATGTGGCATGTCACTACGGTTTTATATGAAGAACACAATGTTGTGATTCTCGGATCACTAAAGAGTGTTTATGAGGAAAATAATTACTTCTATTATTACTTGAATAAAATTTACAAGAGATTACAAACTACAAAAAACCTCACTAACTACCAAGCTCTCCTGCCTTGGAGCTTTCAAGTTCTTGTTGGGATTACTCGAACTCTCAAATGAGAGCTCAATTTATAACCAAAACAATCGCTCAAATGTCAACAAGCATTTAATGTGGTGGTTGCCAATTTTGACAAATTTGCTACTCCACCGAAAGTAGCTTCGACAATGCATGCAAGCTTGTTGGGGATGCATGCGTGCAAGCTGGATTCTTCAATTCTCCCCCTCCAGCTGCATCCGAAAATAGTAGTTATTTTTCCTCATAAATACTCTTCAATGATAAGAGAATCATAACAAGTGCCATCAGAGCTTTGGCTACACGTTAGGGTCGTAAAGTCGAAGAACGAAAATCAATTTGGAAAATTCGAGTTTCGTAAAAGTGCTCAAAAATCAATTTTGAGCATACCATCAGCTTGTTCACGTTGAGACGAGCACGACGGTGTTTTCCGGTGATCAAACGGACCTCTGACGATGCCGCAAGCGCCACACGGGTCTCCACGCGCTCCGGAGGTTGAAGATGACATGCCAACTGCCACGTTAGCGCCACATCACCACGCATCAGTGCTCAGTCAACGCCACGTAAGCGTACAGTCAGCTCCACGTCATCGAACAATCAACAACCATGTGTTGCCACGTCAGTAAGTCGGTCCCACTTTTGCCCCATCAGCAGCCATGTGTCTGCCACGTCAGCATCACTGGTAAATTCCATTGACTCCTGAAGTTTCTGAAATTACAGTTTGGCCCCAAAAGTTTCGGAAAATTACAAATCGGCTCATGTGTCGGATTTGGACCAACAAAGAGCCAGATCCACCATTTTTTGATCGTTCCAGACGCAACGGTGACCTCTGATTTGTGAAACTCAACCTCGATTTTGTTCGATTTTCATTTTAAACTTAAAATGAAAATGGAAGATTCACCTTTTAGTGCGATGATCAAACTGACGGCAACCAATTATTCCCTCTGAATGCCTCAGATGATAGATCATTTGCACTGTAAAGATCTGTTCGATATGATTGAGGAAAAGGGAGTGAGACCAAATTCAGTCAAAGAGAGTAACTGAAATAATGGATCAGCCACAATATCTTTCACCACGTAGCATAAGATACAGATGCTTACAAGATGTAGTTGAAGCTGGAAGGCATGTACCGGGCAAAGACTACTCGGAATAAAGCCTTATTAATGAGGCGTTTGGTGAATTTGAAGTTAAGGAGTGGAACTTCAGTTGCCGAACACACTAATGAGTTTCAGAGCCTGGTGAATCAATTATCTACATTAGACATGTAGCTTGGAGATGAAGTACAATCCCTCCCACTTCTCAGTTCTCTTCTCGATAGCTGTGAGTTATTGGTGGTTTCTCTTAGCAACTCGGCCGCTGGTGTCAAACTTACCATGTCTTTGGTTAAAGATGCACTGTCAAATGAAGAGGCCATGAGAAAAGAGATTGGCACAGATCAGTCATAAGCCCTCGTCACAGAGAATCGAGGAAGACAACGAGATAGAAATCGAAGTAGAGGAAGAGGCGAAAGCAAAAGTAGAGGCAGAGTCACAGATGGAAGAAAGCCTATTTGCAAGTGCTACCATTGTGGCATAGAAGGCCACTTAATGAAGGATTATCGAAAATTACAACGAGAGCAAGGTCAAGGTAATTCCTAGCTGAAGAATAACGATGGAGAGACACTAGTTACTGTCTCAGTTGATTTAGCTATATGTTCCATTCAAGAAGAGACGTCTTCACACCGCAATCCAAGATGTTGAGTGGGCGGTAGATACTGCATCATCTTACCGCGTCCCTCCCCATAGAGATTTCTTCACAACATACAAAACATGAGATTTTAGTGCAGTGAAGATGAGAAATATCAGTTCTTCTGAGATAATGGGAATTGGTGATGTTCAGATACGGACAAATGTCGGGTGTACAATAACCATGGAGGATGTCAGACATGTTTCAGAAATTCGGCTAAATCTACTTTCGGGGATAGCTCTTAAAAAACAGGGCTATGCAAATCACTTTAACAATGACACATGAAGGATGATAATAGGTGCCATGGTTGTCACCCGATGACATATTTGTGGCACTTTATGCAAGACTCATGTGAAGATGTATGTACACTGCCTCAATATAGTTGAACGAGAGGCTTCTTAAAATCTATAGAACTAGAGACTCGGTCACATGAGTGAGAAACGGTTGTCCACACTGATAAAGAAGGCTCTTATCACTGTCTCTAAAATATTGCACTAGATCAGTATAATCACTGTCTATTTGGTAAGCAACATAGAGTCTCCTTTAATTTCTCTTCTACGAGAAGATCAAAGTTGTTCAATCTGGTACACTATGATATTTGTGGTCCCTTGGAGATTAATTCAGTGGGCGGTAACAAATTCTTTTTTGACTTTCATTGATGATGTTTCTTGAAAACTGTGGGTGTATTTCTTGAAGACGAAGGATCAAGTCTTGGATCATTTCAAATTGTTCCACGCTATGGTAGAGCGTGAAACATGAAAGATATTGAAGTGCCTTCGCATAGGCAATAGAGGCGAGTACACTTCCAGAGAGTTCGATGCTTACTATAGAAGACACGACATTCGACATGAGGACTGTTCCATGTTCCCCACAGCATATTGGTGTAGCCGAAAGAATGAACCGCACCATTATAGAGAAAGTTAGAAGCATGATCAATATGGCTAAGCTGCCAAAGCCATTATGGGGAGAAGTTGTCTGAGCCGTCTGTTATTTGATCAGCAGATCAACATCTGTTTTGTTGAATTTTGAAATTCCGGAGAAAGTGTGGCTTGGTAAAAATCCCTCACTCTCACCTGAGAGTATTCGGTTGTTTAGACTTTGCACATGTATCCAATGAGCTCAGACAGAAGCTCGATGCAAAGATTACTCCATGCATCTTTATAGGCTATGGAGAGGAGGAGCTCGAATACAGGTTATGGGACCTGAAGGAAAATAAGGTCATCAGAAACAGAGATGTAGTGTTTCTTGAAGACCAGACAATAGAAGACATTGGAAAGCCCATAATGTCTTCCAATTCCAGTGTCGACATAAATGATTCAAATCCAGACCCAGCACCAGCACAATTGGCTACAAATAGGGTGCACGATGAAATTCCAGAAGCAGGACTAGAGGAGGCAGATGATAATGTTGAGCAGCAGAGCCACAACCTGCTCCATCGGAAGCTACAAAAGAGAGTGTTGAGCAGGGGGAGCCGCAACCCGCTCCACTAGAAGCTACAGGATCATCCACATATTTGGATGATGACAAACCTCCTGAAACCAGTGCACCTCGAACAAGAAGATTTGAGCGAGACCGGATTCCATCAACGAGATATCCAAAATCTGAATATATTCTGCTTACGGATGCGGGGGAGCCAGAGAATTGTCAAAAAGCCGTATCTCATAAAGGAAAATGGTCGCAGGTGGATTCTCTGCAGAAAAACCACACTTATGAGATAGTCAAACTCTCACTAGGCAAGAAGGCACTGGAGAGTAAATGGGTGAAGAAAAATGACAGCGGAAAAATGGTTACATAGGATAAGGTAGAGTTGTGCAGAGATATAGTCGGGATAGCTGTCGGATGACAATCGTTTCGGATGCAGCTGAAGGGGGAGAATTGAAAAATCCAGCTTGCATACATGCATCCCAAACAAACTTGCATGCATTGTCAAAGCTACTTTCGAGTAGCAAATTTGTCAAAAGTGGCAACCACCACATTAAATGCTTGTTGACATTTGAGTCATTATTTTGGCTATAAATTGAGCTCTCATTTGAGAGCTCAATTATCCCAACAAAATCCTGAAAGCTCTAAGGTAAGAGAGCTTGGTAGAAATAGTTAGTGAGGCTTTTTATAGAGTTTGTAATCTCTTGTAAATTTTATTCAAGTAATAATAAAAGTAGTTATTTTTTCTCATAAACACTCTTCAGTGATCCAAAAATCACAACACACAAACCTTGAGTTACAGTGAGGGAACCTGCCCCCACTAACTCGTTCTGTTTATCTAAAGCTCTGTGTGTGTATAGCTTGCCATACTTCTAAGTTCTTTCTGATTATTCCATTTTTTTGAAAAAGAAAAAATTCTGTCAACTATTTTCCCCCCTCTTTCTAGCCCCCTACTTCATCTACAAAAACGTAATCGAAGAATTAGTAAATTCTCTATTTTACAGAATAGTGATCTATTTTCACATTTTTTCCCATTATTTTTCTTCAGTAGCTTTAGATAGTGGTGAGTTATTGGATGATAAGTAACTTAAAATGTATGCATAGGATAAACACACCTTTTTTAATTGATAGTGATTTGAGATTACTATGCAACGGATCCAAAATATATAATAAAAACAAAAAACAAAATATAACAGACAAGCAAACATGTGTTGACTGTTGAGAACCATTAAAACTGTTGAAAGAAAATACTATAATGAATCTTTTTGTAATTATTACTTTTGTTGATTTCATTTTTCTCATCTCCGGCTTTGATGCAGTTATCACTATTTCATATGAAAGTTTCAACATTCATTTATATTTGCATTTCTGATTTTGATGGTAATCCAGGTATCCTAGAATGGCTGATGCAGAAACAGAAACCAATCCAATTGATCGTATTGTAGCTCATTTGCTGTTCCATAGGCCCTTGGACTTACCTGGAAAGCAACCTGAGACACCTGAATCACCTGTTTCTAATAAATTCCAATGTGAACATGCAACAACGAGTTTAGTGAACTTGCCGATGAGCTGCATGACTGATAGTTCTAAAATTACGCAGAACCTTTCTCACCAAGGACCCGTTGGTCCATGTTCAGTAACAGAGTCCCAACTTCTGGATCAGTTTCAAACCAGTCCCTGCATGGACACTTCAGAGAATACATCAAATTATGGACCTGTAGATAGTGGAGCTGCTGAGGTCGAAACATCTCAGTAAAGAACATGTTTCTGAATTCTCTTAAGGGTAAGTCCTTCCTTTATTACTTCCATGCCCATTGATATACTTCCCTTATGTAACCATATGGATTTACTTGTAATGCCAAGGTTTTCTTTTATTGTCAGCCAACTCGATCTTCATCAAGCCGAATCATAGCAAGTGCGTTTCTGGAGTCTCGAAGATCGTCATCTTAGAGTATGTGTTTCTCATCATTGCCTGGAGCTATATGCAAGAAGTTTCATAAATGCGTGTCTGGATTGCTGTCAATATAACTAAAATCATGATCTGAAATGTTGCTATGCAATCACCATACTGACGGTGTTGCCTCATTTATGCCAAGTTTGATGTGTGATGGTGTGTGAGTACTCTGTATACTTAAATTAAGTCTTGGCAGAATGCTGCTGCCAAATCCTTGAGCTTGTTTACATAATTTTAGATAGTGGTGTAACCAAAACATTGATTCAGTGAGTTAAATACTCTTCATTTTAGAGGGGGTAAATAAAAATTTCCTCGATAATTGAAAGTTTGTAATTATCTTAGGTTCTGACCCTATGCGAAATTAACACAATAAATCAAGACAAGTCGTGACTATTGTTTATATGGATTTCTAACAAGCAACCTTAAATCTATGCAATTATAATATAATGTCAAAAATTAAATCAATAACACAAAATAAAACGGAAAATAAAATCAACACCACAAATTAACACAATAATTTTGGTGACGAAGTGGAAAAATCGTGCGAGTAAAAAAATCACTCCGGGTATCTCGGTTGCTCGCCCAAAATCCACTATAATAGAGAAATACTTACAATGATGGTAAAAGACCTATGATGACAATTCCACCGACTCTAGTACTTCTACACTGTAAGAACTCAAAGAAATCTTCGAGCCCGTACCCTACAGTTTTTCTTCAGACCCTCTGAAGTCTCTGAGCTGATCTACTCTGAACGCTGGAACTCCGATTACCAGTCTTCCTCCTTGAGAACTCTGAATGGTTAGGAAATTGGATTTGTTGTGTTGATGGTAAATCAAAGATAAATCTCACCAAAAACAGAGAAGACAAGAAAAGTGAGGAAAGAATAGGTTGAAAAGCTATGAAGGTTTTAGGCTTTGATCAATGTGTTTCCAACCCTTGTGAATGTGACTCATTGTTTGTTTATATAGGTAGGGCAAAGACAAGGGTTTTCTAATGCTAATTTGGCTTTAAAATATGTCCAAAATAACATACTTACGCACGAATATTCGAACGCACATCAAACGCAAAGTTTCTACCTCCAGATGTTGGAACGCAAATACGAACGCAACTCGAACGCAGGTCGCGGACTGGTGTTGAGGTGCAATCTAAAACGCTTGTAACTTTCTCGTCCTTTGGCCAAATCATGTGTTCTTTATATGTACGCGATCGTTTTCGAGTCTACTTTCCAATGCAACTGATCTCATGTCAATTAGAACTCTAAATCTTCTGGAATATTCAAAAGAGTGAACATTACTCTGATATCTTCATCTGATTTTGTCTAAATACTTGTTCAATTGCTCCGAGATCTTCAAGACTCATTACAACTCAATTGAACTTGTTTTGTTACGGACATTGTCAATAAAATTGGAACTAACAATCTCCCCATTTGGCATTCCGGGACAAAATACTACCTAATACAAACACTATAGTAAATGACCTATAAAGAAAATAGACAACTACCAACCATCAAGACAATGACTTATTACAATACGACTCGATCTAATACCTAATCAAGTAGTCTTGAAATCAATGTCACATCAGCCACTTATATGCTTACCTGAAACATCCACAAACAACAACATACCGTAAAAAGTACAAGGATTATCAAGAACAAATCAAGCAGCGATAAATCTCATGCATGTACAAATAGATAAGTAGATATCATACTCTCTCTTAATCATACTTCCCCTAAAACGGAGATATAAAAAAATGGATATACTACTCCCAAACTCTACTCCCCAAAAATGGATATACTACTCCCAAAACTACTAAATTACTCCTCATTTTTGTCACGAAATGACAACGGGCAAAGGTATCAGAGAAAACAACACATGCAAGAGAATATTCAAACAAAATATATTTCCCTTCTCTAACAGCCTTACTTAGTTAGCAAAGATAACATATGGGAAGTAAACATTCATAAATATACATAAAAAAAAAAACAAAGGTATGTAATGCATTGAAACACACACAAGCACACTATGAGTTAAAAAAATTAAAAACTCCATAAGGAATGATTGAAACAACACTTTAAGCAAGTACAATGATACCCAGTCAATAATCAGTTGTTTATGACATGGAGTAATATGCATAACTTTAGATTTTACTAAATACTACTCACATGTATATGACAAACACCAAAGAATAACAAGTATTTGCGTGAAAAATAATAAAGTGCACAACGAATCAAGACTTAAGACCTTATTTTATGAGTGGGACACAACCAAAGAAATCTCATCTCTTGGCACACCAAGTCCCCAAAATATGTCTCTGAACCCAGCACCACCGGGACCTGAAAATAAGCAACATTGGTTGCATGCTATTATATTCTCCCCATGAATATAGTGAGCTCATAAATATAAACTCTTTCGAGTGAATGGTTTTTCCCTTATCTTTTGAATTTGGCTCATTGGCTCTTTTGCAATTGAGTCTCATGTAAATTGTATTATTATTTTTTTATTTTCTTTCACAAAAGGATAACACAAGGTCATCTAATCAAAGGTCACACTATTTAGTGAGCTAAGTACGATAGAGATTAGATTGCCAGTCAAAAAACTCATACATGCGACCAAGCCTTGACAATAATAAAAACGTGTATGTGAAGTGCAAGCACAAGATATACCAATGATTTTCATTGCACACACCATGTACATAGAGCATCAAGAAAAATAAAAGCATATTATACAGGCATAAATATATATCCTACATATCAGTATCACATCCATATGTTTTTCATGCACTACCAAGCCATAAAAAAAATTTTTTTTTTTTTTTCATTTTATATTTGTTTTTTTTTTGTATTTTTCTTTTTGACATAAAAAAATATAAAGACACAACAAGACTTGTCAATATCCAGTATTACGTGGAGTTGTATCCCGAGTGCAGATCATACTACCGTCCATTCGGAATTGACTATGAAATTAATGTCCGGGTTTCCATCATATATACCAAGGGGCATATAACAAAAATAAGACACACACACACCCATATGCAGTGAAAAAAAATAGTCGTGCAAAAATATCAAACACCCGCGCGCGCACATGCAATGGGAAAACTAATGCAACTTCTAAGAAGAGTATACTAAAGTGCACTCCCATCATATCTATTATGATTAAGACATTCAGAAGTATATGAAAACTCATCTTGCTTCCTCACCCAAGCTTTCTTAGGAAACTCTTCCACCTGAGTATTCCTAGTCAACAAAGTAAGTTTCTCACTAATTATTTAAGTCTGTTTAGCTAGTGCAGAAACTTTAGAAACTAGATTTGATGAATCAAATTTAGGTGACACACTCTTAAGCATTGTCTTTTATTTGTGCAACATGAAGCACTTAGGCTTAATGTGTCATGCCTTACCACAATGATGACATACATGCACAAACCTCGGATGAGAGCGATGTTTACCTATCACACCTCCTAAATTGAGGTTGAGACACGGAATGAGGAACAACCTAAGGAATCACACGACTATAGTTAACAAATTTCTTACATATATCACGAGGATGAGTCTGGTTACCATGTCGAGACTTGCACTTAGCTGTGACAAACACAGTTTTGGAAGTTGATGTCTTGTCACAACTTGACTCTATAAAGCCTAAACCTTTCTTCTCACAAGGAGACATACAAATACCTAACACGTGGTCTAGTTTTCAGTACCACTAGAAAATGTAGACAACTGTGTTCTAGCATCTTCAAGTTCAGCTTCTAAAGAGTTGACCGTTGGTCTCTAAGATCATCCCAAGAATATTTAATGCATAAAATAATGTGAATACAAAAGAAAAGTATAGTGAAAATATACTCACTTTGAATGGTAGAGAGGACGTGTGTAGAATAAAACTCTTGCTTTGAGAAGTGCTTCAAGATCTCCTCTTTGAAGGTGTTGGTTGAAGCTCCAAGCTTGAAGGTAGAGATTCCAAACTCAATGGGGAGGTTTCCTAACACATTGTATGAACTATTTGTGTGCTAGCAAAGGAAAATTTTGGAACAATATTTTCCCTTTTGAACTTGTAGAATTCGACCAAGGAGAGAAATTTGGGAGAGTTTTTGTTTTCTTGTATTTTGTTTCAAAAACCAAATACCACTTATGAAAAAGTCAAAACAAATTTTGGTATATCCTTTTCCAAAAAGGCAAAACCAAGTTTGGAGGGAAAAATTCCATTAATGCCTCCAACTACTCTCATCAATAAAAAAATGACTAGATGTCAATCACCAAAAAGTGACAAGACATCTATCACTTAAGTGACATTTGATGTGACTCGTGATGTCACTTGTGGGCCCCACTTTAATTCAAAATCTGAGTGGGCCCGCAAACACATTCCGGGCTCGGGTTCGTTAATTCTGAATTAACGAATTTTCTGTTGCGACTTAATTAAATCAAATTTAATTAAATAATTATGCCTAGCAAAATTACTGTTAAAGTTGCTCACGAATTAATTCTAAATTAATTCGTTCGCCCGAATTAAAATCCAATTTTAATTTCGCGTCGAAATCTAATTTCATTTAATATATCAAATATATTATTTTATCGATTAATTCCGAATTAATCGTTCTCTCTCTTCTAATTGAATTTTATCCCAGATAAATTCTCGTCGTAATTAATCTCAGATTAATTATGTTCGAGTCATACGTCATCGGTGAATCTTCGGGAAGCGACACATGAGATCCCTGGATATGTTGGTAGTAAATCCGGTTATCGGACTATCCAAACACGTGCGTACCTCGTACCACGTTCTTACCGATTTACGAGACATGGTTGGCTTCTAGCAAAGCACCGTGCCTACCCAATTCTCCAGAAATATTCTTTTAAGGAATATGTAATCTTTATCAGGCGTAGTATACGTAGTATTGCGTATTGCGATCCAGTATCAGATATCACATGCAAGGCCTGGGGCTGGAATAGTGTCTGCCCCTTACGAAGCATATATCGGATCACAAGCAACTAGTCTCTATAATCGGATAATCATGACATTGTCATATTATCTCGATAGTTGCAACATAATAGAGAACCAATTATGTATCCATGCGTGATCATCATCTTCATATGACTGAAGTGATACTTCTGTCTTAACATCACACCCAATACACTACGATTCTCAATAAACCCAGAAGAGGCGTACACAGAACCTGTTAAAGTCCCGGAACGACCAAGCCCAAAGCGTATTGATTGTCGCAAGTACTAGCGATGCAAGTCTCAGGTTAAGACCAAATACACCTACCCTGAAGCGGATTCCCATAGACACATAGTCATACTACCAATGTGATTCCGCAGGGTCTATCCAGAGCGAAGCTATTTCCGTATCATCGGTAAACACAACCTCCTATCACACTTGCATAAGTATCTAATACTTAAATATATGAGAACTATGTTGTTACGCTTCCATAACACGCACAAGTGCAATACTAGTTTATTCCGCATTATCGATGTCCAGTCTCGATAATACTACGACTATGGATATTTAATGATTAAACTGTTGTGGATTGATATTGTCTCATATCTTATAATCTGAAACTAATCATAAGGATTTTTATCATTTATAAATATATACGAGTAATATAATTACAAAATGATAAAATGTAATTTCCATTGTCAAATAGTTAATTTGTACAAAAAACCACAATGTCTTTTACAAATAGTGACGCTATGGGTCATAATTGTCCAACATTGACTCTATCAACTAGCCCATTATTCCTCTCTTCAAGGTCATCAATCATTAAAAGGTTTTGCTCAAACTTAGCTTGAGTTTCATTCTTTTATAGCTCCACTTCTTTCAGTCTCTTATTGACCTCTATATTCGCCTTCTTGATAGTTAAACTCGCATTGAACAATTCAGTGTAGGCTAGCTGAAGACAATCTTCATCTATTGACTCATCGTGAGAGAATTTCGAATCAACATCACTAACATTATCATCTCTCTCACCAGACACACTAACAATAAATGTCATAAAATTACTCTTATCTTTAGGAGACTCATCATAAGTATAGTCACCTTCTAAATCACTAAGCGAAGCTGTCATGTCATGGTTTTCTTACCCTTAGATTTTAGGTAAGTGGGATACTTAGATCTATTGTGCCCATACCCTTCACACTCATTGCAGTGAATACTATGGGGTTTGCTACCCCTATCCTCTCTAGACTCTCTCCTATTATGCCTACTCTCTAGGCATATCCTCATCCCTATCACGGCCAACCTTCTTAAGCTTAAGAAATTTCTTAAACCTCTTTGCAAACATGGCTAAATCATGATCCGTGAGATTATCACAATCATCATCGCTAGACGGATCATGAACAACTTCTTTCGCGATCTTCATCGCTATAGTTTTGGGCTTTTTATAACCAAGAAGTGTCTTCTCATATACCTGCAGTTTTCCTACGAGGTCCTCTAATCTAAGATTATCTAAGTCATCTATTTCCTCGATGGCGGTGATCTTAGGTAGGAACTTGTCAGGTATGGATCTAAGGATTTTTCTCACTATCATATTGGTAGGAATAGTCTCACCTAGGTTAAAACTTGAGTTAACGAGGTTGTTAATCTCAACATACTAGTGACCTCAAACCTAGTGGCAAGCTATTGAAGTCTATTATTTTTAACAGACAATGTTCCCTCATGCACAGTTGACCGGCGTAAACACACGCATATAACGCAAGCGCACGTATCGTTCAAGTAGTATAAAAAGTATCGATCCCACGAGGACTTAATACATAATCTATTAATTTTATGAGGTCAAATGATTACTAGTATCTAACAGGTTGTTTGATTGATTTGAAAATGTGAAGATTTTGAATTTAAAAACAAGAAAATAAAATTGCTTGAAAGTAGGTTTAAGAAAATTCAATATTAAAAACTATCTAGGGTTGTGAATCTTTCCAATATTATTTAAAGATGAAGTGGTTATCTTATAGTTGGGTAATATATTAATTTATTAACCTGGAACACTAAATTATGTAAAAGCCTCTTCCGAAGGTCGATTACAAATACCCAGTATAACCCAATTGAACCATATGTCTATGTCAACCAAATTACCTGGATTCATTAAGTTTAAGTTTCAATTATGGCTACCCCCGCCCGACAGGTATATCCTATCCTGTAAGGAAATCTATTAAAGGATTATATATCCTCAAGGAAGATCGTGGGCTATTGAGTCTAAGGTCTTTAACCTAAAATCAGTTTTCCAAGTTCATTTTAAGTTTACCTAATCAATTTTATTAATGGCCAGTTAATAAAAAGCATTAAGATTAAGACTCAATAAATAAACCTTTATATTACCCAAGCTATAATCTAACCCCTTTTAAACCGGTGATATTGGATTTCATCACAACCCCAGATAACTGGCTTAGTTACGACACATATTTACGAGTAGTAAAAATTTAAATAAAATAAAAGACATAAAGTAAAATACTGAAAATTAAATACTGAAAAGTAAATTGCTGAAAGTAAAAAAAGTAAAAAGTAAAAGTAAAAAGTAAAAAAAATAAAAGCAAATTACTGAAAGTAAATTGTTGAAGAGTAAATTGCTGAAAAATAAATTACTGAAATTAAATAAAGTAAAAGTACAATAAAAGAAAATGCTGGGGTTAGAGGATCAACTTGTATTACTACTATTTTAGATATCACCCTTAATATAATATATTAACTTTACGTGATAATTACCAACCAGCCATAAATGTGGTATCCCGATTAAGTCAAATTAATAATTAATTACCAACCGACCAACCAGGCGGTATCCATACTTACTCAGGTTAAAACCAATTTATAATTAATTACCAATCGGCCAATATAGCGGTATCCTTATTAAGTCAAGTTTTAAATAGTTTATATATTATAATTAAGGGAGATTAATCTAAATAGCAATAATAAAAGCTTTACCTTTCACCCCAGGAAAGGGGAATTACCTCCTCATTTCTTGAAAAATAAAAACTGCAAAAGTAAAGAAAGGAAATGATTGTGCGTAAAAGTAAATTACGGAAAGTAAAAACTGAAAAATAAAGAAAAGAAAGTGCGAAAGCGGAAATTAATTACTGAAAGCTGTAAATAAACAAACAAGATACAATCTTCTTATTTATTCTTTAGGAATTTCAAAGAAGAAAGTATGAATTTTACAAATGAAATGACTTGGTATTTATAGGCAAAATTTTGCCTCCATCAAATCATCCATCAAATTCTCGACCAAATTCATAATTAATTTCTCCACTAATTACTCCACCAAATCCATTATTAATTGCTCCACTAATTGCTTATCACGTTTGGTGATGATTTGATAATTTTATTATTTATTTATTAATTTATTTTTTTGCTTTGAAAATGACTTTAATAATTACACACAACATACTTCTGGATGATTCATCAATTTCGGTCATGAAATATTCAGAATTCGAAAATAGTTTGTCTTTCAAAGTTGTAGATCTTTGAGTCTTCTTTAATCTGGCACTTGAATCAGCTCAATCCCATAACGGAGTAAAAAGTTATGCCCAAAATACGACAGATGTGCAAAATTGGAATTTCCAAAACTTCATTTTGTCAAAAACGCCCTTTCAAGTTTCCAATATCCAAAATTAAAATATCAAGTCCAATAATTGCCCTTATTTGACCCATATTTCGTCCTAAATGATTTCATTGAGACCCGATATTATTTTATCTGCAAAATAAACTAAAACACATCAAAACGTTCATCAAACCCGAGAAACTAAACAAAATATTAAGTTAAAGGGGCGGTAAATATTGATATATTTTCCGCTCATCATACCTCCAAACCTAACATTTTTCTAGTCCTCGAGCAAAACAACAACAAAAATTTAAACCAAGCCACTTTCGTAGGGATCACGGTTGCATTTAGCGTATGCAACAAGCCTTTAAACCCCTAGGTGTCCCTAGTGGACGAGTTGTAGTATCGTGAGGGTTTACATCAATGATACCCACAAACATTTTACAAAAGTAAAAAGGTAGTAAAACTAATGCACAAAAAAGCAAAAAGACAAGAGAAAAGAGAATAAAGAAAGTTAGTGACTAATCAGGTGAAACTTCTACTCCAAGTTAGTAGTTGTTTTGTTTCTTTCTAAATTACCGAATAAGTAAATTCTATGATTATATTACCATTCTCCATCTACACACCTACAAAGTATTAATCAATCTCATTTTTTCCCACAACAGTCAAAAGTGTAGTTGATAAGAGAGTAATATTTTTGTCCTAAAGTTCTATCAGATTTCACACTTTTTTATGGCAATGGAATAATTTTTCTGATTTTTTTTTTATATTTTTTTATTTATATACAATATATTCCGTCTATGTAGCGAGCTTTAGGTCGGTGGCTCCCAAACCAGTTGGCTTTAGGGCACCAGATGTTAAGGCACCCCTACAGACTTAATTACTCAGACTTTAGATATATATATTTTGGAACATTCTCGATACTTGTAGCGAGCTTTGGGCCAGTGACTCCCAAACCAGTTGGCTTTAGGGCACTGGGTGTTAAGACACCCTTACAGACTTAATAACTCGGATCTCGGATTTTTTTTTTTACTCCATCACTTTTTGAGATGCTTCCTCCAATTAAACTAGAACACTAAATATTACAAACTTTTCAATTATAGCTCATGTCTGTATGTTTCCATGTATGTTGATAATACCTGTCAACTGAGCATATGAAGATCCATTTTAGTCCGTTTTATGGATAATTTACAAATTAAATAATTTAAAATGAAATAAACAAAAATTAACTTGTTTCGAAATAGGTTTGAGATACGTCTCAGGAGTGGAAACTCCTTACTCAGCTATCTCTTACCAATTTCACATTTTTAGTCAAAATAAAAACTCAAAAACGCAAAATATTTTTGTAAAAAAACAAAAAAAATTGTATTTTTCGAAAAATTTTGGACTAAAAATAAAAACAACACACAACTAAAAACAAGGTACTAGTCAACTAATTCCCTCCCCAAAACCTAAATGAGACATTGTCCCCAATGTCTTAAACAGTAGAAGAAGAGTTTAAAAGATAATACCTGGTTAGCCGAAATTCTACAGGAAATTAAAGGTTAAGATCCAGATTAATCCGACGCCTCTTACCACGATCGTCCTCGGACCAATTTATCTTTGAAAGGATAGGGTCAACTTGTGGTTCATAGGCTAAGAGTTGGTCAATTAGATCCGGAGCAGTTCTGGTAGTAAAGATGAGTTGTTTTAAAGGTTTTGACACGAACTCATTTCTCTGAGCATCATCAAGAAACACACAAAGAAAATCATAAAATCCATCAACGTTAAACAACCCAATTGGTTTCTGGTGTATGTTCAGGTTCGCCCAAGATAGCACTATAAAAATTTCTTCCAATGTACCCAAGCCACCTGGCAAAGCAATAAAAGCATCAGCACGGTTAATCATTTCTACCAATCGTTCAGACATACATGGCACGATCAGTTCCTCTCCGTTTGATGGTTCAATAAGATTTACCTCCGCCAAGGGTTTTGAGATGATTCCCAAGACATGACTGCCTCTTTCCTGTACGACATTTGAAACAATCCCCATTAGTCCAAGATTGCATCCGCCATATACTAAGTGCATATTTCTTGCAGCTAAGACTCGACCCAATTCTTGTGCTGCTTCTACGTATTGTGGTTTAGTACCAACAGTACTACCGCAAAACACACAGATGTTTTCAACTCGTCTTCTTGAAGTGGCTTCCATGTTTTACTCTGGATGTCTTCAAAAGTGCAATGATGAGTTGAATTTATAACACCTGAAAAGGGTGAGTAAAATAATAGCACTAGTATCTGTCAAATTACAATTATTAGTTAAACAGTAAAATAAATCGTGATAGTAAAAAAGGTCTGGATCCTGTCGGAGAAAAGAAAACAACAAAACAAATCACAATTATTAGGAAAAGACAAAGAGATATAATATGTACAAGAATTTACAGCTTGATTGACGTCTATGCGTCAGGGACAAGCTTCTCATCCAATTTTCTTATAAATTGGCAAACAAGGTCTTTTTTATTCAGATTCCCAAGACTTAACTGTTGTCTTTCTTTTTGAAATTGTGTATGTAATTTGCGAAAGGTTATGTGAACATATCCACTAGGATGCGTCTCAAGAGTCAAAGATATATCATCTAAAGACTCCTTACTCAAGCCATCCCTAATGAATTTAATTTTGTCTTCGCGATTATCAGACACCATTCCTAAAGAACGACAATGAGTATTGCAATTCCAGCGTGCACATTTGTAACAAACACCCATTTGCTTAGCTCTACGTTTCTTTGCATATGTGCTTCTTCCAAAACCAGACAGATGTGAAATAAAAGAGTCAGAAGACTCACCTGCCAATCGGATTCGTGCTTCAATTACCCATCGAATGTCATTAGGAACACCATGGATTGTTAGTAGTCTCATCCGTTCCAAGCGAGCTTTGTAAACTTTCATCAGAGATTTTTGAGGGAGAGAAGGAAATTGATTGTGAAGATTTGCTAGAGCTTCTTCCATATTAAAATGACTTAATCTGCAAAAACTAAACACACAAAATTAAATCACACCAAATCACAATATATACAAAAATTACATGGGTTGCCTCCCTGCTAGCGCTAAGTTTTACGTCGTCAGCCAGACGTGACTACCCGAACGTTATGCTGGATCTGAAAGTGTGACACTTTCTTTTTGTCGCTCAAATGATTCTCCCCAGTAGTGCTTGACACGCTGACTGTTAACTTTGAATGTGTTGTTGGTATTGGGATCCAGTAACTCAACAGCTCCATAAGGTAAAACCTGAGTGATCACAAATGGATCTAACCACCTAGATTTTAGCTTCCATGGGAAGAATTTCACCCTTGATTTGTTTAACAGTACCTTCTGCTCTGGTTCCAGTTGTATGCGCACTAACTTCTCATCATGTCTTTTTCTTGCCTTTTCCTTGTACAATTTGGCATCCTCAAAAGGCTGTATGTGAAATTCCTCCAATTCGTTGAGCTGGTGGAACTTTTTCTCTTTTGTTGCTTGTAGTGCAAGAATTGGCTTCTTCAGTACGCAGTGCGCTTTATTTTCAGGCTCCACAGGTAATTGACATGCTTTAAGTTTGTCAGTAGAACTTTGTCTTTCATCAGAGTTCTGAATGGTACTATGTATCATATCAAGTCTGAAACATTCATTCTTATTTTCATCATCTGGGAAATTCATGGCCTTGAAAACATTGAATGTTACTTCTTGGTCTTGTACCCTCATGGTTAGTTCTCATTTTTGTACATCAATACTGGTTCGACCTGTAGCCAAGAATGGTCTCCCAAAGATGATTGGAACGTCTGCGTCTTCCTCCATATCAAGGACAATAAAATCTGCTGGGAAAATGAATTTGTCAACCTTGACCAGCACATCTTCAACTACACCTCTCGGAAATACGAGTGTTCTATCAGCAAGTTGTAGAGAGACTGAAGTTGGCATTGTTTCTCCAATCTGTAATTTCCTGAAAATAGAAAAAGACATCAAGTTAACACTCGCACCTAGATCATACAGAGCCTTACCAAAGTCATGTTCTCATATGGTGCAAGGAACAGTGAAACTGCCAGGATCTTTCAACTTTGGAGGAAGTTTTCTCTGAATGATGGCGTTGCCTTCTTCTGATAATGCTACTGTCTCATAATCTCCCAATCTCCGCTTTCGTGAAAGAATGTATTTCATAAATTTGGCATAGCTGGGCATTTGTTCCAACGCTTCTGCAAATAGAAGCCGATTGAGCATTGGCCAGTTGTCCCATTTGATTCTCCAGTGCTTTAATATAAGCCGATTGACTTTGAATTAATGCTGTTTGGGATTGAAACATAGCATCATATCTTGCTGCTTGAGAGTCGTGTTTTCCTTCTATCTTTTTTCAAGTGAGTCAACACTTCTGTTATTCCTGATTCATTTGTCTGCTCCTGGCCTTTGTTCTGTTGTTGGAATCCGGATTGTGGGTTGTTCATTTGCCCTGAATTGTTGCTCCATGCGAGATTGAGATGATTTCTCCACCCTGGGTTGTAGGTGTTGGAATATGGATTGTTCCTCTGTCTGTTGAAATTGCTGACATAATTCACCGTTTCTTTATGTTGGTTGAAAGATTCTGACTCAGGTGCTCCTCCAAATGGTGAACTTGTGGATCCACCATTAACTTTCATGTTAAGAGTTTCCAGATTTTTGCAAATCACATCCAGCTTGGAATTCAGTGTTGTGTTGGCTCCAACTTCATAAATTCCTGCAATTCTTTGGATCATACTCCTTTCTGTTGGCCACAATGAGTTGTTGGCTATTTCTTCAATTAAGTCTCATACTTGATCTTCTCTTTTTGCCATAAAAGCTCCTCCAGCAGCAGCATCAATTGTGGTTCTCATTATTCCTGAAAGTCCATTGTAGAAGGTTTGGACTTGTAGCCATTTTGCGATCTCATGGTGATGACATTTCCGGAGTAAATCTTTGAATCTTTCCCACGCTTCAAAAATGGATTCTGAATCTTGTTGCACGAAGGATGTGATGTCATTCCTCAACTTTGCAGTTCTGGCTAGTGGAAAGTACTTTGCAAGGAATTTGGTGGCTAGAGTGTTCCAAGTTGTGATGGAACCTGCTGGTAACGAATGTAGCCAAGCTTTAGCCCTGTCTTTCAGGGAATATGGAAAAACCCGCAGTCTCATTGCTTCTTCAGCTGCTCGGTTGTAATTGAAAGTACCGCAAACTTCCAGGAAGTTACTGATGTGGGAATTAAGATCTTCAGTTACATTCCCCCAAACTGTACTGACTGCTGAATCATTTGGATGCATGTTTTGATGTCACCCGCATTTGCTGGTAAATGAGGAAGTACAATACAGGAAATGAATCTGTCAACCACCGGAATGGTTCTGTCTCGAATAAGAATTGGGTCAAGCGTTCGAAGTTCAAAGCTTCTGGTTCGTCTCATGACGTTTCTGAGAACCTGAAACACAAGAAAACAAAAACAATAAGTAAAAAGAAAATTAGATACAAGTAAAAATATCTAACCTCTAAACTAATAGTGAAAGATAATTAACTCCCCGGCAACGGCGCCAAAAACTTGACCGGCGTAAACACACGCGTATAACGCAAGCGCACGTATCGTTCAAGTAGTATAAAAAGTATCGATCCCACGATGACTTAATACCTAATCTATTAATTTTATGAGGTCAAATGATTACTAGTATCTAACAGGTTTGATTGATTTGAAAATGTGAAGATCTTGAATTTAAAAATAAGAAAATAAAATTGCTTGAAAGTAGGTTTAAGAAAATTCAATATTAAAAACCATCTAAGATTGTGAATCTTTCCAATATTATTTAAAGATGAAGTGGTTATCTTATAGTTGGGTAATATATTAATTTATTAACCTGAAACACTAAATTATGTAAAAGCCTATTCCGATGGTCGATTACAAATACCCAGTATAACCCAATTGAACCATATGTCTATGTCAACCAAATTACATAGATTCATTAAGTTTAAGTTCCAATTATGGCTACCTCCGCCCGACATGTATATTCCTATCCTGTAAGGAAATCTATTAAAGGGTTATCTATCCTCAAGGAAGATCGTGGGCTATTGAGTCTAAGGTCTTTAACCTAAAATCTATTTTCCAAGTTCATTTTAAGTTTACCTAATCAATTTTATTAATAGCCAGTTAATAAAAAGCATTAAGATTAAGACTCAATAAATAAACCTTTATATTACCCAAGCTATAATCTAACCCCTTATAAACCGGTGATATTGGATTTCATCACAACCCCAGATAACTGGTTTAGTTACAACTAATATACGGGTAGTAAAAATTTAAATAAAATAAAAGACATAAAGTAAAATACTGAAAATTAAATACTGAAAAATAAATTGCTGAAAAGTAAAAATTAAAAGTAAAAAGTAAAAAAAATAAAAGTAAATTACTGAAAGTAAATTGCTGAAGAGTAAATTGCTGAAAAGTAAATTACTGAAATTAAATAAAGTAAAAGTACAATAAAAGAAAATGATGGGGGTTAGATGATCAACTTTTATTACTACTATTTTAGATATATCCCTTAATATAATATATTAACTTTACGTGATAATTACCAACCAGCCATAAAGGCGGTATCCTGATTAAGTCAAATTAATAATTAATTATCAACCGACCAACCAGGCGGTATCCATACTTAGTCAGATTAAAACCAATTTATAATTAATTACCAACCGGCCAATATAGCGGTATCCTCATTAAGTCAAGTTTTAAATAGTTTATATATTATAATTAAGGGAGATTAATCTAAATAGCAATAATAAAAGCTTTACCTTTCACCCCAGCAAATGGTAATTACCTCCTCATTGCTTGAAAAATAAAAGCTGCAAAAGTAAAGAAAGGAAATGATTGTGCGTAAAAGTAAATTACGGAAAGTAAAAACTGAAAAATAAAGAAAAGAAAGTGCGAAAGCGAAATTAATTACTGAAAGCTGTAAATAACAAACAAGATACAATCTTCTTATTTATTCTTTAGGAATTTCAAAGAGGAAAGTATGAATTTTACAAATGAAATGGCTTGGTATTTATAGGCAAAATTTTGCCTCCATCAAATCATCCATTAAATTCTCCACCAAATCCATTATTAATTTCTCCACCAATTACTCCACCAAATCCATTATTAATTGCTTCACTAATTGCTTATCATGTTTGGTGATGATTTGATTATTTTATTATTTATTTATTAATTTATTTTTTTGCTTTGAAAATGACTTTAATAATTACACACAACACACTTCTGGATGGTTCATCAATTGTGGTCATGAAATCTTCAGAATTCGAAAATATTTTGTCTTTCACAGTTGTAGATCTTTGAGTCTTCTTTAATCTGGCACTTGAATCAGCTCAATCCGATATCGGAGTAAAAAGTTATGCCCAAAATACGACAGATGTGCAAAACTGGAATTTCCAAAACTGCACTTCGTCAAAAACGCCCTTTCAAGTTTCCAATCTCCAAAATTAAAATATCAAGTCCAATAATTGCCCTTATTTGACCAATATTTCGTCCTAAATGATTTCATTGAGACCCGATATTATTTTATCTGCAAAATAAACTAAAACATATCAAAACGTTCAACAAACCCGAGAAACTAAATAAAATATTAAGTTAAAGGGGCGGTAAATATTGATATATTTTCCGCTCATCAACAGTCTAAAGGATGTCCCATGCATCATTGGCTATTTCACACATGGAAATTCTCCTAAATTCAGCAGAGCAGACAACAACATGAATGACATTAATTGCCTTGATGTTTTTATTGCTAGCGTCAAACTCATCATTAGACCAGGTCAGTTTATCTTTAGGAGAAGAGACCCCGTCAACCATGATCACGAGAGGTTTCCACTTGTACTCTACTGACATCCAGACTCTCTCATCTAAGGATTTAAGGAACGTCTTTATGTGAACCTTCCAATGCAAATATTCAGTCCCATCAAAGAATGTGGGACAATTTAAGGGTTGACTACGATCCATAGAAAAATAATAAATCAACACAATAAATCAAGACAAGTCCTGACTATTGTTTCTATGGATTTCTAACAAGCAACGTTAAATCTATGCAATTATAATATAATGCCAAATATTAAATCAATAACACAAAATAAAGCGGCAAATAAAATCATCACCGCAAATCAACACGATAATTTTGGTGACGAAGTGGAAAACTCGTGTGAGTAAAAAAACCACTCCGAGTATCTCGACTACCAACCCAAAAGCCACTATAATAGAGAAATACTTACAGCGATCTATGGTGGCAACTCCACCGACTCTAGTACCTCTAGACTATAAGAACTCGAAGAAATCTTCGAGCCCGTACCCCACGATTTTTCTTTAGACCCTCTGAAGTCTCTAAGCTGATCTACTCTGAACGCCGGAACTCCGACTACCAATCTTCCTCCGTGAGAACTCTGAAGGGTTAGGAAATTGAGTTTGTTGTGTTGATGGTAAATCAAATATGAATCTCACTAAAAACAAAGAAGACGATGAAAGCAAATAAGTCTTCAATGTGAGAAAAGAATAGGTTGAAAAATTAGGAAGGTTTTAGGCTTTGATCAATGTGTTTCCAACCATTGTGAATGTGGCTCATTGTTTGTTTATATAGGTAGGGCAAAGACAAGGGTTTCTTAGTGCTAATTTGGCTTTAAAATATGTCTAAAATAACCTACTTACGCACGGGCGTTCAAACGCACATCAAACGCAACTCAAACGCAAAGTTTCTGCCTGCAGGCGTTCAAACGCAACTCGAACGCAGGTCGCATACTGGTTTCGATGTGTAACTTAAAACACTTGTAACTTTCTCGTCCTTTAGCTAAATCATGCGTTCTTTATATGTACGCGGTCGTCTTCGAGTTTACTTTCCAATACAAATGACCTCATGTCAATTAGAGCTCTAAATCTTCTGGAATATTCAAAAGAGTGAACATTACTCTGATATCTCCATCTGATTTTGTCCAAATACTTGTCCAATTGCTCCGGGATCTTCAAGACTCATTACAACTCAATTGCACTTGTTTTGTTACGGACATTGCCAATAAAAATGGAACTAATAATAATAAATTAAACTTTTCATTAATTTATAGACCACATTTAATATATTTTCGGATTGAGTCGCCCTTTAATGGTTCCGCCACTGATTTTAGATACAACTAATGGTGAAATTTGTTGGGCTGCTTGGAGACACTATAACTCCTACTTATTTCTGGGGTTTTTATTAAAAAAAAATCCAATTAGGGTGGAAGTTTTATTATTTAACCCAAGCCAAACTTAAAATTTTGTATATAGTTCTACGTGTGTGAAATTATCAAAATTAATAAAGAATTCAAAAATAAAAAACACACACTCCACAAGCCTGCAATAGATTGTGTGCGCTTAATTTTTTCTTTTATACTTTTTTTGTTTAAAGTTTAAATATATCTCAAAATATAAAGTGTTTCATAAAAAATTACATATAATTGATTTACAAATCAAAGGTTTTAAAATAAGACTCATTGTAGATATGCTTCAACCAAAAAAGATAAAAAAAATAACCCTTACAATTATAAGAGAATAATAATTTCAAATTAGTTATTTTTACACACTCATATCTCTTTCATCCAAACTTCAAATTACAATCTGTAAAAATATACATACCTAAAACTTTCATCAATAAACCTCTCATAAATTCAAATTTATTTAGAGTCAAAATTAGTCTTAAAATTATTTCGTGGCACATACTTCTCATTGACCTTCATTATAGTCATATTTTTACCTCAGTCACATTAGTGATTGAAAGTTGCGTTATGTATACCTCAATCACATTGCTTATCTTCAGTCACATTATTTACCTTAATCACATCACCGACCCCCAGTCACATTTAGTATAATCATAATAATACTTTACTTAAGCACAAATAATTGAATCGTAATCATATTTTTACCCAAAGTCACAATGTGACTATCGGTTAGGTGATTGAAAATTTAATCATTAGTATGCTTCAGTCATATTTGTGACTTTCATCACATTGTCGATCCTTAATCACATTGAAAATAATTATAATTGTAACATCAGTTACATTACTGACACTCGGTCACATTAGTTACCTTAGTCACACTGAGCAGAGTTACATTGCGACCTTAGTCACATTGCCGACTATCGATCACATTTGTCATCTCAATCACATTAATTACCTCAGTCACATTACCGACCATCAGTTACATTGTCGATCCTCAATCACCTTGAGCACAATTATAATTATGACTAAGGATGACAAAATCCGGATCCGAATCCTCAAGCACTATAGAAGTCCCGGGTCCGTATGAGGAACCGGGAAAACGCATCCGGGTCCGGACCCAGGTACCTGGTTCCGGACCCGGATCCACAAGCATCTTGTTCTTTTTTTTAAAGTTCCACTAAATCCTGGAACAGTGAAGTCATCCAAGCCTTTTTAATCAAAAAATTACCATCTTTACTTGCATATAGGCTTGTCCTTGCCCCTTTTCCCAAAACTTCAAAGATTGCAGGACCTCTTCTATTTTATCTGCTCCCACCAACATCCCAACTATTCTCCAACGAAAAGATTTTGATTAGCAGATCATGGTTATCAATCACTTCGTGAATTTTATATATTTGACCACTCTTGAGCCAGTTAACGAACTAAAATGACATGTCTCTCTCCATCACGAACTTTCCACCTTAACTGAGAGACCACCATCAAGTAAAGGTGACTGGTGACTCACCAAAAATCTTCAATACTCAACTTGAGTCTTCAATACTCAAGGCGAGGTGACTGGTGACTCACCAGTGGTGAGAGACTGAGAGCGAGAGAAGAGATGAAGAATGAATGAATGATGAACTGAAAATTAGATTAGGGATTTTGACTTTGTTTTATACTTTTTTTTTTTATTTAACCGGGTCCCGGGTACCCGGGTTCGGAATCACCCGGACCCGGTTAAATCCGGGTCTTATATTTAAAGACCTGGGTCCGCAATTTTTTTCACGTACCCGAGTCTTACCGGATCCGGGTCCATCTGGGTCGTCCAGGCAGGATCTGGATCTTTTTGACACCCCTAATTGTGACCTCAGTCACATTAAGCACAATCACAATTATAACCTCAATCATATTCCTGACCAGTGTGACCGCATTTATATTAGTTATCTCAGTCACATTACCGACTCTCAGTCTCATTAGTGACCCTCAGGCACATTGAGAATAATCACATTTGTGACTTTATTTTTTACACCTGCAGTCACAAAATGATTGTCAATTAGATGTGTGAGTATTTATTTGTTTAGGCACATCCACAATATTATTATAAGTGGTTTCATCTGCACATAAAAAAACCAAAGAGTAATTAATATTTAGTGTGTATTTTAAAAAATATATACTTTTAAAACGCAGTGCCCAAAGGGATATAAAAGGTTAAAATGTATCTGGACTTGCATACCATTTTTAACAGTAATTAGTATTATTTTTGCCTTTTATACGGGTAAAAGTTAGAAAAAAACTAGGTTAAACCTCTTATTAATAAAATAAAAAATGATTAAAAAAATTAAAAAAAGTTAAGAATGCTGGCTTTTCTATAATAAGTTATAAGAAATAGGATTTTTTTAATAAATTTCTATTTTATTTTCAAATTAAGATTTAAATCGTTACTACTATTATATTTTGGTTAAAAAAAAGGCTTTATCTTTGAAGTTCGAACTCATCTTATATAGGTAAAAAAAATTCGTTTTTCAGATGAACCTTTTTATATCACAATATATAGAATTGTGATATAAGTGATATTGATTGGTTTTTATGGAGGAGCAAATAATGTTTCGGAAGAATTGTAATAAAAAGAAAGAAAGTGTTTTTTCTTTTATTCAAGTTATTGAAGAAAGGGAGGAAACCATTTTTTTATTTTCTTGTTTTAAATTATACAATAATAAGTTTTATATAGCCTTCAGTATTCTCTATAAAAGGAAAATAAATCTACCATAATTACATACAATCAATTATCATATCCATAGCAAGATACTTTCCTATTTCTAACACTCTCCCTCAAGCTGGAGTATATAAATCATATGCACCAAGCTTGTTACAAATAAAATCAATACGAGTACCGCGCAGAGACTTAGTAAGGATTGAAATTACCTACAAGCAATAGCGACAAACAATCTCTATACCCAAGAGGGGGGGTGAATTGGGTTATCGCTATAAATGCGGAATTATAAAATCTTTGCCGATTTTAAGCTCTTATTACCAAGTGGGAGTTTCAGACAATTTTCTCTATTCCAATTAATAGCCTATATGCAAGTTTCTAATCAATATTATAAATGTAATCAAACTTGCAAATAAGTAAAAGTTGAGGGAAAGAGAAATACGACACCGCAATTTATAGTGGTTTGGCCAAACGTGCCTACGTCCACTCCCTCAAGCCTCGCTTGAAGATTTCCACTAAAATTGAGTTTTCTCTGTGTTTCACTCGTAACCAAGAGTTTTCCGCCAAGGCGCACTCCGAACCCTTTTACAATTTTGAGTTTTGTTCATAGGTGCACTCACAACCTTTACAATTTACCCAAACAATGGGATTTCACAATCACAAGTGTTTTTGATAAAGAAGATTTAAAACACACTTGGGCACTCACAAATAATAAGAAGATTGTGTGAGAGCAAACCCAAGTGATCTAAGCTCACTAAATGATATGGAAGATGTGTGTGTGAGCTTGGATGAGTGTTTATGAATATGAAGGTGTATATCACTCTTTGTTTGCCTTAGAGAATGTATATGAAGGTTTTCTAGATCTCTAATTTTAGGCAAAGGAGTTGGGGTTCTATTTATAACAAAATGCAAAGCTTTCCCCAACTTACAGCGAGACCGGCGAGCAAACCGGCGAGGAGACCGGCATGCCGGTCTAGGGTTTCAATATTTCCCAACGGCTATATAACATTCGAAAAACTAGCCGTTAGACCGGCGAGCAAACCGGTATGGAAACCGGCGAGGACCAGCCCGGTTCCAGAGAGCGGGATTTTCTTGCCAATACCGGCATGTAGACCGGCGAGGTAACCGGCACGGTATGGCCCGGTTCCAGTAGGCATGTAAAACAGGGGAAGGCCGGTTTAATGACCGGTAAGGTCCATGCCGGTTCCAGAGAGCTTCCCTAAATACTAAAATGCAGATTTGAAGGTTTTAATGCATTTTGTACATGCCCCTAATGCATCTAAGTGAATGTGCATGATCCCTATGAGCTTAGGCACTTAAATATTACATCTCACATTACAAATTAAATCATAAGCTAAGACTTTTGCAATATAGTCTTCATTTTGCCGAAGTCTTCACATTCTCGCTCTTCACCTCATATGCTTCGACACTTTTTGTATTGCTACGTGATTGTACGTCGAAGTCGTCAATTGTGTTGACGTCATCAAAATCCAATTAAGCGATCAAGTCGCCAACAATCTCCCCCTTTTTGATGATGGCAACCCCTTAAAACTTGTTGAAACTTGTGAGCTTCTTGGAGTCCAAATTTGACAATTTTGCTCCCCCTCAATGTGTGATTGTCTTCAAAAATAGCTCTATGACAACTTGACAAACACATTAGTACATTTACTCCCCCTTAAACCAAGGGTGAGGGTAAAACAAGTTTTAATCTCATTTCTAATGATTTCTCCCCCTTTGACATAATCAAAAAGTGGAGAAGCAAAATTATAAATCTAAAATGAGATACCAATAGATGTGTGCTAAAAAAGATACCAAAAAAAATATGCACATTTTGGCATTTCCCCCTTTTTGCCATAAGATGTAAAAATCATGTATAATGCAATTTTCAAAAGATTATTACTATGATACCAATTAACAATTTATATCACTGAATCTATTTGAATATCATAACATTTTAAGCATTATTTCTCCCTAATTGTGATATCAAATAAACTAAGTCATTATATATCATGATACCAATTAAAATCAATGACTTCAATCCTTTTTAATGATTGTCTTCTTATGAATATCTTACCAATTACTTAAACAATCAAAATTCATGCTTTTCATGATTATTCAATTATGTTACATGGCAAATTCATTTATAATGCAAAATTAATCAAATGATCACATATATGAAATTTGACTCAATGAATTCAATGTGATACCAATTGAAATAGAATATGGGTTTAAATATATGATTAAGGCACTTAGTGATATCAAATGGAAATCGATACCAATAGAAGTTTGAATACATTGCCTAATCACTTTGTATGCACTTAAAATATTTTAACCAAAGTGAAATATGCATACATATAGAAATTGGAGGAAACGGTACCAATGTTTCCGTGAATACGGATTTTACTTTACCGTTGCGATTCCTCATTTCCTTGAGCCTTTGGGATAAATTTTGTAATTCTCTTTAAGGATCCATTCCCAAAGCTCCCCCTACAAATTTCTCAATTATACTTTGGTACCCAAACTTTCTTGGGTCCATTGGGGTTAGTTTTGATTCCTAGAGGAATCCATGCATTTTTAATCACATTCTTATGCATGCATTCAAAAATTTTATGTCCATTTTCATTGCAAGCATGACATGTGACATTTTCATTTATAACATTCTTAGCATGAGAATCAGAAGCTTTAACAAAATAATTTCTCAAAAATTTTCTTTTAATATAAGGCCTATATCCTAATCCTTCTCTTTTAAATGCACATTTTTGGGATCCAATAAGCATTTTAAAATTTTTATGTCCCAATGTGAATTTGCTAAGTATGTTTTGCAAATCTACAATCTTAGTATTTAACAAAACATTTTCATTCAATATAGATTCGCAATCGCATGTCTTAGAGCTAGATGGCATATTTGATATGGCATTTTCAAGTTCTAGCTTTTTAATCTTTAAACATGCAATTTCATCATTCAAGCATGCAATTTCTTTTTCATATTTAGCTTTTAAGCATATCATATCATTATCTAAAACATGAATTTTATCCATACTAGTTGCATGTTCAATTTTAAGTGTAGCATGCTCATTTTTGACCAATTTTAATTTCTTTTTAAGCATATCACATAATTCTTTTAAACCATTAAAAGCATCAAGTAATTCAGAATTGTGTACCTCTTCTTCTTCGCTTTCTTCTTCAATTTCGAATCGGATGTCTTCATCCGTGATAGCCATAAATGCTATTGATTTTTCTTTGACTTCAACTTCTTCCTCCTCGGATGAGCTTGAATCGCTATCGCTCCAAGTTGAAGTTGCTTTCATTGCCTTTTTCTTTGATTTTCCTTTCATTTTCCTCAATGGGCAATCGGTAGCTATGTGACCCGGTTTGTTGCATTCATAACACACAATTTTCTTGTTCTTCCGCGGCCATTTTTCTTCTTTCTTTTCGTTTGCCTTTGATTTTCCCTTGAGTTTTGCGGATTTGAGAAGCTCATTTACTTTATTAGTGATGCTTGCCACTTCATCATCACTATCATCTCTCTTCACTTGAACTTGAGTCGACTCTTTTTCTCGCGTTTTAAGGCCAAGTACTTTCTTGTTCTTTTCTCATCTTCCTTCTTTTTATCCATTTTGATCTCCATTTCATATTCAAGCAATTTGCCGACCAAATCATCCATCTTCAAAGTGTTTATGTCGTTTGCTTCTTTAATGGAGGAGGTGTAGCTTCTAAACTCTTTCGGGAGAGATCTTAAGATTTTCTTCACTTGATCCGATGTCCCGATGACTTTTCCCAATGCTCCCAAATGATTGATGATGACCGTAAACCTAGAAATCATGTGATCGATTCTTCCCTCCCCGATTCCATCTTGAAATTGTCCAATTCGCACATGAACCGGTTGATCTTTGATTCCTTCACTTGACTTGTGCCCTCATTGACCATTTCCAAAGACTTCCATAAATCATATGCATTTCCACATTCCGGAAGCTTGCTAACTTGATCCCGATCAATGGCGCATAGGAGTTGGTTGAGTGCCTTAGCATTTTGTGATGATAGTTTCACATCCTCACTATCCCATTCTAAACTCGGTTTTGGAATATCAACCCCGTTGCTATCCTTCTTTGTTGGCCCTTTTGCACCTGGTGTGATAACCAAATAGGATGGCGGATCATTGGCTAGGAGATAAGTCAACATTCTTGACTTCCAATAGTTGTAGTCGGTTCCGGTGTAAAACGGAGGTCTAGTTGTTGAATATCCCTCGGCAAAATTTGACGATTTGCTTGTAGAGGCCATGATCTATTCTCGGACGGTTAAGTCTTGTAGAGAATACCTCGCTCTGATACCAACTGAAATTACCTACAAGCAATAGCGACAAACAATCTCTATACCCAAGAGGGGGGGTGAATTGGGTTATCGCTATAAATGCGGAATTATAAAATCTTTGCCGATTTTAAGCTCTTATTACCATGTGGGAGTTTTCAGGCAATTTTCTCTATTCCAATTAATAGCATATATGCAAGTTTCTAATCAATATTATAAATGTAATCAAACTTGCAAATAAGTAAAAGTTGAGGGAAAGAGAAATACGACACCGCAATTTATAGTGGTTCGGCCAAACATGCCTACGTCCACTCCCCCAGCCTCGCTTGAAGATTTCCACTAAAATTGAGTTTTCCGTGGTTCACTCGTAACCAAGAGTTTTCCGCCAAGGCGCACTCCACCCGACCTTTTACAATTTTGAGTTTTGTTCATAGGTGCACTCACAACCTTTACAATTTACCCAAACAATGGGATTTCACAAATCACAAGTGTTTTTGATAAAGAAGAATTTAAAACACACTTGGGCACTCACAAATAATAAGAAGATTGTGTGAGAGCAAACCCAAGTGATCTAAGCTCACTAAATGATATGGAAGATGTGTGTGTGAGCTTGGATGAGTGTTTATGAATATGAAGGTGTATATCACTCTTTGTTTGCCTTAGAGAATGTATATGAAGGTTTTCTAGATCTCTAATTTTAGGCAAAGGAGTTGGGGTTCTATTTATAACAAAATGCAAAGCTTTCCCCAACTTACAGCGAGACCGGCGAGCAAACCGGCGAGGAGACCGGCATGCCGGTCTAGGGTTTCAATATCTCCCAACGGCTATATAACGTTCGAAAAACTAGCCGTTAGACCGGCGAGCAAACCGGTATGGAAACCGGCGAGGACCAGCCCGGTTCCAGAGAGCGGGATTTTCTTGCCAATACCGGCATGTAGACCGGCGAGGTAACCGGCACGGTATGGCCCGGTTCCAGTAGGCATGCAAAACAGGGGAAGGCCGGTTTAATGACCGGTAAGGTCCATGCCGGTTCCAGAGAGCTTCCCTAAATACTAAAATGCAGATTTGAAGGTTTTAATGCATTTTGTACATGCCCCTAATGCATCTAAGTGAATGTGCATGATCCCTATGAGCTTAGGCACTTGAATATTACATCTCACATTACAAATTAAATCCTAAGCTAAGACTTTTGCAATATAATCTTCATTTTGCCGCAAGTCTTCACATTCTCGCTCTTCACCTCATATGCTTCGACACTTTTTGTATTGCTTCGTGATTGTACGTCGAAGTCGTCAATTGCGTTGACGTCATCAAAATCCAATTAAGCGATCAAGTCGCCAACAAGGATGTCCGCTAATTGTCCTTCAGATTTGACAAACTAGTGACCAAGCATCCATATAAAATTTTCTCCCTGATAAAATGACAATCAACTTCTATATGCTTGGTCCTTTTCATGAAACACAGGGTTAGATGTTATATATAGAACTACATAGTTGTCACAAATTAGCTTCATTTGTGTCCCACCTCCAAACTTTAATTCATGTAACAACTGTTTTAACCATACTAACTCACATGTTGCCAAGGTCATAGCTCGATATTCTACTTCTGCACTAGACCTGGCGACAACTGCTTGTTTCTTAATTTTCCAGGATACTAGGTTGCCTCCAATTAAAACACAATATCCTGTAGTAGAACATCTGTCGAACGGAGAGACTGCATAATCTGCATCAGAATATCCAACTATCTGAGTATTGCCTTTATCTTCATACAATAATCATTATCATGGCGCTTTCTTGATGTATTTAAGAATGCGTACGACAACATCCCAATGACTCATATGAAGTTTGCAGGAACTGGATAAGCACACTGACTGGAAATGAGATATATGGGCGAGTAATTGTAAAATAGTTCAACTTTCCAACTAACCGTCTGTATCGTCCAGGATCTTTTAGCGGCTCTCCAAATAGTTTCTTGTACTCCTCAGGGTTCTCCAATAGCTCTCCCTCTATTGGTAGAAGTTTAACATTTGGATCCATGAGCGTGTCAACAGGTTTACAATCTAATATGTCAGTTTCCTGAAGAATGTCTATAGCATATTTTCTCTGAGAGATGACTATACCAGTATGAAACTGAGTTACTTCTATGCCAAGGAAGTACTTTAGTAGTCCCAAATCCTTAGTCTGATTTTGATTAAAAAAATGTATTTTCAGTTGTCGAATGCCCTCTTGGTCACTTCCAGTAATGACTATATCATCCACATATACAACCAAGTAAATGCATTGGCCATTGGAATGTCGATAGAAAATCGAGTGGTCTGCCTCGCTACGAGTCATACCAAATTTCTGAACGACAGTATTGAATCTCCCAAACCAAGCACAAGGAGACTGTTTGAGACCATACAGAGAGCGACGGAGCCGACAAATCAGACCATACTCCCCATGAGCAACAAAACCAAGTGGTTGCTCCATATGGACTTCCTATTAGAGGTCTCCATGAAGAAAGACATTCTTGATGTCCAGCTGATAGAGCGGTCAGGCCATGGAGATAAATAAACGGACGGAAGCAATTTTGGCTACAAGAGAAAAAATGTCATCATAATCCAAACCAAATATCTGTGTATAACCTATAGCAAGCAGGTGAGCATTGAGTCGATCAATCTTCCCATCAGGACCAACTTTCACTGCATAAACCCATCGGCAACCAACTGTAGATTTTTCAGGGGATAACGGAACTAAATCCCAAGTGCCACTTGAGTGTAAAGTAGTCATTTCATCCATCATTGCTTGTTTCCATCCTGGATCAGACAATGCCTTATGGACATTTCTAGGAAGAGAAACAGAAGACATGGTGGAGACAAAAGCAAAATATGGAGCAAATAAACGATGATAACAGAGAAATGTATAAATAGGATGCAGATTACGAGTGGAACGAACACCTTTACTGGTGGTAATTGGGCCAAGAGGGTCAGGAAGGTCCACGACACGGGCAGAAGCTGGAGCAGGTTGTGAGTCAATGGTTGCAGTGTCAATATCGGCGGAAGATAGAGAACGAGGACGACGGTGATATACCTGAAGAGGACGAGGTGGTGACACAGTCTCAAGTATGAGATGTAAGAATGGAACATGCAGTATCGCAGAAAGGGTGGGAAGAATCGGGGTATGAGGGGGAAAGTAAGGTGATGACTCGAAGAATGTGACGTCGGCAGAGATGAAGTAGCGGTTGTTATCTGGAGAATAACATCGGTATCCTTTTTGAAGTCAGGAATATCCTAAGAAGATGCATTTAGTAGACTTGGCAGAAAGTATATCTTGTCCCGGGGTTAGATTATGGACAAAACACACACAACCAAATATGCGAAGTGGGACTGAATAGAGAGGTTGGTTGGAAAATAAGATAGAGTGGGGAATTTGGTATTGTAAAACAGAAAAAGGCATGCGATTAATGAGATAGCAAGCAGTAAGAACTGCATCCCCCCATAAACGAAAGGGTATATGGTTATGGATTAATAAGGTACGAGCCGTCTCAATGAGATGTCTGTTTTTACGTTCAGTGAGACCATTTTGTTGGGGGTGTATAGGCACATGATGACTCATTGAGAATACCTAGAGATGATATAAAAGTGGTAAAAGGAGCATAAAAATACTCCCGAGCATTATCACTTCGAAATACACGAATAGGAACACCAAATTGAGTTCTGATTTCAGCACAAATTTTTTGAAAAATATGAAATAACTCAGAACGATCTTTCATTAAAAACAACCAAATATTTCGAGAGTAATCATCAATAAATGTCACAAAATACCGAAATCACATAACATAGTTGACACGACACGGACCTCAAACATCAGAATGAATTAATGTAAAAGGGGACACAGTTCTATTATTGACTCACTTGGGAAACTGTATACGAGTATGTTTCCCAAGTTGACATGACTCACATCGAAGTGAAGATAATGAAGAAAGTTACGGAATTAACTTATGGAGCTTAGAGAGACTGGGGTGACCCAAACGGTCGTGAAGAACGTCAGCAGAATCGGTGGAGGTGCAAGCGATCGCATGAAATGACGGCGTAAGATGATAAAAGCCTTGTGACTCACGTCATATACCAATTATCTGTCCCGTACCCTGGTCATGTACAAGAACAAAATGATTAAGAAATGTGACATAATAATTCAGATAATTGGTGAGTTTACTAACAGAAATAAGATTGAAAAGACAACCTGGTACATAAAGCACAGATTTCAGAGGTAATGAAGGATCATGAGAGACATGTCCAATGCCTTTATCGACCGTTTTAGAACCGTTGGCAAGGGTAACCATAGGAAGAGAATGAGAATTAGTTAAAGCAGACAAAAGTTTTGGATTACCAGAAATGTGATCAGAGGCGCCAGAGTCCAGGACCCATGGGCTCAATGGTGAGGATTGAGTGATGCAGGCAACATAATTACCAGTATGAGTAATGGAAGCATAGGACGATGACTGAGAGGCCTGATACTGGAAGAAAGTTGCATATTCGAATTTAGACAGAGTAACAGTCTTGCGCGAGTTGACCATGGCAATGAAAACAGTGGATGGCGACTTGGAAGACAGGAAGATCGACGCCGTCTAAGTTCAGGGATATCATCATAACAGTGAACAGTGATGCATGAACAGTGATGCGTGAACAGTGATGCTTGAACAGTACACGTGAACAGTGATGTGTGAACAGTAACGTCGAAATAATGACGTCGGGAAAAAAATGTGAAAAGAAACCCTAGGATCAACCTACTGATACCATGAAGAAATGGAGGAAACCCTATTTTTATTTTCTTGTTTTAAACTATACAATAATAAGCTTTATATATCATTTAGTCTTCTCTATAAAAGGAAAATAAATCTACCATAATTACATACAATCAATTACCATATCCCTAGCTATCTTAAATATACTTTCATATTTCTAACAGCTATGATGCCTAGTTTTTTTAAGGGGGTGTTTAGATTTTGCTCAGTCGAAATGTTACGAAAATGATTTTGTTTGTTTAGATATAAAATAATGAACAAAATAATGATGTATAAATTATTGAAATATGGTTATAAAAGAAGAGAGAAGATAAAAGTTTCATGCTTTATTCTTGAATGAATAATTTCACAAGACTTGTTTTCTATTTATAGGGAGAGATTAAAGTGAGATTGTTATCCCTAAAATAATGTGAGATAAGTTATAAATAAAGAGTTAATGTAGAATATAAAGACTATTAAAATAAAGATACTACATCTAGCACGGAAACGCACGTATCGCTCAAGTAATACAGTGCATATTAGTCGGATGTCAAACCCACATGAATTTAATATTTTTCTTATCAATACTAAAACTAACCTATTTAACTTAAACTAAACTATTGGTTGAGAAAGATAGTGATTAATTTAAAATTTATTTGAAAGATTAAATAAATAGCAAATAATAATTTTGGAGTTTAAACTTTATGTGCGAGAAGAACTTAAGGTTGTAACTACACCTAAGCACGCACACAATGAGTTTAGACACTTGTCATTCAATCAGGTTATTGTTACGAATTAATTATACGTATGCCCTTTAAGTATATGTCTATCATGCAGAGAAATCTATTCAACGAATAAGATCACACGCTATTATTCCATGGCTAATCCAAATTCCCACTGTCGAGTTCCTAAAGATTTACCAAGACTATTTTATTATTAATAAATAATAAATAACAAACCCAAGAAAATAAAAATATGCAATTAAATTTAATTAAACATGCTCAAAATCAATTACAACTCTAGATTTAATGAATTAATTACTCATAATATTCAATAAAAATAATTTAATCATTAATATGAGCCAAAGAACGCATAAAAAAATAAAGCTAGAGAGAAAAGAGAAGAAGAAACTCTCATTTGCAGTCCTCGTCTTCAAACTCCACCGCTCGTTGAAGCACTTGTTCTTACCTTACTCTAGGTGTTCTTCTATGATTTGGAGGCTCCAAAATATATTATGAGGCTTTTTTTCCTAGGTTTTGGGACGAACGTATGCTTATATAGGAGGTGCAGGGGGTGTTTCCTTATTAAAAATCGGATCCAAGGCGAATTAAGGAAGAAATTACCGTGTTGCGAGGCGCTAAACGCTCGTCGCGACTTTCTTGGAAATCACCGCGCATCGCCACGCTAAAGGGGCAATGTCGCGACTCGCCCATCTTCATGGCTCTCTGGTCACAATTTGTGAATGGGCGCGTCTCGACGCGCGATCATTGTCGGGATGCTCATTTTGACTCCGAACTTTTCCCCGATTTGCTCCGTATCTTATTATTTTATCTCTACTTAATTCCATTGAGTCGTGATATGATTTTAACCTGCAAAAGCACACCCAAAATATATTAAAGCTCATAAAAACTCGATATCACCTATAAAATATTAAGATAAATGGGAGAAAAATATATGGATATTAACCGCTCATCATACCCCTAAAACTCAACAATTTGCTAGTCCTCGAGTAAAACAAAAAGAAATAAAATAAAATAAACAAACTAAAATCAATTAATATGAGCCATTTTCGTAGGGGTCACGATTGCGTTTAGCGTATGCAACAAGCCTTTAAACCTCTATGCGACCCTAATGAACGAGTTATAGTCTCATGAGGGCTTACAGTGACGACACCCACAAACGTCATTCAACACACACATGCTAAAATAAAAACTAACGAACTAAACAAAATCATCCTGAGAGTTACACATAATATTGTCCTCAGAGAATGCCCAGTGACGAAACTCAATAAACTTCAAAGTACCTAACGCAACTCAAATCCAAGTTCTTGAATAAATCATCTAAGTCAGACTAAAGTGTGTGTGTAAAGTTTCAGTCACAGCTCGATTCTTAAGTAAGCCAACTTAGTGATTTCGTATCAAAAATTGGGATCTGATAGGTCAGACCAACTTAGATATCTTAAAAGTATTATGTATTTGCCTATTGAGCTCAATATGGTATGACTATTTATTTTTCTTTATCTTTTGACTCATCTACTCTTTAAGATAGCATTTATTCTCATGATGGTCGCTTCACGATTATCGTTTATAGGTGGTTTATCTCTATTTTCTCAAAAAAAAATTTCTTTCCTGCAATTTTCATCATCCATTTTTTTTTCAAAAGTTTTTTCTTTCTTCTGCTCTAGCCATACCATATATCATAAATAATTGGAAATAGAGACAAATATCTAAGCAAACAGTCATTCATCATCAAATAATTTTCTCAATTGGTCACTTTGCAAATTCTCTAGGTTCTTACTACTAGAAACCTATTATTAAGTACATACGAGTCTAACCTAGATCACTTACTCAAGGTATTAGATAACAGTAAACTATACACTTATCGTTTCTAAGACTTAATCCTAAAGCAAACAAACTCATCATTAGACTTATGATTTACTACTTATGACTAAAAACTTGCATTGTCTTCAATATAAAATAAGCATAAAGGAAAAAAGAGTGAGGAACAACATTACCGTGCATGGAGTTGATCAACCTCCTGCTGATCAGAATTTGGTTGCGCGGACTGTATGGGTTGTGCTAGCACCTGCATAGATAAACATGCAAACTATTACACACGTAAATAGCACACAATAAAATAAAATAAAACAAAAATAAAGAAATAAAATTTAAATGTGTAGGTTGTCTCTCCGCTAGCGCTAAGTTTAACTTCAGCCAGACACTCTCTGAAGATCTTCCTTCAATGAGGTTCAATTTGACTTGGGATGTCATAGATAGGACAGTACTGTGCATTATTGTCCAATCGCCTCTTCCAAAAATAAGATGACAACTAGAATTCTTTTCCACTTAGTGCCCATGCCACCTTCTCACCGACATGGGGTGTAGCATCACCTCTTATAACTCTTAGTGCCTCCATCGTCCAATGATACTCCATTACTTCGACCACTTGAGTTAAAAGAAAAAGAAAAAATGAAGGGGTGTTTAACTAAGCAAGTAAATTGTTGTCCTAAAATTAATTAAAAAAAATAAATTAAGTTCTAATAACGGCGACAAAAACTTGCCACATAAAATTACATAAATCAATCATAAAAAAGATTCAATTAATCAAAAGTTTATATTGGGTTCCATTGCAATACTATAATAAGATTTAGATAATGATGAATAATATAAACAACAATATCATGGTATTTAACATAATAAATAACGAAGAATTAATAAAGATATGTGTTTGAAAAAATTGACTTATTTAGTAAAGGGATGAATATATTTTTTAAATAAATCGAATACGAATTTGAGCTCACTTATTCGTTTATTGCTTTCCACTCGTAAGTTTTTATTATTTTTTAATTAAGTTCGAGAAATTTTTACCAATTACTAGATAAATTAATATTGCCTATGTTTGATAAGTTGTTTTTAATAAATCCATTAATTATGTATTTTTTATATATACATTTATAACGAATTAATGTAAATAAATTACGGTAATTCATATCATTGAATCATTTTTTTTTTGGAATCGTTGGAAACCCCGCCGCCAAACCACCCCTTCCGGGCTTAAGCGGAGCGGGCAAAACCCCCAGCTGACCCAGACTCTTACAAGAAATGCACTCCCTGGATTCGAACCCAGGACCTCAATGTGAGATCATGAGCCCTACACCACCAAGTCGCGAATAAATTCAAAATGTAATTGATTCGTATTCAATTCGTTTACTAAATGAAATCTTGAATCATGTCAGATCTAAACGAATATTTATTTAAGGTTTGTTTATTAAATGAATGGAATATAAATCTTGATATTAAGATTCATTTAATAAACGAATCGAATACGAATCAATTACATTTTGAATTTATTCGTTTGTGATTCAATATAAATTTGATTCATCAATTCATTTAATCACCTCTAAGAATAGATGTACTCGATTTGGTCATTTTCTGATCAGCGGACTTGGACCCACTCTTTCTCATGCTTGTAATGCAATTGGGTGTTTCAATTTGATTCTAACATTATACCAAATTCTAATTCCTATCAGATTATGATTCAGTTCTAATCTGAATTTATGCCGAATATTAAATTAACCGTCGGAATTTATTTAATCTGAATCCCTCAAAAGACCAACTTATATCTACGCTGAATACTAACTCAACTCAGTATTGGAAACTATGCTTTCACCCATATGGCCGACTCACTGGTAATTATTTTCTGTTTTGTTTGATTAATGGTCAATTGACAACTTTTGGGTAAGGGTCCCTTTGTGAGGATGGATTGATGACATTTTTTTGTCCTGTTCCCGAGTCTGTATTGGTATTTGGCAGCACCATAAGTAATTTCTAGAATATAAGAGAATATTTTACATTAATGAATTCATACTTAGATATATACTCAAAACAATTTGTTTGGTTTGATTTGATTCGATTCTACTGAATATTTAAAAGTGACACAAATTTTATGTGTACACTGAATCTAATTACCTTAAGCATGCTATCTGTATGCGGCTATGATCAAGTTTGTTGGATTGAATTAAACAATGTGTTCAAAGGCTCCTTCAAAAAATCCTCAGGTATATTGTCAAGATACCATGTTTAGTTGCTGAGTTGCTCCATAGTCCATAACATGTGAGTGTGGTTTGATGGTGTAGGGTTCAAGACCTGATCTTCAGGTCCTGGGTTCGAATCCAGTGAGTGTGTTTCTTGTAAAAACTTGGGACAGTCGAGAGTTTTACCTGCTCCGCTTAAACCCGAAAGAGGTGTTTTGACAGTTAGATTTCCAACAATTTCAAAAAAAAATGTTGTTTAAGATGATGTCATATTTTTTTAAGATCGGGCCCGGCCCGGGCTTAAAAAATATTTTTTATATTTTTTATTTATATAATAAATTATATATATATATATATATGTAATAAATTAAAAAAAAAATTATTAATAAAAACCGGGCCGGATAAAACCCGGTCCGAGCCCGGGCAAGAGTCGGGAAGGGCCGGGCTTTTCCCGGGCCCGGGCCAAAAAAATACTTGTCGGGCTTATCAAAGCCCCGGGCCCGGTCCGGCCCAGCCCATTGCCACCCTTAAGCAAAATGGTTTCTTAAGAAGAACCTACAGTGAACTGCCTTTAAGAATTAAGGCTTCACCAATCAAATGTCATATGAAGAACAAACCCTGATAAAACTGATCAGGTAAAATCAACCCAAGCTCTAGTTTAAAACAAGAACTGTCCCTAAAATACAATAGAAACTTGCAGCAGCGAGATGTCCAAGTCACTCCTTTGAATCTTACAATCATAGCAGAACATGCCGCAAAAAGTCAGCAGAAATCCAAATGATCAACTCCTCACAATTAATCATTTGTTTTGCATTTCCAAGCAAGAAGCCCGAAAATACAATCGATCTCCGCTGACCATTTTTGCATATATTAATTGTTAACATACAACTTCTGAGGGATAAAGGATCAACAGAAAGAGATCTACCCGTAGTCAATACCCTATACACACACCATAACATTGTACAGTAATTCCATATCAAAATATAAGTACATATATACAAACTGAAGTGCCTTTCCCTTCTAAAGCAATGAAAAAAGCAAAACTCAATGCATAAAAACAAACCCGTTCTCATTACAATAAAAAGATATGCACTAGTTTACAAATCTGTAAAATGACACTAAATATTTACATTCCACAAATAAGAAACACTTTATCTGGTTTTAAATACATAAGAAACATTATGCCTTTCAGCTAGACAATAAACATTAAGAATTCCCAATGGAAGAACGTGAATAAAAAGCTCATGATGAATCTAAAGAGTCTTTTGGATTCGTACATTAACCGTATTGACATCATTACAAATCATAAAACAAGAAGTCAAGAAACAATAAAAGCACACTCACGAGCAGCAATCAGGGCAACGAATCAAGCCATTCTCATTACATTCCAAGCACCGTTTAAGAACCCCATCATCCTCATCAAACACCTTCCGACTCCCACTACAATTCCCACAAGGCACGAACCTCACATCCCCACAACTCCCACACACAAACCCGGGTTGCCTTCTGGGGAACCCATCGAGAACCCTAGCCAATTCACCAGTTTCATACATACTCTTCAACACATCAACATTACCCACATACCTTCCCCTTATAAAAACTTGAGGTAAGGGCACATTCTTCCCACCAAAAACACTCTGTAATTCTTTCTTATATGCCGAATCCATCGAAATATCTCTCTCATCGACCCAAACTCTAAACCCTCTAAATATCATACTAACTGCATAACAATCCTCATAAGTCCTTCGAATTCCTCGCAAACTTGTTAAATAAACAACGATTCGATCCTCAGTACCGGGTAATCTAATCAAAGATTCATTATTATAACATAAAGATTTCGAGGGTTTCATTAGTTTCATGTGCTGTACTGGGGATTCTGGTTCATTTATAATAATTTGTTTACGTAATTTTTTGGGCTCAAATAAACTACAAAGTTGCTTGACCTTACCTTTGAATGAATTGCTCGCAGACAAGACTGATTCCATGGAATTGTAAAACTTATTATTCGAAACAGCCCGATTGAGAGAAGCATAATTGATTTTGGGGTGAGAATCAGCTGAGGTTGCCTGCATAGTAGACGACCGATTCAACATCGACGACGACGACGACGATGAAGACTTGGGTATGCTTGAAATTTCGAGATGCTCCTCCGATTCCACCATCGACCCAGATCACAATTCTTTTTGCTTTTTGTTAATATGATTGTTGAGAATTGAGATGATGATTCAGTTTTTGAGTTTAATGATTTTGGTGGGCAGCAGAGAAGCAATTGTGGAGGAGCTGCTTTTGGAGGCGATTGCTTTGGGGTACCAACAAAGTTATCATTTTTTTTAAAAAAAACTATACAAAATAAAAAGTAAAAGATACCCGGTAATAAAATTTGGGTCCCTTTTATTTTTTATTTTACGAAATGGAGATATAATTTGTTCATGTGTATCCAATCAATCCCTGGTTTCTTGGGTTGGGCAATTTGAAACCGAACCGATCCAGACCAATTCAAGACAACATATAGGGTCAATTTGGTTTGATTAGGATCCATGTTATGAGAAATTTTACTAATTTTATATTATTTGTCAAGATCTAATTGACATGACCCTCCTTTATCTAGATTAAGGATCGAGTATGAAAATATATTACATCTTAATACTAGGTGGAGCAAGAATATTTCAACATAGACGGAGTTGAAACATCTAAATATATCTAAAATAATTATTTCGGATAGAGTATTATGATATTAAAATATCCATATAGACGGTAACCAACCTTCCCAAATTTTTTTTTTTTTAAAAAAAAAAAGACTTCATTTGATTTATTTGAGTTTTGTCAATTTGGCTAATGTTGGTTTGACTTTTAGTCTAAAACTAGTATAAAGCTTACATGTCGTGTGAGTTGAGCTAAAAATCTTAATAAGACTTTAGGTATCGATCTTGTAAATGATTCAGATCTAGTTGGCTTTCTAGTTAAAATGAGACAATTGATTTATTTACACTTAATATATATGTCTAATTTATTTGTCTATCAATTCTCAAACAGTATTTTTAATTCACATTAAAATTTCACTTTTCTCTTACTCACTCATTTGAAAACATATTCATAATTATAAATAACTTTAAAAACATTTAATTTTCTTTCAGATGAATTTCGATGAAATTTAATAAAAATTTATTAAATTTAAACTTAAATTTTCTTATCGAACTTGAAATCTTGACTGTCACCGTGCAAGAGCTAATAATCAGAGTCTGTATCATGAAGCACAACAAATAATAAAAAAATCATTAAAAAAACTTATATAAATAATTTAAAGTAAAATAACAAATAACAATATACCCAAAAATTAAAAAAATTGGCTGGATTTTGTGGACGCCGGCTATTTATGTCTCTTATTTTAATATGATGTTATGTTTTAATATTGTAATAGGTTTTTTATTTTTATTTTATAAGTTACTAATAAAAAATTAATTATAAAGATTAGGTGTCACGTATGTTTTTTTAATGGGAGATTACAATATATCTTTTTTATTATAATAAGTAATAAAAAATTAATTATAAAGATTAGGTACCACGTATCTTTTTTTTGTTTTTAACGAGATTTAGGCGAACCCAAAGAACGAGTGGAATATGTTTTGGTTGTTCAGGCCGAGAAGCTCCAGATGTCAGACAGGGGCAAGAACGAGCAGAGAATAGAAATAGAATCGACCAAAAAATGAGACCCCAGCAGATGACGAAACATCTTAGGCCATTATATGTAAAGGCGACCATGAACTGTGTACCTTTGGCCAAAGTCCTAATTGATAATGGAGCAACCATTAATGCTATCCCATTGGGAATGTTGAATAAGTTCACAAAATCAGAAGCAGATCTCATCCCAACGGAAGTTGTTTTGACAAGCTTTAATGCGAGAGCCACCACAATGAAAGGAGTAGTCCCACTGGATATACAAATTGGAAGCACAACTAGAATGACTGTGTTTTTTGTCATTGGTAGACCTACCGGTTACAATGTATTTCTTGGACGAGATTGGATCAATGGAAAACGATGCATTCCTCCCTCCCTCCATCAGTGTTTAGTTTTCTGGAACCAGAAGGACGAGGTCGAAATAGTACACACAGATAGTAGGCCATTCACAGCTGAAATAAACTCGGTAGAATACTACATGTATGAGGACAATTACGGACTGGTCAAACTAATAAACGAAAGAGAAGGGTCTACTGTTACCGCATAAAATTACGAGTTCTATTATACCGAGTTTTTTACAAACTTATTTACACAAATGAGGCTAAACATTGTGGCCTTTGAGGAGCCAGTAATTGGTCGAATGTTCGGTGCAACAAATGATGGAGAAAAAAAAAGCTTGAACTATATGACGCACTCGCGGTAAGCCAAGCCAAGCTTATGGCTCATCATTAGGAAAATAAATCAGAACTCCATAAACAGGCCGCAGTTTTGGTCTTAAAGAAAAATTGGCAGTACAGTACGTGGAGCACCAGATAGAACTAGAGGTCTGTAAGATTGACAGTCTAGAAGAAAGAAGCTGCGAAAGAGATATCGAAGGCTTGTGGGGTAAGCTCGACGAGCATCGGAAAATGAGTTTTGCCGAGGCCCAAAACCCTTTAGAGGAATTCAACTTGGGTGACAATAGAGAAAATCGCCCCACTTACGTCAACCAGATGCTAGACCTAGAGGTACGTAACAAACTCATTTCATTTTAAAAGATTATATAGATTATTTTGCATGAGACTGTGAGAAAATGCCTGGTCTAGATAAAAGTTTGGTGGACCATATATTACGCATTAAACCAAACTACATACCACATAAGCAACCATCCATAAGGTTTGCCCTTAATATATTACCTAAAATCAAAAATGAAATCAAATGCCTATTAAAGGAAAAATTCATTAGATTCACCAGGTACGTGAAATGGTTGTCCAACATTGTCCGAGTTATGAAAAGAACGGGAAACTGAGAGTGTGCATTGATTTTAGGAATTTGAATTTAGCAACATCGAATGACGAATATCATATGCCTACCGTAGATTCCCTAGTAGATTCGACAGTTGGGTATATGATGTATTCTTTTATACTTGGGATGGGTACTCGAGATATAATCAAATTGTTGACAACCAAAAGTTACAACTAGTCGTCCTAGCGAGCCAAGAGAGGAAAAAACCTTATCAGCCCAAGGCCATCAACAAATCACCCAAATAACCCACAGCTAAATCGTTCCATCGGCTTGATGGCCACACAATGCTCAATCAGCCTGAGCCTCCTCGTCCAAGTGGTCTAATAATGAAATCGCCTTACTTGTCGGACCATAACTAAAGCAGATAAGTTGCATGAACATGGGTAGACGGTTGAGAAGGATAAGACACGATCTCAACAGTTATTATGATAAGGACCACGACTTAGAGACCTTATCATGACAGTTGTCACAAAAGGTGGAAAGAGAATGTCAAAACGTGACACACGATGATGCAGTTACCAAGAGTCAAGTGCACGAGTGAATACAATTGACACAGCTGGCAGAAGAATAATTAAGGGTCACAGTTCATAGGGTTCAACCGCTCAAAGCAGTTATAAGGCCGTTATCCAATCCACTATATAAGTTCAAAATTAAGTTACAAGACAGAAAGAAAAAAAAAACTCTTAAGAATATAACTTTTCTTTTTTCTCTAGTTTAATCATTTAGATTGTGTACTTGCGCCCCTTGGAGACATTCCTCAATAAAGATTATTCACCCCTTTTTGAGACTTTGTTTCAAGAGATTTGAACCTTGCACGTATTTGTTCCACTTATTGCTCAACATCAAGTTAAAACGATTTTTATCAAGCAAAGAAATGAGCCGGTTCACTTCCTTGTAGTCAGACATGGGTAACATTGAATTTTGAGAGGTTTTAGACGAGTTTCTAAAATATGTTATTCTCTATTGATAAAAGAGATATTTTTTGCATCGAGTATTAATTTTTCTTAAATTTGGGACCCCCTAACTAAGGTTCGTTGAAATGAATTGTTTGAATGTGATTTGAGTGGTTCAAAGGTTGGAAGTGAAGCATGAAGATGATTGAGTGGATGTTAAGCATGAAGATCGATCGATATCAATGGTATGAATCACTTTTGGCTAATAAAATTATTTTAGGTGGAACGATTTAGGTCCAATCCATACCGACGACTTCAGAAGATTTAAATTTTGCACCTAAAATAATTTTGCCACCCTTACTGGCTTCTACTAAACTGACCAAATACCATGAAAATGTTGAATATTGATTGATAATTGTTGGGATTTGTATGCCCGACAAGCAAATATGTTCGAAACATGATTGATTAATAAATTTGTGATTCTATTTTATTCCATGTATGCATTTTGATTTGCTTTATAAAATTCATGAAAATTCTGTGATTATTTATGTAGCTTTAAATTAAACATATATGTGTATGTAAAATGTTACATGCATATATGCATGTATAAAATTTAAAGAGTAATAATCAAAATTTGTCCATGACTATGATTTGAAGTTGGGAATCTTCAAATCCAAAGTCATAAATACAGTTCATTCCATTTATGAATGGTATAGTTCTATCCAGACTATATTATGTAGAGACGTAAAAATGAATGTGTTTTATATAATAAGATTATATTGGACAGGACCAGATAAAATTGAAAAGATCTAATAATTTCCGTTAAACAAAGAACATCAATTTTATCATAATGATGGTCATATATGTGATGATCTTAATTCATTGTATTTAGCAGACTCCTCTATCATATTAATTTATTCTTTAATTTACTCGGTATGGTTTTGTATCTATTACATTTCGTAAACCTTGTACTTTGGGAATGAGTTAAATGAATAGCTGGGAATGCTAATCTGATATAATGAAATCTGTTCATAAGATTCCCTTGTTTGTTAGTTCAGGACCTGAACGATTAGCGCGCAAATTCATAAAAGTTATGAATTAATTGTTCACTTGAGAACTAATGGAAGTCAAGGATAAAGATGTAATTGGAGAGGTTAACGGATTTTTTATACCTAGCTCCTTTACGAATCTGTTATGGAGGATCACTACATAGGTAATGACTATATCAATGGACGAATACTTTGAGTAATTAATTCTATAATTCTGAGAGTGCAATTCTGGGTATTTAGTGGAGTTACTCCAGAATTAATAATTTTCGTTTGATTAATAAAAGAGTTTATAATTAATCGACGGAATTATTGGAGCTTAGAATTATAGGTCCATCGGTCCCCTCGTCGTCTTCTATCACTGTTCGAACGATTATAATTGCGAAGAAAATTAGTTGGGAATTATTTAAAATAATTATGAATTATTTTACACTCTAATTATTCCATATAGCTCTTGTTTGGAAATTATGACAAATGTTGTCTTAATATATTTATTAATAGATAATGTATCTATTTATTAATTTATGAAAATTAATATTTAATTAATTTGATTAATTAAATTTTAATTGAATAAGATAATATTTCAAAAGTTGAAATTTTGAAAATTATTTTTTTAATGAATTATCTTTGATAAATTATGGGATAAATATTAAAGGATTTTATTTTGATTTTTTGAAAATCCAAATTAATAAAATCCTTAATGGATTTACTTGAGATTTTTTAATAAATAAAAAAGAAATCCTAAAAACAAAAGAGGTGATTCTATGAGATAAGAATTCTATTTTGATCAAAAGTTGATCAAAAATAAATCTAATATAACAAGAATAAAAACGTGAGCTAGAAAAAATGATGAGACTACTGTTGATAATGATCAACAATTAAAAGAAAAAACAACAACAAAGAAAAACGTGAGCAAGGGTGCGAGAATAAGAAAAAGGAAATAGTTTTCCTTTTGATTTTTCTTGGTTTGGTTTTGAGAAAACTAAAAAGAAAATAACCCTACAGGATTCGTCTCATGTGTTGAGTACACGAATCCTTCACTAAAATTAGAGTGTTCTTCGCATTTATTTTCACGCCCACACGTGCTGTTTGAGGTGAGGAGATAAGACGAGTAAGATCGTGGTTCAAAGAGTCGATTTACAAAGAGATCCAGATCTACAGGTATATTACTAACCTGAGTTCTTAATATTTTTTTATTAATATACTAGAAAATACGGATCCGGTTTTGATTGTTCATGTATGATAAATTAAATTTTTCATGTTACCCAACACGATTTCCGCTGCGCATGAACTCTGAAAACCAACAATAATAACCCTGAGGGTAATTCAGTTATTTCAAAAAGGGTTGTTACTTGTTAGTATGCATGGCAATTGGAACGTCCTATCATGTACCCGTCTCATTTTATCTATCTTAATTATGATGCAAGATACATTTTTTCATTAATCTCATATCGAATAATACGATATGTTGACGGCTGATTTTGGTCTCGGGGTAATATGGGAATATCACATCCGAGGTAATCCTCCTTCAACGGTGAATTTGTTTGGTTATGGGGGACCAAAAGCAAACTTAGCAAAAGACAGAAAAACACACCAATCGACAAAGAGAATTAACGTGGTTCGGTGGATTTTGGATCTGACCTACGTCCACGGACAAGAACAGGATAATACTTTTTATTACTCAAATACGCTTCTCGGGTCTCTTCTTTGTTTTTACAAATCAGAGCTTGATGATTCTGATCACTAATTTTTGATGATGCCTTCAACTTGTCCTTCTACACTCACTCTACCCTCCTATTTATAATGGTGAAGAAATCATATTCCTATTTGTACAAGAATTCCCAATTTGGAGATGGTCTCCTTTTCCTATTAGGATTCCTAGTCAAAACCATTCCCTTTTCCCATAAGGATTCCTAATCAAAAACTACCATTACTTTCTTTATCCTACTAGGACTCTGACTCACCAGTTTTCCCCATGAAAATAGGATAATTTGTCATCTTATCCGCAAGAATAGGGTGTCATCTTCTGGAGCATATCTCGCAATCTGGTCGGTCTTCATGAGGTCGGTCATAATAGTCATTTGAACTGAGAATGCTGCTGTCGATCTGATAATGCTCGGTCATCCGATCTCAAGTGCTCGGCCATTTAGTATAAATGCTCGGCCTCTTACCGTCAAGTTGTCGGGTCGGCTTTAACGGTCTCGATCAATGGAGTTACCCCTTTTACCTCTGTCGTGTTGTTTAAATAACATAGTGCCCGAAAAACACCATCAACATCTGTCCCCTAGTTCTCAGTAACAACGAGTTTGTGAGTTGATGCCGGGAACTATAAAAAAAGATGGTGTGCTGATCGCCTAGCTGGTGGTCGTTCCAGAAATCACAGAGAAATTGTCTTCTCCATCAACTAAGTCTTATGTTTCTATCTTCATATCCTCGGTTATTGGAGATGTTGACCCTATTCAGAATGATTCTCCACCTCAAAGCAAATTGCTTACTTGGGTCGTTCCATCAGGAGATGAAGTTCCTCTTGTTGTCCAAACTAAAAATGACTCCTCTCTTGTAATATATGTACCAGAGATTTAGAGGTTCTGACCCCTGACTGATCCAATCTCGATTGTGAGGAGAAAATTTTGCCTCTGAGCTAACGATGATGTGCTCGGTGGCATGTGATCGTGTCTCGAGCTGTGAGAGATGCTCGGACCTGGGGGAATGTTACGTCCCCAGTCCAAAGGACTGACTCGGTGGGACGCAACCCGACCCCGAGCTGAGAACGACACTTGGACCTGAGGGAATGTTACGTCCCCAGTCCGAAGGGCTGACTCGGTGGGACGTTCCCCGACCCCGAGCTGAGAAAGGTACTTGGATCAGGGAGAAGGTTATGTCCCCAGTCCGAAGGGCTGACTCGGTGGGACGTACCCCGACCCCGAGCTGAGAAAGGCATTTGGACCTGAGGGAATGTTACGTCCCCAGTCCGAAGGGCTGGCTCGGTGGGACGTACCCCGACCCCGAGCTGAGAAAGGCACTTGGACTTGGGAGAATGTTACGTCCCCAGTCCGAAGGGCTGACTCGGTGGGACGTACCCCGACCCCGAGCTGAGAAAGACACTTGGACCTGGAGAATGTTACGTCCCCAGTCCGAAGGGCTGACTCGGTGGGACGTACCCCGACCCCGAGCTGAGAAAGGCACTTGGACCTGGGGGAATGTTACGTCCCCAGTCCGAAGGGCTGACTCGGTGGGACGTACCCCGACCCCGAGCTGAGAAAGGCACTTGGACCTGGAGAATGTTACGTCCCCAGTCCGAAAGGCTGACTCGGTGGGACGTACCCCGACCCCGAGCTGAATAACCAAGCGGCCTCGGCGGAACGAAATCCAGCCCCGAACCGAATAAACAAGTGGCCTCGGCGGAACGAAATCCAGCCCCGAGCCGATTAACCAAGTGGCCTCGGCGGAACGAAATCCAGCCCCGAGCCGATTAACCAAGTGGCCTCGGCGGAACGAATCCAGCCCCGAGCACTGGTTAATCCTTTGGACTTATTCAGATGGGAAGTGTATCCACCTTTGAAGCCCTACCGAATCTGGCATGGGCGTCCCTTTGCCAGACCGGCGAAAAAAAACAAGATTCTGGAAAATAAAATAAAAAAGGCGGGGGTGACTTAGCACTTATCCCAAGACAAAAACGTTTCGCAAGCATAAACAACAACATGGATGCCTCAAAATAGCGTCCCGTCTGAGGTCTCCAAAACATAATTCTGAATCTTTCAATTCAGTGTCCCGGCGAACCAGGATTCGGATCAGAAGAGCGTTTGAATGGTAAGGGCACATCCTCTACACGTCGGTTCACTGGGGAGCATGTGTATTGTATGAGGGCTCCTCCTTACCACGCTGGAGCAGGCACACGCCACAGGGGCATAACGCATCCCCGTGCAGTGTCTCTCGCGGATCCGGATGATGAATGGATCAAAGAGTGTCCGGGATACTAAGGGTATATTCCTCCTTAGGTCCGGGATCACTGGAGCTAGCAATAGTCACGGGGGCCTCATCATCCCCCGTGCTATGCTTTCCCACAGATCCATTACATCGGGTAAGTGAGGATCAAAAGAGTGCTCGACACATTAAGGGCATGTTCCTCCTTATGTTCGGTAACACTGGAGTAAGCAATCGCCACGGGGGTATCATCCCTCCCCTTGCTATGCTTCTCACGGATCCTATGCATAGAGTATGTCCCTGAATATTCTGAGGACCCCGAGCTTGAGAGACATTTGGTTCTGGGGGAATGTTCCGTCCCCAGGCCAATAGGCATGACTCGGTGGGACGTAACCCGACCCCGAGCTATAACAAACATCGATCTCGGCGGTACAAGAGCAGACCCGAGCCGGAAAGAGGCATCGGTCTCGGCGGTACAAGAGGAGACCCGATCCGGAAAGAGGCATCGGTCTCGGCGGTGCAAGAGCAGACCCGAGCCGGAAAGAGGCATCGGTCTCGGCGGTACAAGAGGAGACCCGAGCCGGAAAGAGGTATCGGTCTCGGCGGTACAAGAGCAGACCCGAGCCGGAAAGAGGCATCGGTCTCGGCGGTGTAAGAGCAGACCCGAGCCGGAAAGAGGCATCGGCCTCGGCGGTACAAGAGCAGACCCGAGCCGGAAAAAGGCATCGGTCTCGGCGGTACAAGAGCAGATCCGAGCCGGAAATAGGCATCGGTCTCGGCGGTACAAGAGCAGACCCGAGCCGGAAAGAGGTATCGGTCTCGGCGGTACAAGAGTAGACCTTTTTGGGATCTGTTGCCTTTCTTCCAACTATACACTGGTCACTACAAGCAAGGCTCTTCTTAATACATCATCTCTGCATCTCAGCATTCCACGCATCCGACCGGATGACTTACGCTATCAACTTGGTCGACCTAAAAAACCGAATGGTCTATGTACACACCGAGATAGCCTTCTTTTACCAAGTCTTCCACCTGCTCCCGCAGGTCTCTGCACCTGTCCGTTGCATGTCCTCTGGAGTTGTGGTGTATGCAATAAGCCTTTTGGTTCCTCTTGTCCGGGGAAAATCTTCTTTGATCGGGTTCTACTAAGAGGCTTTTCCCTTGGATCTCCACGACAATTTGTCCCAGTGGTTTATTTAGGGGAGTATATGCATTTTCCCCGACCACATGGTTTACTTGGGTCGGCGCCCTTCTCTATTGGTTGTCTCGGTGCAGTGGTTTGAATTCTTTGTGCTTCGGGGGTGGTCTTCTGGATTCTCTTTCTGTTCGGCGGGGGGCGCCCTCTCTTGTGGTTCTTTCTCTAATGGTGCTCCCTTTTCGGGATACTTTCTCCTCGTTCTCTAACAAAACGAATTTGCGGGCCACCTCCAGGGCGGTGGCGTAGTCCGGGGTGTCTTGGATCCTTAGATGGGTTCATAGCCTTCCGACCCTCAAGGCTCCCTTCAAGCTCTCCAGGGCCTCGGGGGATTCATCCCCTCCGACTTTGAGTACCATGTTATGGTACATTTCAATAAATATTTTCAGAGGTTCATCGTCTCCTTGTTTCATGAGCCGGAGTTCTCCGATCGTCTTTCTGGGGACACAAGCCCCCTTGAAGTGTCGTATGAATGATTTCTTCAGCTGTGTGAAGCTGTTGATGCTTCTTGGGGCTAAGCTCTTGTACCATAGAATGGCCGGTCCGGCCAGAGTTAGGGGGAACACTTTGCAGATGGCGTCCCCTGTTACTCCTTGTACCTCCATTAGCAGGACGAAACTTTCAATGTGGGTTTTGGGGTCGGTATGGCCTTTGTACGGTGTCATGGTCGGCATGTTGAATCTCTTCGGGAATTTCTCCGATTTTATTTCTTCCGTGAGGGGGGACTCATCTTTGATGTCCTGGGCATCCCCTCTGTTTGCATTGGGGTATACTCCCCATTTGACCAGCTCCTCCCGTAACCAAGATTTCATGCCGCTGTCTCTGGTTCCATGCCGCCCCCTGTGGTTTCTTTTCTTTCTCCTATCTTGTTCCTTCGTCGGCTAGTCCCGGCCTCGAATTTTCCGTCGTGTGCTCCTTCCATCCTTTCCAACCGGTCTACTATGGTTTTTAGCAGAATCTGGTTTTCCTCCCTTTCTTTCCTAAGGTTTTCCTCGATCTTTTCCATCCAGTCTGCAGCCGAGCTCCCTGATGATTGTTGGTTTCCGCCTTCCGCCATTTGTCTTATTACGCGAGTTGCTTTTTGTAGAGTTCCCCACAGACGGCGCCAACTGTTGACGGCTGATTTTGGTCTCGGGGTAATATGGGAATATCACCTCCGAGGTAATCCTCCTTCAACGGTGAATTTGTTTGGTTATGGGGGACCAAAAGCAAACTTAGCAAAAGACAGAAAAACACACCAATCGACAAAGAGAATTAACGTGGTTCGGTGGATTTTGGATCCGACCTACGTCCACGGACAAGAACATGATGGTACTTTTTATTGCTCAAATACGCTTCTCGGGTCTCTTCTTTGTTTTTACAAATCAGAGCTTGATGATTCTGATCACTAATTTTTGATGATGCCTTCAACTTGTCCTTCTACACTCACTCTACCCTCCTATTTATAATGGTGAAGAAATCATATTCCTATTTGTACAAGAATTCCCAATTTGGAGATGGTCTCCTTTTCCTATTAGGATTCCTAGTCAAAACCATTCCCTTTTCCCATAAGGATTCCTAATCAAAAACTACCATTACTTTCTTTATCCTACTAGGACTCTGACTCACCAGTTTTCCCCATGAAAATAGGATAACTTGTCATCTTATCCGCAAGAATAGGGTGTCATCTTCTGGAGCATATCTCGCTATCTGGTCGGTCTTCATGAGGTCGGTCATAATAGTCATTTGAACTGAGAATGCTGCTGTCGATCTGATAATGCTCGGTCATCCGATCTCAAGTGCTCGGCCATTTAGTATAAAGTGCTCGGCCTCTTACCGTCAAGTTGTCGGGTCGGCTTTAACGGTCTCGATCAATGGAGTTACCCCTTTTACCCCTGTCGTGTTGTTTAAATAACATAGTGCCCGAAAAACACCATCAACACGATATCCTGAATTTCTATTATTATTTGAAATTTTCTGTCAACTCTACTTATTAGTAGAGGTAGCAAAATGAGTCAAAATGTTGTGTTCGTGTTGTGCCTACTTCAGGTCATATCAAATTTAGGCTCATCCAAACATAAATTATTTAATAATTGTGTCAACAAATAAAAATCCTAATCTGACACAGAAGATAGATGAGTGAGCCAATAATCTATTTAACACCAATTTAAATCAATTTATATGAATATCTTCTATTAACCCGATTAATATAAATTACACATATATAATATATATGTCCCTACTAAAATGATAAAAAATAATACATAATTAAATATTTAATAATATAAAAATCTACTTAATCAAAGCTTTTAAAAAACACATATTAAAATTAAAACATGAAAATCAACAGTTTCAAAAATCTGTCAAAGTCCATTAAAAATATTACACTACTAAAGTTTAAATCTACCTAAAATTCAACAAAATAAAATATCATAAAATTTCATCCTTTACAAAATAAGGAAAATCGTCTCACTTTTTGAGTGTTAATCATAAAAATCTACAAAATAATTTTGAATATATATATATGTCTCGATTAGCGAATTAAGGACTTGAAATTCAAATCCTCACAATTATTAACTGAGTTGGTATAACTTAACTCATTTAATAAAAATAAAAAATTTGACCATTCATACCAATTTATTAGTGTTGGATCCATGCCGAGTTAATGGGTAGTAGGGGTGGGCAAAAAAACCGACCGAACCGAACCAAACCGCAAACCGAACCAAACCGAATCGAATTTACGGTTTTTTTTTTCTAACGGTTCGGTTTGCGGTTCGGATTGGCTCACCCCAAACGGTTTACGGTTCGGTTCAGGAGCTAATCCGAACCGCACCTGTTAAACCGAACCGAACCGTTATAATTAAAAAAATTATATATTTTTATAAAAAAAAAAATTGTATTTGTATTTTTCTTTTAATCTTATTCTATGTTTTCTTTTTATTAGTATGTTAATACTTTTATTCTTAAATTTTTTGTTAATATATTTATTTGTTAATACTTTTATTCTTCAATTTATTTGTTAATACTTTTATTCTTAAATTTTTTGTTTTATGGTAGCATCATTATTCTTGAAAGTAAGATGTTGGATTTGTTTCTTAATTATAATGATTGTAACATCATTATTCGAGGTAATTTTTAAAAAATACAATAATTAATTGTGCCTCATTTTTCAATCTTTTATGGAGTGCATGTGTTCCTTGGAGACACAGCTTACACCCTAGCAATTCATACTATTTGTTTGATAGATTAGTTTTTTTTTTTTTTGTCTTCACTTAAGTGGATGAAAATTTATTTTAAATATAATAATCTGTAAACCGAACCGAACCAATCCGTAAACCGCTGGTTTAAAAATTCTTCAATCCGAACCAATCCGTTATTTAATGGTTTGGTTTGAGAGGTAAAAAATTCGAACCGTAAAATATGATTTAGTTCAGTTTTTAACAAAAACCGAACCGAACCGCGCCCACCCCTAATGGGTAGTGTCATATTTTCCCAGCTCTACTTATTAATTATTAATTTATTACGAACCTAATTGATAGAAAAAGACAAGTTTTATACTTATTTAAGAAAATATAGAATCTTAGGGAAACATATGTTATTATCCTAACGAGAAAATACAAAAAGAGAGAATTTTGAAAGTGACTTTACGAAGGAAAAGGGTAAGTAGGTGGGGGTTGGTGGGTCACACTCACCGCCTTGTTTGAAAGACGCGGGTTTATCTTGTTTGAATTTGATTTCTTTTCTTTTTCTTTAATTTTTAATTTCTTTCCCCAAAATTACTGAAGAGAAATAATTAAAAAAAATAAAAAATTAGTGTCTGTTTAATATAATTTCTCTAATGACCGAAAGAGTTTTTTTGTTTATTATTTACATTAATTAGGATATAAAACTAGGATATAATTTTACTTAAAAAAATTAGGATATAAAACTGTAGAATTTTAAAAATAAATATTGTAAAAAAATAAATTTAAGTTTTACTCACCTTTACTTAAAAAAAGAGAGTAGATATTGTTAAAAAAAATAGTTATAATATTTAGAATACCATTATTTTATTTCATAAAAATATTTCATTTTTTTGTAATATAAAATTAAAAACTTGTCAACTTTGTTTTTTAATTTTTTAGTAAAATCTCATATTAACAACAGACCTAATAATTCAAATAATCTTGGAGACTCCAATGACCCGATCGGGTAAAAAAAAAATTCAAAAAACCCAACCCGATCCGACCCGTGAATACCCTTATTTAGAGTATTCTTTTCAAATTAGTAAAATGCTTAAAACTGGTCAACAACTTTATTAGATAATTGTAAGAGTTTGTATATCAAATAGTGATAGGAATCTCACATTGGAAATGTAAAGGGAATATGGAAAGTTTATAAGTGGACTTTGCACACTTATATTAAATTGGAGTGATAAGGCTTGGGTTTGGGCTTGGGCTTTGTTGTATGGCTTGGGTGTATGGTTGGCATGACAATTAATATATTTAATATATATTAATTAGTCTTGTGATTAATTGGCCTCCCTGAAAAACGTTTTTTCTTTTTGATTATTTTGGATTTGAACTTTTAGTTCAAATCAGAAGGATGCAACCCTTCAATCAAACTGGAAAGGTGTCACACCATATCATCATCAACTGTCACTATAAAAAGAACAGTATGTTTTGCAGATAATGATGATCTTTTTTCTTTTTGGAAAAACTAATATATTGTTTCTGATCTTGAAAAAAAAAAAAAACGAAAACAAAGCAAAACATCAAGTAGATTTGCCAGGGGTCGAATTTCAGTGCATAATTTCGACTTTCCAGATTGTTGAATCCTGGTGGCAGACGTCCGAAGAACTACAAGCACGAGAGTAGGGACGAAATTCTGCTATAGGACATAGCGTTACGCTAGCCTCAATCTTCAAGTCAATGAGTTTGTTTAATTGAATTACTTGTACTGTAAGTTTCAATCCTATCTGTTGTTATTTTCATTACAGTCAATTCTGTATTGGTATTATTATTATTTATACAAATATTTTCAATAAAATTATAGCATTCACTGATTGTTCTTTAACAATAATAACAAAACAATATTGAGATGTGATCTTCAGTTCTATTCTTAATGACTATTAAAACACAGATTACAAGTAAGAATAAAAATTAAAAACCCCCAATAGTTGTTACTAGTCTGTGATTTTTGGAAATATTAATAACAATTATAAATTTTTTATCAGCTACCAACTTTTTTGCCCCATAATACTACCATATGCCCTTTTCGTTTTGCTACCATTATCTTTATCCACGCTTACAAAGCACAAAAGTGTTGTGATACTTGCAACAATCAAGTCTCTGACTATGCATATGCTTTCAATAGTGACCAACATTTTTGTTAAGCGTTTGAAAATTTCGTCGTTAAATTATCCGATTTGAATTTAAATGGAGTACGTAAAATTCTCGGTTATTATATATTTTTACCATGTATTCGAACTCATGATCAAAATATCAGATTCTAAATCCTATACCACTAAGTCACGCCCCAAAAGGACGACCAACAATTTTGTGCTCACGCATGTTTGATGTTTCATTGTAATTGTTGCATAAATAAATTAATCTTGTGGCTGCTTTTACTCGAGGTGGGTGCAGGGTGGAGATTTTAAAATGCATTTATATTTATTTATAATCCGTTGTTGAGAAGGACTCAGTCAGAATTCCAACTCTACGAGGATAAATTATAATATATAATCTTCAAGTGATTAAAAATAATAAATTATTAACAAATTATTAAATCATTAAATATATATAATAATAATAATAATAATATTTGTTTTGTATCAATATTCTATGATAATAAATTGATGAACTTATTTTTTTAAGTAAATAAATGTATTTATAAAGGGAAAATTATATCAAAGAAGAAGCCAAATAACCCCACCAATGCAGAAGTTTCAAGCATTAAACAGAGCAAAATATTAAAACATAAACAAGTGAGCAAGTATAACTGAGGCAGAAATCACTTGGATGATTAGGCTAAGCAAATCCCTGGCAACAGATAGAACCCCACCCACCTCGAATTTGATTTTGTAGGAACAAAACCCTTCCAATGTCATAAAGAATACTCATAAAGAAATTGTCTTTGAGAACCCTTAAGATGAATCCTTATAGTGTTCTTCTGCTAGCACGGAAACGCCACTAAGGTTGCCACGCCTTAAATAAGTCGAAGCTGAAATAAAGGGGAATCTCTCCCTTAAACTCGAATTTTGGCCATAGCCATTTCTTTGAGAAGAAAATTCGAAATTATATCATCATTTTTCATTAAGAAGATAAGTTACAATATAAAGTACAATGAAAGAAACCCTAATGGGTGTAAAATGACCAAAACACCCTTAATGTCTAACTAATGGCTACCTAAAGGTTATGCCCTTAATAGTCATTTAACAACCTAGACAACTTACCATAAAAGTCTAAAGTAATGAAAACTTAATCAACAACTTTGCAAAAAAAAATCAATAAAGGAAAAACAACAAAATTAAAAAAATGCAACAAAGGCATCAAATTTTTCAAATACATGATCAAATTATCTCATTGACACAAAAACTCTAAATTTCATCAACCTCTTGTAACAATGTCCAAATATTGTGTCTCAAGCCCATTAAGCCTCGTGTAACTCGAATATTTGGTGTCGGGCTTGATTGGGCTTTATCCATAAAAAATATAGTTAATTCAGGATTGCTGGTGCGTCCATTTGGTATGGCTTGCAATGGCTCCATTATGTTGAGGCCATGTCATTTGATGCTCCATGTGTGGCTTGGATCATGTCAATAACCCTATGATTCATGAGTAGACCTGGCCAAGGTTCAATTTGGTTTCATAATTGAACCAAACCATCTAATTCTACGGTTTTAATTTTTGGAACCGCAGAACCGGACCGAATCGGAAAAAAGAAAAAAAATGATTTGGTTCTGATTTCGAACCTAATCGAATCGGAATCAGACCGAACCTTAAGATTACAGTTTCAAATTATGTGGAACTGTAATTAAACCGAAATGAGTTTAGGTTCGATTTCGATTCCAAAACTATAACTGTAACCTTACGATTCCATCCGGTTCGATCTCGGTTCCGAACCGGAACCGTGGCCAGGTATAAAAAAAGAAGTTCATGTTCTTTTATATTTCAAAACTCATTGACAATTGATTCTATATTTATTCTTGTAATTTCTCTTTCAATGTACATAATTATGGAACAATTTATGTAAGGCTGGCCTAGAATCTTTTGACCCCAAACTAGTTTTATTATAATTCATACATTACTAATGGCAAAGAGCCTAATTTTTTCAGAATCTGATATAAATTTGTGAGAAAATCGTCCTTCAGTTTTTGAAATTTCCCTATGTAACTTATAAGGAAATTTCCTTTTAGTTGTTAGAGTTTTGACAACTACCTATTGTGTATTTTAAAAAAATAAATATTAATTATGGATATAAAAAATTATAATTTGTGTAGAAAAAAATTTCTATATAGAAATAATTATAATCATTAATACAAATTTATGTATTTATTGATACAACATAAATGTATTTGTTGATACAACATTGATAAGTGCACGAAAGTGTACTTAGAACACTGTTAATTCGGCTTTATTATCATATGTTTTAATCTTAATTAGAGTTATTTTGTGTTTTGTTATTAAGAAGCAATGGAACAAGAAGAATGAAGCAAATACACATGTTTTGGGACCATACGGACGCATCGGAATCCTGCGGGAGCATCGGAAACAGGACGTGCAGAACCAGTGAAGAAACTAGCTAGTGCCGCGGCGCCTGTGCACTCTCCATACAACATGGCCGCAGCTTTGGCGCCCCAGCGCCCAAACACCAGTGCCGCAGTGCCTCGGACGCCCCAAAACCCTGATTTTTGATGTCTTTGATGCGTATTATGATTCCGAGGACTCCCTATATAAACCCAACTTCATGCAAACCCTAAGAGAGGGAGAAAATTAGAGAGAAACATAGGAGAAACACACACAAAGAGCCATAAACACAAGATTGGGAGAGAAGAATGAAGAACTTCAAAGACAAACATGTCGTCTCTTCGATCTATTCAGGTTATCTCTCTATTCCGCATGGAGAACTAATCTCCTAGGCAAAGCTAATGATGAACTCTTGTATTTGAATTTCTATGTTTATGTTGTTGATTCTTAAAATACTTTTTTAACGTTTAATACAATTGATGGTTGTTGTTCTTTATTATCTTACGATTTCTGAGCCCAGAGATTGTGTTTTGTCAACTCCCATATAGATCCATTCATGCTTCTTCTATGTGTGATTTGCGAACTCAATTGTAACTGGTAAAATTTTTATATGTGTTGGTCTTCTGCTGCAGTATTGCCTGAGGTATATTGTCGACGTTAGATAGCTCGTAATGATGACTTTTGTGTGCTGTTAATATAGAGAAAATAATCATTGATTAACTTAGAATTGAATATGCATAGAATTGAATATCCTCCGACTGTTGGTTTGAGATGTAAAACTTTCAATTGAGTAATAACAAGAATCAATAACTGAATATAGGAGTTTGATATAAGATGGATTCCCGATGCTTTGCCATATCTCTCTACTGATATTCCTAAGAATTTATCTATAGTTTTTATCTTATTTTACTAATCAATCTATCTTTTTCTGCCTTAGTTATTGCTAAAGTTTTTTTTTTAAATAAACCAGTTCTTTGTAACCATCTTTCTGAGAAATCGACACCCCAACTATACAATGATAAACGCAAGTAACCGCAAGTATTTTTTGGCGTAATCAAACATATATGTATTTATTGATACAAATATATGTATTTGTTGATATAACATATAATCTTCCCCATTTTGCCAAGTTTTGAATGGCACAATGTGTGAACATTTCCTTGTGGCCAAGTAATTATATCGGCTCGGGGTCGGGTTATGTCTCATTGAGTTCTTTTTGTGTTTGTTGACTTGGGGTTGGATTTTCTCCCCCAGGGCCAAGTGTTGAATGACACAAGAGGGAAACATTCCCTTGTGGCCAAGTTGATACACCAGATTAGGTCAGGGTATGCCCACTAAAGTTTCATTTTGTTTTGATGGCGTAAGTACGGAATAAGGTCGAGCAGGGACTACTCTGTTTGAAGAAGTATTGAATCTGCTACGTAAAAGCAATCCAATAGTGGGATTATGTGGGGCTCGGGCATCAGAGTATGCTAATGGTGTGATCCCTTAGGGGGAATGGATGAATTAAATTTTGATAAAAAAAATGGTTATGTTAAGGGAAGTTGCCTCAGCTCTGGTTTCTTGTTTAGTGTGGGCTTCAGAAAAAGAAAGAGATACAAATACAAAAGTTCATTCATTAAGTATAGTATTTTTACAGAGGACCCATCAGGGTTACCCAAAAAAAAAACTACATACAAAAAAGGAAAAGTAAGCAATCAAGTAGGAGCTTCCTCGGGAGCAATTGATGAGGTGAAAGAGTTATGGACCTCTTTAATTGGTGCAACAGTAGTTGAGGGGCAGGAGCCTCCTCGGTAGGAGTGACAACAGAAGTGGAAGGGTCGATATCCTCTTAAGTATGGGGCATTGTAGACATTAGCTCGGGGATCTTGAATGGCCTCATGGTCTTCTAAAATTTTCCAAAGGCCTCTGCTTGTGTTATCTCCCCATTGCACAACTTTATAACCTTATGAGTCACCCCCAAGTCCAGGCCGGGCTTGAGCAACTCGAATATTTCCACACATTCCTCTAGGCCCTCAATCTTGGCCTCCCTTTAGCAGCCTCTAAACGGCCAGACAGCTCGGCTTCCATCTTGTTCGGGTCTTCCAGAGCTTTCTCCATTTGATCCGTTTTTTGATCAAGTTTGCTCTCGACTGTGGCAGCGCGCCATGACTGGATCTTGAGCTCATAGGCCTTCGGGGTCGCCTCATCTTTGGCCTCATCCCTCTCTTTCTTGGTTACTTCCGAGGCCATGCGGAGGGAAGCTACCTCGGCCTTAGTAGCTTACAAGGATCGTCTGAGGTTCTGACTCTCATTTTTGGCTTCTTCCAATTATTTGGTCAGTTCTTGCTCCCTCTCGGTCAGGCGACTTTGAAGCTTTTGTGCCTGACCTCCCATTGGAGAGGGTGCTTGTCAACAAATCTCTATTTGTGGCCATGAGATAAGCCATCTGCAACACATAAAATGAGGTCATAATGGCAAAATGAATAGACACATGCTACAAAGGAGAAGTCCAGTTACCATTGCATAGAATCTGCAGGACATGTTAATGAGGTCCTCATCGGGTGAAAGACTTTCATACTTCATGGTCTTCTCCAATTTTACAGTATCTGCCACATAATTGAAGGTCGAGGGGAGTTAGGCCACCTTTTCTCTCATATCCTCAACAAATATATTGATACCTAGCAGTGGGGTACCCTCCAAGACTTGAGAAGAGACTGCCGGACTTTTACCTTTTTGGGTTGTCGTCTTTCTTCTTGAAGCCCTCTCCACCGTCTCCTCGGGCTCCTCGCTCCCTATTTGGTGGAAGCGTCTTTTGGATGTCCGAGAATGAGCAATTGAGGTTTGGACTGCTTGGGAGGTGCTCGTGGTTTGAGTAGGAGGTGGGGCACGTGAAGTTTGGATTGAAGAGATCATGATGATGGCTGTTTGTAGGGCATTTGAAGGCCAGAATGATTGGGCAGCTAAGTGTGTAGACTTCCGCCTAGCTTCTGGTGGAATACAGGTAGTTATTCGGGGCAATTATTCAGGGTCGGACGCTACTAGACCCACCCCGGGAAGCCCGTGACATCTCCCGAGTAAATTGGATGGGGTTTTGGAACCAGACATTCCTGCAAACAGAAGAAGATAGTTAGAGCATAAAAATGACAAAAACAACGTAGAGGAAAAAGACAACGCAGAAGACACGAAGTTAGTGGGTCATTCAAAATCTACCAGCTTGCCTCGATTGGGGTGGTGGAGTGCGTGGGATGAGGCTCGAGTCGGCCAAGGCAGAAGGGTTAACGATGTCCTTATAGTGGCCCCCGAACTCGGTCGTCTTCTTTACCCTAGCTCTGGTCTCATGGTGGACTTTAGGGAGATCTCTCCAACAAGCTGCAAAAAGCTCGAAGGTTATTAAACTGTCAATGTCAGTTCGTAGGGAAATTGAGGTCGGGTCGTTACCTCCATCCGAGAAGATATCGGGGACTGTGATACGTTTGTCATCAATTGATTGTTGTTGTCCCCAGGGGCCCACATCAAAAAACCATTTGTCCTTGAAATTTTTATTAATGGCTGAGAGATTGGTGATAATGTGGGGAATCTCAGCGTGAGCATAAAGATAAAACCAACTCTTATATTCTTTTGGGTTGGCGTTCATTCGATAAAGCATTTTTTCACTATGAGAAGGTCGGCTCTCCCAGCCTGGCTCGGCTCCATATTATGTGCAGGCCGGCCAAAATCCTCCAATTATCCAGGTTTAGTTGACATAGGGCTATATGGATGGAGGACATCATCTTTGCGAAGTAACCTTGTATGGACATGTGCAGTCTCATATCAAAGAAGGCCATGCACAGTGCCACGACATCATCGTCTGGTCGACTCGCATGCGAATACTCCCTTGGGACAATTAGTTGGATGGCTTCGGGAATGTTGAACCTTTCTCTTAAATGGTCGAGATCAGCCTCGGTAACCGTCGAAGCCTGGTCCATGTCAAGGTTTATGAAGTCAACCCGGGTGTGGCTTGTCTCGGGCTGGGTAACCCGTTTATGGTAAGACCGGTCATGTTCCTCAAAGATGGACGAAGTAGTGTCATAATCAATGAGACTCTCAAATCCCGAGCTGTGTACGGTCGTGTGAGTAGGCGGGGCAGTAGGCAGGGTTTCGAGGAGAGTGAGGGAGGAAAACTCAGAATTTGACATTCATATCAAGATATGACCCGAGGTGGAAGGTTAGTTCACAATCCCAGCTAGAGAAACATGCTAAAACTGAGGTTATCATCATCATCCATACCAAGTGACTAATCTTAAAAAAGCTCCAAGTGCCATGTCAATGGCCAAACAATAAGTTTTCAAAGAAAAACCCAGAAACACATACATTTCACCCCAAAAACCCAGAAAAAGCACACCCGCATATATACCCAAACAACAGAAATGCACCCACATGAGTAAACCCACCTATCGTGCTTCCATCATCACAAAAAAAAACCCCAGAAACGAGCAACAAAATACAAACATCCAATATGCAAGCTATCACCATTATTGAAAGCAAAAACATAAACAAAGAGAGAACGAATCAGTAAGGGACTTACTTGTTGAAGAGTGAAGAAGATGTTTTGAAACTAGTGAAAAAGATGAGAGCTCAGAGTTACAGAAAACAAAAAAGTCTTGAGAATTCCTTTAAGAAGATGAATTGAGAAAAGAAGGGTATATAGTGGAGCAGCCTTTAAATAAGCTGCTCGGGTTGATCTTGGCCGTTTGATTGGGGGAAGTTCATAGGATCAGTGCCACGCGTGATAATGATCTCACCCGTTGAAATCAAATGGAAGGACGAGATTGGAGCAACTGTTTGGTTGGGATACAACGGTCCTTGGTTTTGGCACGCAAACCATAAATGTGCGATATGTGGCATCTAGAAGACAAAAGCGAATGAAGCCTTAGAAGGATGTGGCAGGCATTTATGGAAGGTCATGATGGTTACACAACTTTCAAGGGGCGGCTTAAAAAACCTAGAAACTCCAACTGACGGTGGAGATGTCAATCATAAAAAAATATGAATCTTTTGGCGATACAGGTACTTTCATGACCCGAGGCCATGTGATTGTGGACATTAACGAGGCAGGACCCGAAGACGGAGGAGCAACCCACACCATTACCGTAGTTCCCGACATCAACTCACCAACTCGTTGATATCGAGAACTAAGAGACAAATGATGATGGTGATTTTCAGACCTGAGAAACTTTGAAATATGAAGAATGGTATAAAAGGATTTACACTTAACAAGACGGGGGCCCAGGGCACTGCTAAGGATGAGAGGTCGGGCAGAAGGGCCAAACCCGAGGTGCATAGTCATTTGACCAGATGAGAATGATCAGATTCAGTAACATTTATTATTATGCTTGTAACCGTGGGAATGAGACTTGGAATGAGCCAACTGAGGCACGATCACATACACCCGAATAAGCTTTATTAGAAACAAGAAGCATAGAGAGGTGATCATTAGAAGATACAAGCTAGATGTCCATAACCGGTGCTGCCAATGAGCTTAATGTTGGCTTGACCCTTTGGGGAAGATATGTAGGGAATTGGGTGTTAGAAGGTGGCCATATAGGAAGCTCATAAGTTTTGAAACACTTGTCAAGAACGTTCAGGAATTGCAAAGAGAAAGTGAGGGAAGTGAATGAATCTCGACCCGACCTTGTAAAGAATAGTGGAAGAGGATCCAATATCAAACACCTCGGAATGTCGACCCGAGGATCGAGGTGAGGTTGCGGTATCGTGCTTATGTGTGAGTGATGTAAGCCCTACATGGAAGTTCAAACCCCCCAAAAGGTTGATGAGATGAGAGTAGGCCAGAGGTTTATCCCCTGACACACGAAACAATGTGGGAGTGGTTGAAATACAAGTTGTCACATGGGTAGAACATGTAACAGTTACCAAAAAAGCTGGAATGATGAGTTTTAGGTGGCAGAGGGTGGTTGTGTTAGACGACCAGAGCCACTGTTCGCAAAGTAATTGAGGAAATGAGCATGGGCAATAATGACAGGATAACATGACTGACGTTACGAGTTGGTGTAATAGTGGATCTAGGCACATGGTTCTTCTGCTCTTTGGTTGGCGGGTTATTATTAGCATTTTATCATACTTTCACAACTTGTAAAAGGAGCAAAAAGCTTAGTGTTAGAGAGAGATAGAACAGGTCGCTAATAAAAATTTCCTTTCTCTGCATCCGTAGACGTAGGTTGGAGTCACTCTCCTCTGAACCACGTTAAATCCTCTGTTTTTCTGTGATTTCTTATTTACTTGCTAAGTTTACTTTGGTTCCTAACTAACCAAACAAATTTACTGCTTGGGAAGATTTATTCAATGAGTTAATTTTTTGAATTACCCTTCAAACGAAAAACAGACGTTAACAAATTTCATTTCATTTTCAAAAAAAACAAAAAACAACAGAATCACTCGCTCAACTGATCGGCAGCATGAATGTATACGTAGTCATCTCAGCCACCATCTTCCTCGCTATTTCAATCTTCTCAGTTCATCTTCTCAACAACTGTAAGCATCGATCAGTTAATTCACCTCTTTAATATATAATCTCAAGATTATTATTATTATTTCAAATTTTGTTTTTTTTTGGTATGTAGATTTGCTGAATTTGTCACCGACAAAAAACTTAGAAGCCGACTTAGTAATCACCAATGGAGTTGTTTTCACGAGCGATGACTCTCTGCTGTTTGCTGACTCTATGGCCATTAAAAACGGCAGGATTATCCGCGTTGGCAATTTTTCTGCTGTTCAGCAATTTGCTGCAGATGGAACAAAAGTGTTGAATCTTCATGGGAAAGTTGTGGTTCCTGGTTTTATTGATTCTCATGTTCACTTCATTTCTGGAGGACTTCAGGTTTCTAATTTTCTTTTTATTTCTTAATGTTTATGATATTTGCCTTCAGTGGCGAACATTGATCTAGTGTGAAATTTTTTGAAAATGGTGGATAATCTTTCATTTATGAAGGGGATAAATCAAATTTATCCCATTAATAAATTAATTTTTTCATTAATTTATAGGATACATTTAATAAATTTTCGAATAATTACTCCCACTGCCTTTAGTCGCTTTGCCACTGTTTGTTTTATAGAATCACTAGTTATAAGTTGCTGAACGGTTAGTAAATATTTGCTTTCATTTTATCAAGTATAAGTGAGTGTTTACCAAACATTTTAGCCTTTGAGCTTTTAAAATTAAGTGGAACTGAGGAAGCATAACCTATGTTGGAGAGTATTTTTGGTATAAAGAAATAAAACTATTTTATATTTTTGGATATGTCTTTATATAAATATTACATCAAGTTAAATATAAAAATCAAATATACTAATAATTATTAGGATTACCTAATCATATTTCAATGATTATGTAATAATATTTTAGAGATTTATAAAATTATTATAATATATTTAGATGATTATGATTCTAACAGTCTCTTAAAGGATCCTTATAATATCCTAGAGATTCAAACATTTGGAATCATCAAAAGCAAAATGAAATAGTGAAAAACTTGCTTTTTATATTTTTCTTAAAGTGTTTGCTTCGTACAGATAGAATCATAGAAGTGCATTTCGGTACTAGAGAACACTTAATAGTGCTCTTGGGAGAAGTAACTGATTGGTGCTTTATGGAAAAGAGTACTTTTTTTTTTATAAGAAAGTATATTGCTAGAAAGTGTTTTAGAAGTGTTTTTTTTTTTTTTTTTTTTTTTTAGGGGATATGCTTATGCTGATAAAGTTATTTCTTATCTTATCCCAATATACTTTCTTCTATTTTTTCAATCAACTGGATGAAGTTTGATTGATACTGACTAAGGTGTTTGTTAATTGTTATTGCTCAAGATTCAAGAATGAAAAGTTTAGTTAGATGCTTCAATTGTTTAACTAGTAACAATGGTGTTGGAAACTTGGAAACTCTACTAATTTGGGCCTCAACTAGAATCTTATTATGAGCCTAGGAGATTACTTTTTGGGGCCCAATTTGTGAAATATAGTTGTAGTGATTAATAAACTTCATCTTTGCATGTTAGAGGGTATCCATTGATTAAAAATTTGGGGGTTTTCCAGAACATTGCCTTTTCCATTGAACATCTTTCAAGCCGCATGTCATCACTGTAATCTACTATTTGTTTTGATATGTATGTTATTGTGTGTTTAAGATGTTACCCATATATATTGAGTTGAAATTTTGGCAACGGAAAACAGATGGAGCTGGTGGGACTGCTGGGTGTAAATCATAAGGATGAATTTGTGAGAAGGGTCAAAGAAGCAGTGAAAAGTAATTCTCTTGCTCCTTTGTTCTAATTTTTACAGTTTTTAGTACATTATTGACATTATTATGCTATGGCCATGTTTATATTGTCAACACTTGATGAATATTATTCTTTCTCAAATGACATAAATGATAAAAGTTACTTGGTGACTTGGTGTTCTATTTGAATGTACTTTGTGTTAAGTTTTCATTTGACTGCTTTCCCTGAATAGAAAATCTGAAAAAATTTGTTTCATCCCTAACAGGTTCTTTAGGAGAGTTAAAATCATCAATAGATCGAATTCTATTATATGGATGCATGAACATAATTTGACATATGGATTTAATAGTTTACTGAGGATTGATGGTACTATTTTGTGTCTGTTTTATGTTTTATCATACATGTTAATCACTTAGTAATAAATTGCTCAATACAGTGAGTATAGCACTAGCTGTGAAGAGTGAAACATTATTACCAATATGATATTTTTATACAGTTTCTTTGCTTTATAGCTTTTTAGTGCATTATCACATCTTATGGGACTTGATACTGTTGAAAAACATATGCAGACTCAAAAAAGGGTTCTTGGATTTTGGGTGGTGGATGGAACAATGACCTCTGGGGAGGAGACCCGCCGATGGCATCATGGATTGATGATATTACACCTTATAATCCTGTAAGAAATCCTAAGTTAATTGAAATAGCTGCATTTATAAGGATTAGCATTCACAATTTTAATGCATAGTTCTACAGGTTTGGTTATTGAGGATGGATGGTCATATGGGCTTGGCTAATTCAGTGGCACTACAGCTTGCTGGGATTACTAATTTATCTGAAGATCCAAATGGCGGAACTATAATGAAGACATCTAGTGGAGGTAACTTTTGGTTTTGATAAAGTGCTGATTCTGCTGAAAAGATTTAGACTTGCAATATGGAAAGATTTACACATCTGTTCTAATTAAACAGAAAAGAAGAAGTGAATGGACGTAATATCTATTTAATTGTTTAGATTTTAATTGACGCCAGGAGGGTTGGGTGGTTCCCTCTTTTTGTCTTCTCTCCCTTGTGTATTTAATATGTGGTAAAGTGTTGTAATAACACTTAATTTGATGTTATTATGATTTAAAGGACTAGCTGTAATTTGATAGCTTTGCTTCTAGCATAGTGCTATAAGCAGTGTTATAATCATTTATGTGACAGTAGAGGCTTTAAGTTGAATATTTGAGTTGTTCTGCTGGATTTGATGGTCAAACTTAGAGCCAACCTGTCGGAGCACCTTATAAGTTATCCTTCTGTTCAGGTGATGACTAGATTAGTGTATAAATCAGTTTGTAAGTGCAATGCAAACAGAAGGGTTTGGAAAGAAAGGAATAGCAGTACATTTGAAGATAGAAGGGAGATATTAACTTCCTGTGGGACATATAGTACACTTTATTGTTTCTCTATTGAGGCTTTTTAAAATTCGTCATTTTGCTTCATTTATCTGAATTGTCATGGGTATTATTGGGCTGCTTTAGCTTTTGTATATTTTGGGGTTTCTTTCGAACCCCGTATTAATATTTTTGTGTACTGTTGCATACAAGAATATAGAATGGTAAAGATGCTCTTTGGTGGCCTTTTGCATAGAGTTTTGATAGGGCTGGTTTTGGCAGTTTCCAAATTCTTGATTACGTAAATAAGGTAAAGTGTGAAATGCAAAGGAACAGACTGCACTAAGAAGATTTAAATGTCCTTTAAACAACAACTAAGAAAGAAAGAGTTGATAGTAACTATAACAAAACCTTATATAACCATATTTAGATAGATGAAATTATTCCTTCACCACGAGTTAGATGTGGCAGAGTTTTTAAGCATTTGCTATACAGTGTTTACAGGGATCATTACTGTGTGATAGTGAAGAGCAGAGATTTGAGTCTCCAGAGCATTTTATGAAATTGTTTGACAATTGCACCATATCGAGAAGCCATTCAAAGACCTGCTTAAGTGGGGTCAGTAATGCATAATAACCATTAGCTGTGACCCCTTTTTGTCAGGATATGTGCGTATCAAAAATATCCTATATGAATATATACAATTTCATAGAACTTTTGGATCCTAGCTTTCCAAATTGATGATGAACTTTACATTTTATTTTTTCTTTATCCTATGCAAGTGGACTTCATTAAAGTACCCTCATATTTTTTATGTGAACTTAGTACTAACCTTTACCATACTAAAAGTTACTTGGCTTGTTTTATACTGTAGTTCAAGCCAACTGATATCAGTGCAAGTGTGTAACACATTTCCCCAGGCAAGAGTTAGGTTAATTTTCTTGCCAGAAAACTGAGGATCTCTATAGAATCTCAAGATTTTACTTAGATATCCAGTTGAAGTCCATTCTAGTTCCCACTAACTGGAGTCAACCTTTTTAGGTCAAGTTTCTTCAGTATTTTATTATGAGTAGTGACAGGTGTATAAACTCTTGTACATTTTTTTTTTTTTTGTGTACAAACAGATGTTTCAACACACTATTGGTTGGATAAAAATATGAAATTCAATTTAATTAATGTAGCGGGCCTGTGTGAAAATTAATTTAATTATTTGATGACACATTAATTTGTACACAAAACGTTTGTAGAAGATTTGGATCCCTATCATTAGTCTAATTATTTTGGAGTCCCTTCTTTTCGGTCTTCTTCAACTTGTTCAACTCTGCAAAGTAATTTTGATGTTGCTTTTCATTTTACATTTTGAGAATTAGGAAACTACACCAATTTATTAAACAAATAGTGATGTGATCCAAGGTCCAATACACATACCAAATGGGCTATTCACAAGTTCAAGTGGAATAAAGATCAAGGGAGCATGACAAGCCCTACTCAACTACATGTGGGCCGAATTCATGAAGTTTAAGAAGACTCCAAGACCAACATTCAAGATGGAAGCAATTGAAGACAAAGCCTAGTTCAAATCCTTCAAGCATGATGCGCATATAGTGTTCCCATGGGCCTTGGCGTGGTCTACTTATAATGGGGCTGAGTTATCTTGTTGTCCACTTAGGGAATTCATGAATAATGTAACATGGGCTGTATTATTGTGTTATTTGTATAAACCTATGTACATTAGTCATTAATTTGTTGGGATTATTAGGGTATTTGGCGTGTAAGGTAGTTACTTGGGTTTTAAGTATAGTTTGTTACAACGTAACTTGGGCCTTAAGTAACCTAGGCGTGTGGGGATTAGTTTAGGCATGTGGACTTTTCTTTTAATGTTGGGTTTTTAGTTAATAAGATTTAGGTTATCTTATTAGGGTTTCTTTGCTATTTAAACAACTTTATTTCTTGTATTTTAACCTAATGGCCGAATTTTCGGAACTTTTCTCAGAAAGAACTGCAAAACTTATCAAGGGCATTGCCGATCCTTGTGGCGTTTCTAAGTAATCGGGTTTCTTGAGACATCGTTTCTCTAGAGTTTCAATCATAAATCCGAACCTGTACATTGGTGTTCCTCTGTCAACGTTTTTCAAACTAGTTGTGGGTTCTATGGGCTTTGTTCTTGTAGGATATGCATCAAATAGTAGGCAGTAGGGTCATTATCCTCCTGGAGGTTTAGTAGTTTAATATATTTATAATACCCAGTGTCATGTGCATAAGTTCTGATTTGATTATTGGTTATGTAAACACTATTATTAATTTAGTAAGACCCTCACTCACATCCTTATAGTTTGGAAGTGCAAGTAAATACATAATATCTGCTTATGAATATGATTTTTGCTATGGTTCTGTGTGTATTAAGTTTTGAGCTAGTGTAAGTCACAACATTGACCTCATGCAGAGCCCACTGGATTGCTGATTGATGCTGCAATGAAGCTTATTCTCCCATGGATTCCAGAGGTCTCAGTAGATGAAAGGAGGGAAGCATTACTTAGAGCTAGTAATCTCGCCCTGACGAGGGGAGTGACAACTGTTGTTGATTTTGGAAGATATTTTCCCGGGGAATCAGTACAACTCTCCTGGGAAGATTTTGCAGGTTTCAGTCAAAATTATGACGAGAGATTCTCGAGTGTACTGCGAAGTCAAATTTTTCATTGTGTTTAATGGTTTGGGCGTCACTTGAACGTGGAATTCATTGTCATAATTGTTTCAACAAAAACTCTGCAAATGGTTTTAGAAAACTCAATGGATTCATTTCAAGTGCCATCCATACATTATTAAATAAGTTAATATCCAGCCCGAGGATATGAACTGCACACCTAACTGTCTAGTTGAATCAAACAAGAACTAAAGTTGATAAGATCTATTCAAAATTTAAATTTGTCCACTTCATGGAATCTTTTGACTGAGCGATATTATTGTCTGAATCTTTAGTCACTTGATCCTTCTTTTATGATTTTTAACAGATGTCTACCAATGGGCGTCTACTTCGGAGAAGATGAAAACCAGGGTTTGCTTGTTTTTTCCACTGGAGACATGGTCAAGTTTAGTTGTATGACTTCTTCAAAATTTGTGAGATATAGCTACTTCATTATTTTATATTTTTCTAATGGTGTCAAAGAAGTTCATAATATCTTTTCCCTAAATTTGGTAATCAGACAGTTCCTCAACAAACAGATGATGGAATACGTTTGAAAAATAATTAAACAAAATGTATGACTAGCCTAGCTGACAAACTACCATTAGAAAACAGAGGTAAACACTAGTTTTATATTTGATTAGTCCAGTCCGACAATAGTCTTTTGCCGGATTCAGATTCTACTGTTTTTTTTTTTTTAATTAAATTAGAGTTTGATAAGTTTTAGATTGACAGAAATTGTTGTGGAAAAAATAAGTGTAGCTTAGTGATTAAGCTTTTCTACCATCTTACCTTTATGTAAGCCAAAAAGTAATAAAATCTACGGTATTTTTCTGCTATTTTAACGGCCATTGCATCTTTGATACACAATTATCTGCTTGAAGGCCTTTTCTAGTGTGCATGTTCTTCTGCTATTCTTTTATTTACAGCAGCAAGCCACATATTTTGGCATTGCATTTTTTCATGTCATTACCGCCTTAGTTGATCCAGCTGATATCTCAAGTTAATCTTTCTTTTTTATTTTTATATTTTCGTTCCTCATCTTTTATTGTCACTTACATATAAATTTACCTTGTCAGGATCTTATTAACAAAACAGGTCATGTCCTAAGTGATCGGGTTTATTTGGGTGGTGTTAAGGCTTTTGCTGATGGATCTTTAGGTTCTAATAGTGCTCTCTTTCATGAGGTGAGATGTAGTGGCTTTTTTTTTGGTTTACTGAATTTATTAGTAATTTGGATATATTTTTCTTCTTTTATTTCGTTTTTTAAATTGCATTCTTTATTGAAGTTTAAAACTTACTGTTCTGCTTAGCATTTTGGCACAATTAGTCAATTACAGTTCAGAATAAACTCTGGAAACTAATATTTCATAATAAACTCTTTTAAACTAAAATCATCAATCAAGAGAGCTTTCTTCCTGAAACCAACTAGTGACCAAGAAGTAGTGGAGGCTACGAATAAAGTTTTACAGTATAAGCATCAATAATATCTGATTTCTTTATTTCATCTCTTTGTTTCTATACAAAAAGAAGTTTGTGGTCAGTTGTTTAAAATGTTGGAATCTTATTGAGAGGCACGACAATCCAAGACTGTAAAATTATGTTAATGTATTTGAACAGAAAGAGTGATAAAGTGAAATGGAATTTCCTATTACTACCAATATACTTAGTTTTCATAATTTAGGTCCCCGAATTTCCATGTTTTATTAATAAGGAAGTAATTTTTAGTATTTCACTAAGTAGGCACCTGCTGTTAATTACTAATGGAAGAGGGAAGAAAATTCAAATTCAGAGCTTAAGATTCATTTAAAAACCGCTCGTTGCCATTAGTAATTTAAGGAAAAAGTCCTCCGAATAGGCGAATATTCCGGTCTTGGATTAGGGATCAGTTGCAAGAATAGAAAATTTCATGTTTGGTAATGATATGGTCTATTTCATGAAACGTGACAAATGATGTCTTTATTTTTTTTAAAAAAAATGTGAAAATCAAGGCTCTAGATGATAAAATCTTATACACATGATAGTAATTAATCAGTATGATTTGAAAAGAAATGATATGAAATATAATAATAATCCTGTTCAATTTGTGAATATGGTACACCACATAAAAATCTTAGAATATGAGTCCACTTTTTTATTTCAGGAGACATAAGTTCCTTTTGAATTAAGTGATAGATTTGTTTTGATCTTAATCTTACTGACCGAGGCCCGAAATTGCTAATGCAAGGTGTAGATGAAAATATTTTCTTGAAAATTTGTAATTGAAAATTTAATATGATAATGAAACACCAGAGATTATATAGGAGAAAGTATATTATGAATCTGAAGTTTGTCCCCTTGGGACACATTTATGCATCTATTTTACTAAGACAAATATAGGTTTAAATTCCGTAGCCATATGCAAACGAGCCTCATAATTATGGCCTACAAGTAATGGAACTTGAAAGTCTTTCGAGCATGACCACAGAATCGGATAAATCTGGGCTTCAGGTATTTCCTCGACTTCCTGTAGATCCCTGTTTAAAACACACACACCTGTCAATTGTATTTAACAGCTCAATAAATGGCTTTGCTTATAATTCTTGCAGGTTGCCATTCATGCTATAGGTGATAGAGCGAACGATTTGGTTCTGAATATGTATAAATCAGTTGCTGCAACAACTGGGAAAAGGGACCAAAGATTTAGGGTAATGTTTGTTGGTAATTGTCCAGAGTTTATGATCTTCATACTATAGGATGGCAACTCTGTGTTTGATGCAAATATTTCGGCATCATATTTTTCATGACTGGAACAAATTCTTTCAGATTGAGCACGCCCAACATCTGGCTCCTGGAACAGCTGCCCGATTTGGCGATCAAGGGATTGTTGCTTCAATTCAGGTTTGATATCGAAACTACGTTTTGGTTTGCAATTATTAATACCCTGCTTATCAGGGACTGCTTGTGAATATTGGTCTGTACTGATATTTGACAATTTTATCTACTCTTTTGGGCCTTATTAGTAAAACTGCTTCTGTTTGCATCTGTGAAAATTGGGCCTTATTTTCGTTCTTGTTTCTATCTCTTACAACTATTCTGTTTTAAGTTTCTATCTTTGATGGGCTATCCTGTTTTATATTGGTTAAGGGTATATCATTATGTTAAGATTCGGGTTCTAAGCCCACCAAAAGAGAGTAATGGATGGGCAGTAGGTCAGAATGTGTACGAAATACAAGCAGTGAACAGTAATATGAACAATATTGTGTGAACAGTAACATGCAAACAGTGTCATGCGAACAATATTTTCCTATTATATTTTAGTTTAACTAGCACAGGGTCTGCACTTTGTGTGAGTTGAGCATATATTTTTGGTATTGATCTTGTAAATGCTCCGGCTCTTGTCGGTTTTATAGTTTAAATGAGACAATTGATTTATTTACACTTAATATTTATGTGTCATTCGTTTTTCTCAGTTCTCAAATAATATTTTTAATTCACTATACAATAGCTAATAGTCAGAGTATGCGTCCTGAAGCACAGTAAATAATAAAAAATTCATGAAATGGACAAAAATTAGAAAAATAATTCAAAATAAAATAACAAATAACAATACACCCGAAATCCAAAAAAATGTTTAGGTTTTGTGGGTAACTGCTATTGAGATTTATTATTTTAATAGGAGATTATATTTTTATATTGTAATAGTTTTTTTTTTAATGATGTATTATTTTACTTTTATAATTTAATAATAAAAACATTAATTAAGGCTGAGCACCGGTTCCGGTTCTACCCAGAAACCGGTTGGAACCGGATCGGTTTTTCGGGTTTGGAACCGGACCGGTTCCAAAATGGAAGAACTGAATTTAAACGGTCAGGTTTTGGTTCTGTCACGGACGGAATTGGAACCGGACCGGAACCTGTTTTGGGAACCAAATTTAGAATTAATTTCGGAACCGAATTAAAACCCAATTTTAACATAATTTCATAACCAGTTTTAAAACTCAATTAAAACCCGATTTCATAACCCGAATTAAAGCCCAATTTAAACTCAATTTCATAACCAGTTTTAAAACTCAATTTCATAACCCAAATTTAAACCCAATTTCATAACCCAATTAAAATCCAATTTAAACTCAGACACTTCCTACAAGTATATTATGTATTGAGTCAAAAATATTATGCAATATGAAGTTTTATTCATTGTTTTATTTTTGTATGGACAGTTCTCAAAAATATTATGTAATATTCAAGTGTGAGAAATAATTATATTTTCAAAGTTTGACAATAAAAAATAAATAGGGTAAATCAGAACTGGACCAGAACCGAATTGGAACAGATTAATAGGGTACCCTATTTAATTGGGTAGGTTTCGGTTCCACGCGGAACTGAATTGAAACCGATTAATAGGGTACCCTATTTAATTGGGTAAGTTCTGGTTCCACTTATTTAGGAACCGATTTTTTCCGGGTAGGTTCCGGCTCACCCCTAATATTAATTATAGAAATTAGATGACACATATGTTTTTTATTATTATAATAGATAATAAAAAAATTAATTATAGAGATTAGGTGTCATGTGACACGATAAAGAAGTTTAAAAATGTGCATATATATATATATATATATATATATTCTTTGCCGGATTGTTTGTGATATTATTCAAAAATTAATCGGATAGTATAATATGTTTTAATGTTGTAATATGATTCTTATTTAATAGATTTATTAATTTAATTTTATAATTTAATAGTGTATTTTTATTGTAATATGTATTTTTATTTAATAAAATAATTAATTGTAAAGATATTTTAATTTTATAATTTAATAATAAAAGATTAATTATATAGTTTAATTGTAGAGATTAAGTGTCACGTATGTTTTTTATTTTAACGGGAGATTATAATATGTTTTCTTATTATAATTGGTTTCTTTATTTTAATTTATAATTTAATAATAATAAATTAAAATATTAATTAATTAATTAAATTAATAGGTTTCTTATGTTTTTATATTGTAATAAGTTTCTTATATTAATAATTTATTATTTTAATTTTATAATTTAATAATAAAAAATAATTGTAGAAATATTTTAATTTTATAATTTAATAATAAAAAATAATTGTAGAAATATTTTAATTTTATAATTTTATAATAAAAAATTAATTGTAGATAATTTAATAGTGTTTTTTTAATATGGTGGTATAATATGTTTTCTTATTATAATAGAATTCTTATAAAATTATAATATGTATTTTATTTAATAGATTTATTAATTTAATTTTATATCTTTAATATTAAGTTGCCACGTTACTTGGTGATGTAGGATTCAGGATCTGACCTTGAGGTCCTGGGTTCGAATCCAGTGAGTGCGTTTCCAGTACGAGTTTAGGACAATCAGAGGTTTTACATGCTCCGCTTAAGCCCAGAAGGGGTGGTTTGACGGCGGGATTTCCAACGATTCCAAAAAAAAAAAAAAATAAGCTGCCACGTGGCGAGATGGGGAGGCTTAAAAATGTTAAACTTATATATATATTCTTTCATTAAGGGTAATTTAGTCTTTTTGCTTTATTAGTAGGTTAACCTAGGTTTTAGCCTAGTATTTAAGGTTCATTTTATAGATTATTCCGGGGCTTTTGCTATTTATTCTTTGAACTTTATCGGCTTTTCAGAGTATTCTTGTTTTGATTCGCTTGGACTATAGTATATTCAATTCTGTGAATCCATTCTAGGGTTTAATCAATTCAATTTTGTTACTCTATTCTATGGTTTAATCAATTCAATTATGTGAGTTGATTAAACCAAATTTATCTTTACTTGAATATAGGTTTAAAACCCTAAATTCCCAATTCCAATCTAGAATAAACCCTAAATTTGAATTTAAATCCCTAAACCCCCAAATTAACCAAATTTCTTGTGCAATTCGCTAACTTATCGAAGAAGACTTCGTACCTTGAAAATAAAGCTAAGGGTGGCTAGGGTTTGTTTTTAGATTCTTAACCAAATCTTCAACAATTTGGTGCTTTCATTGACGGTTAATCTCTCTTTAGGCTAATTGAAAATAAAGCTAAGGGTGGCTAGGGTTTGTTTTTAGATTCTTAACCAAATCTTCAACAATTTGGTGCTTTCATTGACGGTTAATCTCTCTTTAGGCTAAGGTAATGATTTTTCCTTGTCCTTGAAGTTAATTTACTGATTTTAGAGTATGGTTTGGTCCGTGAGCAGTGCCCATGAACAATACCCGTAAACAGTGCCGTTGAACAGTATTGTGAGCAATATCTGAACAGTAACTTATCTTTTTTTAAGAAGCAATGGAAATCAAGGATAATCCCAATACTACAGGGAATATTCCTAGTACCAATCGAGCAAGATTTGAAGCTTTAGAAGAGAATCAAGCAAGACTTTATAAGGCAATGGAGATAGAAGACATAAAGAGAGCAACCAATGAAGGGTTGGAAAAGGATAGATAGAAGGATGGCCGAAGGTTATAAAAGAGAGGGATATTAGGTGAAATCATGGAGAGGGAACACATTCTAATATTTTGAGACATGAGAATTATTTTAGGGGATGAAATAAAAGAGCCGAAGCCTAGGGTTGAGGTCAAATTGAATGAGATACATGAGAAATTTAGAAGAGGAGGTCGGGTAGAGAGTTATGCAATAGAAGTCGAGAGATGGCTTAATGAGAGGGCATCATCTAGAGTATCTAGGTGTATGAGGGACTACTATGAAGGTAGGGAGTATGATGAGGAAGATGAGTTCGATTATGATGAAGAACATCAAAGGCAAGACATAGGGTCTTATGGTCGAATATCCCATCGTGAGCGACGAAAGGACCACTGGGGGAATGATGAAACCTACAAGGGTGAGAGGAGGAAATCAGTACCATGACCGACGACTGAGGAAACCAAATGTGGATTTTCCCCACTTTGACGGAGGGGACCCATATAATGTGGACAATTATGACCCATAGCATCACTATTTGTACAGAACATGGTGTTGTTGTACAAATTAACTATGTGACAAATGAAATTGCTCTTTTATCATTTGTAATTGGATTACTGGGATATATAAATGATAAAAGTCCATATGATTAGTTCCGGATTAATAAGATATGAGACAGTATTAATCCACTAAGGTTTAATCATTAAAACATCCTTAGTCGTAGTATTATCGAGATTGGACATCGATAATGCGGAATAGACTAGTATTGCACTTGTGCGTGTTATGGGAGCATAACGGCATAGTTCTCATATATTTGGGTATTGGATACTCATGCAAGTGTAATAGGAGGTTGTGTTTACCGGTGGTACGGAAACAGCTTCGCTCTGGATAGACCCCTCAGAATTTCATTGGTAGTATGACTATGTGTCTATGGAAGTCCGAATCAGGGTAGGTGTATTTGGTCTTAACCTGAGACTTACATCGCTAATACTTGCGACAATCAATATACTTTGGTTTTGGTCGTCCAGGGCTTTAACAGGTTCTGTGTACGCCTCTTCTGGGTATATTGAGAATCGTAGTGTATTAGGTGTGATGTCAAGATGGAAGTATCACTCCAGTCATATGGAGATGATGGTCACGTAGGATAAGGAACTGGTACTCTTATATGCTGCAGCTATCGGGATAACATGACTAGGTCATGTTTATCCGATTATAGAGACTAGTTACCAGAGATCCGATATGTGCTTCGTACGGGGCAGACACAATTCCAACCCCAGGCCTAGCACGTGAGATCCGATACTGGATCGCAATACGCAATACTACGTATACTACGCCTGATATAGATTACATATTCCTTTAATAATAGTTCTGGAGAATTTGGTAGGCACGGTGCTTTGCTAGAAGCCAACCATGTCTTGTAAATCGGTAAAAAACGTAGTACTAGGTACGTACGTGTTCGGATAGTCCGACGACCAGATTTACTGCCAACATATCCAGGGATCTCATGGGTCGCTTCCCGAAGATTCACCGATGACGTATGACTCGAATATAATTAATCTGGGATGAATTAGTAGAGAGAGAAAATTAATCTAGGATTAATTGCGGAGATATTTTATCTGGGATAAAATACTATTTAAAAGGAGAGAACAATTAATTTGGAATTAATCAATCAAATAATATATTCGATATATTATACGAAATTAGAATTCGACGCGGAATTAAAATTGGATTTTAATTCGGGCTAACGAGTTAATTTAGAATTAATTCGCTAGCGACGTGAATAGTAATTTTGCTAGGCATAATTATTTAATTAAATTTGATTTAATTTAATTACGTCGCAACGAAAAATTCGTTAATTCAAAATTAGCGAATCCGAGCCCGGGAGTGTTTGCGGGACCACTCGCATTTTGAATCAATTAGGGCCCACAAGTCACATCACGCGTCACATCATTAGTCATTCTTGTGATGGAAGTCACATCAACTTTGAGTGATGTGATGCTTGTCACTTTTGTGATTGATGGGAGTTGTTGGAAGACTTTAAAGCCTTGTACCACTTTTTTGAAAAGTGTAAGGAGTATTTGAATTTTGGAAAATGAAATACACAAAACAACCAACACACTTCCTCTCTCTCTCTCTCTCCCACTCACGGCAATAGCCATTTTTCTCTCAAAGTTTTGGCTTGGCCGAAACTAGTAAAGAAAAATGAAGAAAGATTGTTGCAATTTTTCAAGATGCTAGCACATCCATGGAGTCTCACAAAGGTGATAGGGAAACCCATTCATGAGCATGGAATCATTCACAAAGCTTGGAGCTTGAAGATCAACACAAGGAGCACAACAAAGGGGCTTGGCCGAACCTAGTAGCAGAAATTTTTTTTTGTGTTCTTCGCATCGCAAAGCCGATCCAAGTGAGTATTTCCGCAACTTTACTTTGATGTATTCACACGTTTATATGCTTAATTGATCTTGGTTTGACCTAGAAAACCCCAACATATAAATGGTTGGATAAGGTGAAGCATTACTTCCATGTCTATGAAGTGGCAAGTGGAGATAAAGTTACGACGACTTGTTTCTATCTAGATGTAAAGGCTAATAGTTGGTAGAGATAAATTAAAGCCCAATATGATAAAGAAGAAAAGCGACTAGGGTGGACAACATTTGAGCGTGAATTTATGGCTCAATGGGGGCTATCATCTGTTGTCAACCATTACGGGCAACTAGCTAAGCTCAGACAGGAAGGTAAGGTGCAGGTTTTTATCGAAGAATTTCGTCGAGTACAAACTATGATGAGGGGTTGGTCGCATGAGACTTTCTAGGGACATTCGTAGAGCGGTTGAAATCATGGTTAGCTAAAGAGCTCAAGTTGAAGAATCGCAGACGTTACAGGAAGCTATGAGGATGACTTTCTAGACGAGAGTTACTACTACGAGAGGCGGCAGGTCAAAGAGAATATGAGGAGTAGGTTTGCTGATTGTGCAAAGTAAAACTCCATGGAGAGGGAAGGAATTAGCTGAAGGCACCACGACGGAAAAGTCCAAACAAGTTAAGAAGCTCTATGGGGAAGTGTAAGAGATAATCAAGAAGAGACTATGCTTCAAATGTGGTGAAAAGTGGGTTAAGGATCACCAATGCAAGTCAGCACAAGTGTATGTGATAGTCGAGCCTAGTGATGATGAATATAGTAAGGGTGGTGTGGACGTTGACTCAAGCGAGGATGAAAAGCAAAAAGTGGCCATGTATGATAAAGAAGAAGCGGCAGAGCTGTCACTCAAGGTCATATCGGGAGCTCAAAAGTCTTTTACCACGAGGCTTATGTCTATGGGGAGGAAGCACAAGAGAGAATCAAGAAGAGACCATGCTTCAAATGTGGTGAAAAGTGGGCTAAGGATCACTAATGCAAGTCAGCACAAGTGTATGTGATAGTCGAGCCTAGTGATGATCATAGTTTAAAAACTCCATCTGAGGCGCGCCTCGAGGCGCCGCCTCGATCGCCTCGCAACTATGGCGCGTCAAGGCTGTCGCCTCAAACCGAGTTTTCAATAGGACCGCCTCAAAGGCCTGAGGCGGCCCGCCTCATGACGCCTCGAGTGGAGGCGGCTTGAGGCGGTTGAGGCGGACGCCTCAACCCAAAAGCCGTGAAGTCATTATTTTTAAAAGAAAAATAAAAATAAATATAAGGAAACTGAAAGTAGGGACAAAGAGTCTCAACTTGAGCTTCTTATAGACTAAAAAGGTACAGAAAATAAAATTGAAATTTTCCTGGCAGTATTGTTAACCATATTAACAGAGTAGCTCGACCTCAATGCTTAGCCGAAAATGGCAAAATAATTATCACTAAAAATAATCATTCACTATTATATATATTTATTAATTATAATTTATTATTAATAAATTTATTTATGATAGAAATTATATATGATGATGACCTTTTGAAGGATGACACTTTATACCCACATTTTATGCTATTAAACACAAATAATATCCTATTCAGAGATTAGCGGTCATTTTATTTCACATTTTGTTTAATTTTGATAGATTCTTTTATGTATTACTGTATTAGTTGTAGATTATTTATTGCTTTTAGTTTTTTTCGTGTTCGGATTGAGGCTGTCGCCTCGACTGCCTCAAGGCTGTCCGCCTCGCCTCACGCGAGGGACCGCCTCACACCGCACACCGAGTTTTCGAACCTTGGTGATGATGAATATAGTAAGGGTGGTGTGGATGTTGACTCAAGTGAGGATGAAAAGCAAGAAGTGGCCATGTTTGATAAAGAAGAGGCGGCAGAGCTGTCACTCAATGTCATATCGGGAGCTCTAAAGTCTTCTACCACGAGGCTTATAGCTTGGTTAGATAAATATGAGGTGACTTTGCTTGTGGATTATGAATCTTCACTTGACTTCATTGATGCCAATATTGTCAGGAATGGTGGGTTAAGAGGAGTTACAACGGAACCAATTTATGTTAAGGTAGCCAATGGCGAAAAACTCAAAGTGTGAGGAAGTAGTTCGAGATGTGAAGATGAGTGTGCAAGGGGTGCGGATTATTTGACTTGCATGTACTAACCCTTAGTTGGGCTTGATGTGGTACTCGGTAATGCATGATTGAAGAAGCTTGGGAATGTGATAATAAATTTTGATGTTATGAAGATGGAATTTAAGTTATGGGGCCAAAAGTGGACTTGGACAGGTTTTTCATCTAGGGAATTAAGGCCGTGCGAAATTAATATGCTAGATACTATGCAAAAGGGGTGCAAATATGCGAGGCGATGATATTAGGGCAGTATCATTGTAGAAAAAGAAGCCTTTGGCGTTCATCTCCAAAATGTTGGGTCTTATGAAAAAGGATTGGGGTATATATGCGAGGAAGATATGGCGGTGGTACAAATAGTAAATGTATGAAGACATTATTTATTGGGCAGAAAGTGCATTATAATAACAGACCAACAGGCTTTGAGACACGTATTAGAGCAGAAGATTGTGATGCCAAAACAACAGAAGTTCATGTTAAAGCTTCTAGGGTTCGAGTGTGAAATAGTCTATCAGCGGGGGGAAGGAGAGTAATGCAACTTTATCTATAAAAAGAGGTAGCATGATGATATGGACTGTGTATAGGGAGGACGATCTCGGCTTGACAGTTCTTCGTAGGATATAATGAAGGATATAGGATAAGCTAAAGAAAGCATTTCGTTACAGAAACCGAAGGACAAACCGGGAAGAAGAAGAAGAATTGGCAGGTGTTGATGCAATGGAATGGAGTTCCAAAGGAAGAAACTTCTTGGGAGTGTCGTGATGACAAGATGGAAATGTTCCCAGATTATACCCTTGAGGGCAAAGGCATTTTTAAATAGAGGGAGAATGTTAAGACTCGAGTTCTAAGTCAACCAAAAAAGACTAATGGATAGGTAGTTGGTCAGAACGTGCACTAAACACAAGCAGTGAACAGTAACATGAACAGTGTATGTGAATATTGTCACATGAACAGTACTGAGTCAACAGTGTTTCCTATATTTTAATTTAATTATTTCATTAAGGGTAGGTTAGTCTTTCTTCTTTATTAGTAATTAACCTAGGTTTTAGACTAGTATTTAATGTTAGCTTTATAGATTATTTTGGCAATTTTGAACTATTGTGAAATTGAAGGCTTTTGCTATATGGAGTTCTTTGAATTTTTATCGTTTTTTCAGAATATTCTTGCTTTGATTCGTTTGAGCTAAAGTATATTCAATTATGTGAATCTAGGTTTAAAATCCCTAGATTTGAATTTAAATCCTTAAACCCCCAAATTAACCAAATTCCTTGTGCAATTCGCTAACTTATCGAAGAAAACTTCATACCTTGAGGATCAAGCTAAGGGTGGCTAGAGTTTGTTATTGGATTTTAACCAAGTCCTCAACAAATTATTTGGAAACAATTTTCGTGGGTCTTGCTAATCTTATGAAAAGAATATATGCGATCATCAAAACTCTAAAGCACACTAGGTCTCCGGATCTCCAGAACTCAACTAGTAAATCCATGTAACCTAGAGCCTAAATCTTAAACCATACCTCAACAGTGGCAGATGTAGTTTTCTCACTTGACCCTAACATAAAGGACAGAAATAAAATGCCCAAAAATGGCAAATTTAAGCAAACAAGATACAATAAGCCAAAACAAGTGAAATGCGCACAGTTGAAATAGGCAATCTGCAACATTTAGCAAGTAATGGATTCTTGAATATATGCTTCACAATTAAAAATTAAAGTTCTTGATTATCACAGAATAGTGTTTATAATAATAGTATTAGGAACAGCTGAACAGTCCACACCTCTTTCTGATGATAATACTAGATCGGCAGATATATAAAGAATAAATAGCGAAACTAGCTTTCAGGGTTGCTTGGAGCGGATTATTAGAAAAGACTTGCACCTTAAGTGTGTTTGAAGAGAGTGCTTGAAGATCAACAAAGATAATTGTTGAAAAGAGAACTTTTTCACTCTGCTATTCTACTATCTGTATATCCCAACTTCAGATAATTGTTGAAAACAGAACTTTAGATATTTTCTTCTTTCCACCAATACCTTGTTCTTTTTCTTGTCACTCTTATGAACTATGTTTTCCGTTAATTTGTGTTTGCGTTTATGTTTTACTGTAAATAAAATAATTGTGATGATGACATGAAGTAATGCCAATTCTGAACAGCCGCAGCACCTTTTAGATGATGCTGATTCTGCAAGAAAAAAGCTTGGGTTGGATAGGGCCGAAAATGGATCTTTCCTGTTTCGGTCACTTTTAGCTAGCAATGCGCTGTTGGCACTAGGATCTGACTGGCCAGTATGTATAATAGCTTACTATGATATTTGTTTTCGATTTCTGGGTTAGTATGCTTAACCTTTGGAGAATCTCAATAACCATTGGTGTATTTAGGTTGCAGATATCAATCCTTTAGGTGCTATCAGGACAGCAATGAAAAGAAAACCTCATGGTTGGGACAATGCTTGGATTCCATCAGAGCGAATTTCATTGACTGAGGCTTTAATTGCGTAAGGAATTTTGAAATATATGTTAATGTAGAAGCTTAAATTCTGACTTCTTTGCATATGATTTGAAATATGAAACTGTGTGAAGTTGTGACCATCCTATTGTTATTGAATTCTCATATCTTGGTTCTCGGTATAAAATTATTGGGGTGAAATGATACAAGTAGTGAGCAGAAGTACGAGGATCAAGTTTAGACTGCTGTTTGCCATAAAATCAGTTGTAAATCCTTGTTTTCTTGTTGATTTGACTGGTTTTTTCTGCTCTACTCTTATAATTTTCTCTTTTCTCCATTTCTAGGCTACTATCTCGTAATATTATCATTGCGCGTTTCTCTGTTTCGACTTGTGCTTTCCATCGTCATTAATTTAGTACCAGCTAGCTGTGGCAGGCACACTCTTTCGGCTGCTCATTCGTGCTTTCTTGAAAATGAACTGGGATCACTGTCTCCTGGGAAAATTGCAGATTTTGTCATCTTGTCCACTTCTTCATGGGAAGACTTCGCGGCGGCAACGTATGTCTCTGGTGTGCAAGCCTATCCTTGAAAGGCATGAATTTCGCCAAATATGGTCAAAATAGAAGTGAGATTAGGCTCACCCTGGATCAATGAATTGAATATGCTGTGAAGCAGCCTCTAATGTGATACTAGAAAAAAAAAATGTGTTTGTGAATTATGTAGTTGTTGGATGAAAAGCGAAAAAAAAAAAATATTTTTTGATTATATGAACATGCATGTGATCTGTTGGCTATAAACTTGTAAAATAAAATTCGTGTTTTCACTCGCAGAACTAGCACCAATTATCACTCGGGAATAGCTACAAAATTCCAAATTCTTTATATTAACATGAAGTCCTTGGAATAATATCAATCTTGAACATTTTTTTTTGTGCTTGATCACTTCTTTAATCTCTTCATTTACCCAGAATATCTCTGTCGACTGTGGGATAGGACCCGGCTCGGTACATTAGGGGTCATCTCTATGTGAACATGGCCCACGAGACCTAATACATTAGAGCCGGATACATATATAATTTTCACATCCGTTGGTTGATCATACCAGATATGATACCTTCTAGGGGTGGCAATTTGAGTTAGAATTCGTTTATTCGTTCAATTCCGACTCGCTTTAAAGCGAATACGGGTTTGGAAAAATAGATTCGTTTAATAAATGAGTCAATTTGATTCGATTCGTTTATTAAACGGATCGAATACGAATTTAAGCTCATTGATTCATTTATTCGTTTAGAATTCGTTTTATTATTTTCTTTTACTAGTTATTATTATTTTTTAATTAAGATTCGAGAAATTATGATTAATTACCATAGAAAAAATAATATTATCGATGTTTGGTGAGCTATTTTTAGTAAATATATTAATTACGTATTTCGTATGTATATATATACGAAGAATTATTATAAATAAATTATGGTAATTTATGTTATTGAATAATATCATGACTAAATGAATATTAGTATCCGAATATGAATCATGATATTAGGATTCGTTTAATAAACGAATCGAATACGAATTCATCACATTTTGATTCTTTTATGATTCGATACAAATTCGATTCGTCAATTCATTTTGTCACCCCTAATACCTTCTCTTTTAAGGCCTTTATCCTACCTAAGCTTTCAACTAACAAACAAGATGCTATATCAAGAGATGTACAAAACAATGAAGGCAAAACAACATAAATACATCTCTAGAGGACTTGAACGAGTGTTATATCATGAAGGCCTCACGAAACCACTCCAGACTAGTTAATATTTGATATCTATGCTGAACTCACCAAGATCTTATATTCCTAAATGTCTCCAGCAATAACTGAAGCATCAAAAGCAAAGCGGGTTCTATTCCCGTTGCAGATACCATCTAACAAGACCGGCATTCTTATTGGAGGTGAATAACACAACTAGGGAGGAGACCGATGGCCAACACATCAGCTTCCCATTGTCGATCCCATGTTCCATTCTCGCAACAACATACTACTCCCACTCCTAACCATTCTTTTCATTGGTACCGGAAACCAATGTCCTAATGCTGAGTCGTCGCTTCGAAGTAACAAGGTTCTGTGGAAGCACGGAAACAGCAACCACATATGACTCATTGGGCAGTCCAGAAATGGGTAGCAACTCAACAAGAACAGAAAGCTGTAACATTGATCATTATAATAGTCAGAACAAGCAGCAACCACATGAAAAATGTAAAGAAATTCTTTGAATATTAAGGAACTAGTAAAGGCCTTTATAGTTTCTACCTCCGGAGATTTGATTTCCACAATTGAATCTGATACGACATCTTTAACTGCAGCAGCCACTACGGTGAAGCATTTGTTGTGGTTCAATAAAGTGAAATTATCAGATTCCTTCAAGGTATCTTTTGGAATCCTATCTGGTTTCTCTTCAAATCCTCTTCTGTTATATCCCACTGCAAACTACAATGACAAATATAGTTCATTAAGCAATCACATCCACCAAACAACTTTGAATTTTTTACAAATTAAAAAAATGGATGCATCCATCCGCAAACAGAGGTAGACATCACTAAGCCCATATAATTCAGATATGAAAACAAAAAATAAAAAGTAGGACAGCAGCAAATTTCAGCTTAATTTGTGATGTAATGATTACACGTTACATAGACACTTGCATGGTCATGAACTCACAAGGTTGATTCATAAACTACAATTCATATCAAAGCATTTTTATCACAAATAAGGAGAGCAGAGTACTATTTTTCTCATAATGTCCTAACAAAAACAATGAGTTTCTGAATCTTCAAATTCTTATTTTTTTCCTTGTTTTCTTAACCTCTTATATACTATACAGTAATTAGAAGATAAACTGATACCTTAACTGGCCTTGAAAGTTTGTTTCGTCCATCATTCACGAATTGTTGAACAAGCTTTGACACTGTTGCTTGAAGTTCTTTCTCCTCCAAAATACAAGTAGCTTGGATAGGAAAAATGCGATGGCACCATCTACACCAAATAAATTCCATTTCACCCCATGTTTATAAAACATCATCAAAGAGATTATAGATAACTTAAACTCCAGTACTCAAACCATAACTAACAGATTCCTTGAGAAGGATGTAACTTGAGAATTATCGGCTAAATATAATTGTTGTAACAAAACAAGTTCAAAAAGTCTCATCTAATTAAACCAAATGCAGAAAGGATGTACTAAATTGACAGTAACCAGACCATAATGACATGCGAATAAAAATAAAATTAACAAATTAGAGGAACCGATTAAAATTAAATGCATCATAATAAATCTGAATGACAGAACATCAAAGTAGTAACTTGAATTCGAAAAGATATATTAAAAGATAATAAATCAAAGAGAGAAAGAGAGAGAAAAAAGTGAGAATTTTACATGATGCTTCACGTAACTTTAAACTTTTGGAATCGGACAAGACTTCAGAATAATGGATGGATCTCAAAATCATGCTATAAGGTTCAATGAATTCATAACCACAACTGATTATGATAGGACAAGAATAAGTAGCTTAATGATGATTCTTTGTTTGAGGAAGAAAGAGATGAATTCATCCCCCAACAAGGATGCATCATGTAAATTTGAATAAGACTGCAGAATGACGGATGGATCTAAATAACATGCTTCAAACTTCAATTAAATCATGACCACAACAAATTATGATAGGTCAAGCATAAGTAGCATAATGTTTTTCCTTTTGTTCAAGGATAAGGGAAACGAAGTTATCCCCCAACCAGCCAAACCAAACAATGAAATTAAATCGATTTGGAGGGTCAATATATGAGAACCATAAAAGGAGATCCCTGAGCTGTTAGCAAATATCTTAAGTTCACTTTCATAGTGCATTGTGCTAAAATATGAATGGTAACAGGATCGCAGGCCTAATTATGAATAGAAAACTTGATTACAAGAAAACAGGGAACTATGATGTCAAATTTTAAGAAGATGAAGGTCCTCCCCATATTTCATAAAATATTTGCAGGATTTCAATAATACACAACAGTTACATACTTACATATGCATTATCAGATCAATACAGGATTTCGACCTGAAGACATCTGAGCATATATAAACAACTTGACACAAGTATACTAGTATCAAGAAACAAAAATATTAATTATATTGGAAACAGTGCCTCCTAACAATTTTGAACAGTAAAGATGTTAAAATCTAACAGGTAAACATACAATGGTGACTTTAGACTCCCAGAGTCCAAAGATTGACAAATGTCTGATACAATGTTAATAGCGTTGGGAGCACTTTCTCTCGGGAAGATAAACAGAAGCAGACCATTTCTTGATAGCTTTACTAGAGGCATGCCAAAATGTGTTTCTGTATTAGTATCTGTTTTCGCACTGGATCGACACTCATCTTTCGGAAGTCCGCCTACTATTAGAACATATTTGTTATATCAGTGAAATTTCAGAATCCATTTCCTCAACAAATATCGTGAAAAAATTAAAAATTCTCTCCATCTCAAAGAGGAAGTTACCACCTGAATCATCTTCAATACTGTTAATTTCAGCACCATTGGCGCATTTTCCACCTATATCATCTGTGCATATTTTCCTTCTCTTGGAATCTCTAGATGCATTAGAGCTTTCCAAACTTTGAGAGTTCTCAATGTTGTTGAGTCCAACATACTGCATGAATTTCACAGAAACATAGATATTAGCATAGCCATCTTATAGAGAATATCATCATGTCAAAGAAGCTATATTCTATATGAAAGTCCTCAAGAACAACGTTTGGACAAAATTCTACTCAACCTCATTAGCTTATCTACTTCTTTTTTAACAAGTCAAATAAAGACCAGCTTTTTCTGTGTGTGAAACATTTAGAAAGATCAGTTATTTTATTTAAAAATTAAATGCGTAAACTTATGGCTGATGGCTCTGTGTTAGTGTTACTCAAAAAAGAAACATAGCCTTCTGCAGTAATGGAATTCAAATACATTATAAATGGCATTACCATATCGCAGACCAAGTTATCAGGAGTCAGTGAGATGTCAAAGATATCTATTCTGGATATCTTTCTAGAAATAATAATGCAAACAAATAATGGATATAACTTGGGAAATGCATTAAAAGGACTAATCTAACTTGGGAACTCAAGACAGAAAAAACACACGGGCAAGGATGTAACTTGAGAAAAAGGCAAATTTATTACTGTTATGGCAAAACAATTTTACAAACTCATTAATAGTTATAGACAAAGACAGAAGGTCGTGCCCAGCGCAATGGTCATGTATTAACTTACTATCCACTTGGTCCCGGCCCCCGGGCTTGAGGTTCATTAGGACCTTTCCCCGGACCTTGATTATAGCGGGAAACTCTATACACTGGGTACGACCTTTTAGTAGTAGACAAAGACAAGCCCCTCAGACATGGGGTATGTTTGTATCTGCTATGTTCTGCTTAATTTGAATTCACAGCAACTCAAGCACTTGGTAGGCACACCACCTACTCATTTATAGTCGACCTCCAATAAACACACCACCTAGCTAGCAATAGCGCATATGAAATAATTACAAGGTAGCAAGAAATAAATAGAATTAATTAAAAAAAAAAAAAAAAAAAAAAAAAAAAAAAAACCTTGTGAAGAATAGTGATAGCTTCTTTAGTAGCACTTTTCTCCCTCTTGAGAGTGCAGGTGATGAGGAAACCAGAATGGGAGCGTTGAAGAAGAGAAGAAGGTGAGCTGTAATCGAAACGAGGAATGCTTATCACTCCAGATTTCTGTTCCCCTGCTTTCAATTCTTCTTCTTCTTCTTCTTCACTCGTTCTCTTCATTCTTCAAGACTATTGATAATTGCATTGCACCCTCCAAAACCCTAACTTTTGGGCCAATCTAATGCTTTGTTCGGATTAGGGTATGGTAGGGCTCTGGATCTCACTAGAATATATTTTGGTATTTGAGAAAAAAGTGTTTTGAGTCCCGGGCCTTGTTTTGTTTGGTTGTGTAAAGCTCAAGATCTCATATTGAAGACTGGGTTCGAATTCATAGAGTGCGTTTCTAATAAGAGTTTGGGACAGTCGGGAGTTTTACTTGCTTTGCTTAAGTCTTAAATGGATGATTTGTCGGTGGGGTTTCCAACGATTTTTTAAAAAAAGTTTTGATAAGAATGGGTTGAAAATTCTCCCAGAACCTAATTATTCATGATGATTTAAAATTTTTGGATTCTAAAAATATTATCATTAGCTTTTCAATATTTTCAATTTGTTCATTAATTAAATCATTTCACTACCACAATTATTCTTTATTTATAATAATGATTTTTGGAAATTAATTATATTTTATTTAATAATAATTTTTATTATGAAATAATTTTTTTAAAAAAATTCTAATCAATTTATATATTTATAGTAATTATTTATAAGGAAAGGTAATTCTATATTTTTAGATTTAATCTTACTTTACAATACCTTCCAATCAAACACAACAATATTATTAAAATATTATTTTATCATATCATGCTTCCAAATATAAAAATAAAACTTATTCTATTTTACCGTTTATTATCTTACCTTATTATACTTTAATAAACCTCCTTACACTCAATCCAAACAAATGATAATTTTCCGGTTTATCATAAATTCAGATTAAGGAATTTTTAATCTTACATCTTTAAATCTCAAACCCAAACCGCCAAACCTATAATATTTGGATATCAAGCAATTCCAAAGGTTATTTAATTTCACTCTTCAAATATTTGTTTGATTATTTATTTATTATTTTTCAAAAAATTCTTCAAATAAAAATAAAATTATAATATTTTAATCAAATTAAAAGGGCTCACTTTTATTATATGATTTTGATATAAAATAATTATAAATAATGATGATATAAAAATTATATAATATTAATAAAAGAGCGATAATATAAATAGATTTATATTATTTTAATTAAATTAAATGATACTCACTTGTTATATTATTATAAGAGGGTCACTCTTCTCCCTTGACCCTCCCCCCATCAGCCCCTGTCCCCCTGCATATTCCGAATTTGCCACTTCATTTTATAAAATTCTCTCCCCGACAAACCAAATATACCCCAATATATATATATATATATAATATATAATATATTATATATATAGGATAGATATATATATCTATATATATATATAATTTAAAAATAACATATATACTAATTTTATTATTAATTAAATTTTTTTATTTTTTTAGATTTATATTTTTTTCTCTTTATATATATATATATATTTGCTTAATAAATATTACAAATTTCATAGTTATTGTTGTAGACGCTGGTTTTCGCCCGAGGTCCACAATCGAGATTTGTAGAAAGGGGCACTGGCGATCCTGCAAAACAAGGTGTAGAGTGAGCGGGAGTAGACTACCCACCGGTGTGGGGGTGCCGGGGGCACTCCGACGCCCAAGTCAGTAATGGAAGTGAGCTATTAATATTGTAGAAGAATGAGTAAGATCAGAGACTACCTCGATTCCTATGAATTACCGTGAGGCTGTAGGTGGGAGGTCTATAGAGAGAAATACTTGAGCTATGAGTAAAAGAATATCATCCCCTTCTCTTCTGGACTTCGGTTCCTTTTATAGGCGATTCGAAGTGGGACTCATTAATGCTTTAATTGCCATACGTTTTGGGTGCTTGTAACGGTCGAGTCATGATGGAGCAGTTATGGACAATCATGGGAGGCGGTTATGGACTGTCATGGAGAGGCATTTATGGATGGTGTTTATGTATCTGAGTGTTATATGGGCTTACGTACGGTGGGCCTTGGATCTGCGTTGGTGTGGGCTGTAAATCTTTGGGCCGATATACACCAAATTTGGGCTTCCTAAGATAGTGAATCTGTGATGGCAGCTTGGGCGTGAAATAAAGGTCGAAATTGCCCTGAACCAAATTTGGCCCATACAATTGTTATTTATTTGTGTTCATTTATTCATTTAATTTTTGTGATTTTTTTAATTTATTTAATACTACTTATGTATTATAAAAAAGCTACACTTAAAAATATTTAAAAAAGAGTACCATAATTGATTACGAATCCTATAACGAGTGACTCATTCTTTAGTTTCGTACGATAAATGTTTCCACCACCACATTACGAATCCTATAAATATATATTTTTCTAATACACATGAAAATATTTTTATAATACATAAGTATTGTTAATTAAATTAAAAATGAATCAAAAAATTAAATGAATAAATACGAAATTTGTAATATTTATTAAATATATATTTATAAAGAGCAAAAAAAGATTATAAAATAAAAAATAAAAAATTAATAAAATGAAATAAAATATATATATTTTTTAAATTAATATATATAGATTTTTTGGCAAATGGAAGTATATATATTGGGGAGAATTTTTTATTATGGGAGGGGCATTTTTGGGGGAGGAGTAATTATCTATTATAATATATAAATAGTTATTATTAATTTCAACCACCACCACTTCAATAAATAAAGAGAGATAAAATATTATATAATACTATTAAAATAGAGATAAGTTATTTTTCAATATTGAAAAATGAGAAATAAAATCTAATTTAAAGAATCTCAATTAACGTGTCTTTTGGAACCAATTTTGATAATGTGATTCTCTCATTTAGCAACTATATAATATTTGAATAATTTTTTGAAGTTACTCCTAAGGCAAAATCTGATTTTGTATTCGAAATTTGCTAAATTTGGATTTAGATGTAAGTTTTATATATATGGAAAAAATTATCCAAATACGAAAGCGGGTATATACGTAATCCAGGTCACCTGATAACCTGATTTAGATTCATATTCGCACAATATAGATATTTTTTCTTATATTAATATTTAAAAAATAAAATAAAAATTAGAATCGGATCCAAATTATATGTTTAGGATTTTGTTAAAAAGTTAACATATGAGTATTTGAAATCTGAATTAACTTGAATCTGGATACGTTGGTCATAATTTTTTAAATCTTTGCATATCTAGGCCATGTCTGAATATTTATGCCATTCACATTGATATTATTGTATTCTATCCAAAATTCTTATCTCATTAAATTCTCCAAAATGTAATTCTTTTTTTCTTATGGTTTGTGTCCATTTCTACTTAAATTTAAGAAAGGGACACACTGAAATTAAAAAAAATAAACACAAATTTTAATATAATATTATTTATTTTTAACATATTAAAATGTGTATTTTCTCTCTATTTAGTGTGTTCCTTAATTTAATGGGCTCATATATAGTATCCAATGATATTTGATACCATTGGCCCATTGGGTCAAACATGCAGTTTTTATAAACAAACATGCAATTTTTATCAATAAACATGCAAAATCTGTCAATAAACATGAAAATTTTCAAAATTTGAAATTAATTGCATGTTTATTGATAGAGTTTATACGTTTAATAGTTTAAGTTGCATGTATAATGCTAAAAATTGGATGTTTTGTACCCAATGGTATTTGATACCCTTGGGTACCTTAGCATTGACCTAATTTAATAAGTTAAGAGATCTCATATTAGATCATCACTATATATATATGTGTGTGTGTGTATAGTCATGGCCACGAGCCGGTTTCGGCTCGAAATCGGCCCTGACGAATTGGTCTGGAATCGGGCTGAACCGAAACCGTCCTGAACAGTCTAAAATTGTCCCGATCCATGTGAAAAATGTTTGGGTTTTAGCCCAAACATTGACAATAATATCCATGTGAAAAATGTCTAAAACCGTCCTGAAAGATGAATTATCAATCTGACAAGGAAATGATGGCCAATGAGATGGAATTCAAATATTTTTATATCATATTTCACAACTAAAGCTTCTCTTTAGACTGCTTTTTGGCTTCTTTAAACTGCATCATTGCCTCAATGAGAATGGCCCCCCAATACTCGTCACTAGCATCACTCTGGAGTATACGTTGGCCATCAGGGGGAATCTTTAAGGCTGGTGGGTGCTGGGTAATTTGCTTTAGCTCTTTTACTACTATTGTCTGAGCTGATCCCCAAGATAGAGCATTCTTTTTCAATATTTTGGACAACTGGTTTGTATGGATTGCAGTATGTGGGAGTAATTTGCTTTAGCTCTTTTACTGCTATTGTCTGAAGGAGTCATGCCCGGATGAGTCGCTTTAGCAGGATTGATATCATTATTAAGCTTAAAGAGAAACTTAATAAAGAATTATTCATTCTTCCATAGTGGGAAAGAATGTTTGAAGCTACTATGGAAGTCTAACCAAAAAGGTGATAAAGCCTTTGTGATAATCTAATAATCTGCAGAAACGTCAACTGTAGAGAAGAGTTTTGGTACAGCGGTATAAGGCTTGGACAGCCTTTTGAACCTCATGCCATCTGGGAGAATTTGCAACCATTTTGCTTGCCGGTAAACATCAAAACCAAGAAGCAAATTCTTGACCTGAAGATTTGAACTAATAAATTTGGTCCAAACAATGCATTCTAGAAAGAATTGAATTCCAATATGCCTCTTAGTGATGAGATCTGTTATGAAGATTACAGCTTTAAATTAATCAATGTGTTTAGTCCAGGCTTTTGGAGGAAAACAACATGATTCGTCATGCTCTTGTGGGCTCCTGTCTCCATGAATCTGGTAACAAAGATGGGCTTCTCATACTTTGAATGCAAGATATGGATTTGGACCAGAGGAATAGGTATAGTTGGTTGGGCAATTTGGTCAGAGTTGAAGAGTGAAAACTGGAACATAATCACTCTTAGCTTTCTTAAGAATTTTCAAAACTAGATCCTTCATTATTCTCTAGAGCAAAAACATGTTTCTTGGTGAAACTGTTCTTGCTCTGAAAACTAAGATTCAACATCTGCGTTTTCGAGAGCAATCAACGTGCCCTGATGAATCTGCTCTATAAGTTTAGCTGTCTGTCTGCTTCTTGTTGTGACGAAGGTCTTTTGAAAAATGTCATTTCTTCTTACAGATGAAACAATTGGTATCTCCCTAAAGAATCTGAGAGGTTTCCTTTCTTAATGTTTCTTTGCCTTCCTCTTCTGGCTCTTCTTGTGCAGCTTATAATGTGATTTCTTCTTTGTAGAGCAGGTGCATTTTTTATCCAGCGCAAAGGGTCATAGGGCCTAAACGCACGCCTCAAGGTGCAAGGCGTGCGCCTGATGAAAGTGAGGCGAAAATTGTAAAAAAAAAAATATACTCAATTAAAATAAAGAGAAATCATTGAAAATATATCAAAAAATTTTTAATAATATAAATATTGATAATACAAATTAATCTGTTTGTCAAAATTTAAAACTATTAGAATCCCTAAGATATTGTTAAAATCATAATTATAGTCATCCAAATATATGATTATGATTCTACATATCTTTAAGATATTGTTACATAATCATCTATTCCCGTTGTGCATTCTCCAACAACGTTATAACATCCAAATCAGCGCATATGTTCATACTGTGCATTCTTCAACCGTGTTAAAACACCAGTCTCTATGTGGTTCTTGTACTGGTTTCATTTGTAACAAGTTTGGTGCATATGATATGTGTGCTCCAACTTGAAGTGGAGTGTTATTAATTTTTAAGATATTGTTAGAATTATAATTATGATTCTACATAGATATGATTATAATTCTACATATCTCTAAAATATTGTTACATAATCATTGAGATGATTATGTAATCATAATGATTATTAGTATATTTTTAGTTTTTATATTTAATAATGTAATGTCAATATAAAGGCACATCTCTTGTAATTCTAAGCATCCAGAAATATAGAATTGTCTTATTTCTTTACAAAAGTCATCCCAAAACATATCTTAATTTATTAAAAAATGTTATACAACTTGATTTCGGGTTGGGTGAGTCAATTCGGGTTGGGATTTTCTCACACATTTTTGTTAGGCATGTCTAGACGCATCTAAAAGGCGCACGTCTTTGTGCCTAGACACGCGCCTTTGTGAAGGTCGCCTGACCTGACCTTTCATGAGACGCAGTGGTCTGAACCTAAGTCTGAGACGTGCCTAGAGCCCTAGACGTGCCCGAGGTGCGCCTTTGACAACTATGTTTTTATCATTTCCGCATTTAATCTCCAAATACAGCTTTTGACATGCCTTTTTGAATGGTTTCTTATTTTCAAGGAGTTCCTTAATAAATTATTGCAATCTATTGCAATATTGACAAAAATAAGCACTTTCAAAGCACATCGACTGGGTTCAATTCTGGAGAGAGAAAGGGTTAAAAAATACATTTGGGCTTGCTCACCTCTTTCCCTGTTAAAAAAATTGATATGTTAGATGTATATCAACTATGGTGAGGTGACTTGATTGCCAAGGCTTATTACACATGCAATCATCAATTGCACAAAACAAAGCTCAGAACTCAAAAATAAATTTCTGATTAAGCCATACAACAAACAAAGGTTAATTAGCTGGACTTGTGCAGAAGCTTGAGAACAAGTGCTTGAGTTAACGAAAGGCAATGCTGGTAGAAAAGGCTTAATTCAGCTTCTAGGTTATATTGAACTCAAAATCCGGTTAAAGATCCAAATTCTTTAAAACACAAGAGGCCATCAATACACTAAGCTCAGAACTCTAAAATAAATTTCTAATTAAGCCACAGAACAAAAAAAGGTTGATTAGCTGGACTTGTGCAGAAGCTTTAGATCAAGTGCTTGAGTTAATGGGAAGCAATGCTGGTAGAAAAGGCCTTATTAAGCTTCTGGGTTATGTTGAACTCAAAATCCAGTTAAAAATCCAAATTCTCTAACACACAAGCGGCCATCAATACACTAACTATAACTTTAAGCTAAAAACAAGGCCACAACAAATAACACCTGAGGTAGTCATAAGGGAAAAAATCATCATACATATATATACTTCGAAATAATCAATATCAAGTAACACATGAGACAGCACTTGACAGGTAGTCATAAGGGAAAAAATCATTACACAAGACTCACACTACAAAAAGGGAGCCTTCCCCTATTTTTCATAGAGAGACTGTTTTTAGGATTCGAACCCGTGACCAAGTGGAAAGTAAGTTAACACATGATCATCGAGCCAGGCATAACCTTCAATATCAAAACAGGAAAAAAAAACATCAAAAATTCGGTTCTGCCCAACCTTTTGCTCAACTTACAAATCCTTGCCCCTAGATTAGACTGAAGCAAAGTTTCTGTTCGAATCAAGCAGGATAGGTATTCTATAAAGTACAAACATATCCAAGTTTATGTTTATTAATACTTGGGCTTAGAATTTGATATAGATGAGAAATTAAAAAAAAAAAAAAATCCTTTAGTATTTTTATTAATCATAGCAGAGAAATGTCAGGAAATTTATGATCACCATACACAAAAAAAAAAAGAAAAAAAAAAAACCTGTTGTGTTGTGTGTACAAAGGACACTTAACCTTTGATTCGCAATCTCTTGCTTAATTCATTCTCATGAGATGTAAGTATGTAACAAAAATGAACTCAGTATTCTTTTTCCTTATTTCTCAATAATCAATATATCATTTTTGAAACTCAGATAATAGTTTCCAATAACTAAAACAGACATAACAAGAAGATGATTGGTGATTATTACCAAAAACTCGAAGGCAAGTTCAGTTGTTGGTGTTGGTGTTATTATCCTCATTGGTCCCAAAAAGCTTCATTCTCGACAATGGAGTCCTCAGATAGCCTTCAACATCAAATTTCTTCGGGGAAAGTTGTCTATACTTTGCAAACTCCTCTTTAGCTTCGGCATTCCTATTAAGCAAACTATAAATCATTCCCTTACAAAAATAAGGCCTGAAATCAGTCGGATCCTCATTCTCCAAATCTTGATAACTCTTTAAAGCCTCATCAACATTCTTTTGCAAGAACTGTATTTGTGCCATTATCAACCTCACATCTCTGGCTTCTTTCATCTTGTTTCCATCCTGGGCAATTTCCAAAGCCTCTTCTAATCTACTCATAACCGCTTCTCCCTCCCCACATCGATCCATTAACAAGGCATTCTCAAACAAAGCCTCGAAACACAGAGGATTGCTAGCAAGAATTTCATCAAACACTTTGCGGGCATCTTGGTTCTTGCCCATTTCGCTTAGCAATCTGGCCATTAAGAATTTCCAGTCGATTACCTGGGGTTGGGCAACGACTAAGCGTTGAAGTATGGTTATAGACTCTTGATCCTCTCCATTTTCAAGCTTTTTCTGCAGAAGGGTTTTGAGAGATTCAATGGCCTTTTCCTCTTCTTGATCTTCATCACGTTCATTCTCATTCTGGTGTTCAGTGAGTGTTACTGGAGGAGTAAGGGATTCAGCTTTAGCTGGGAATTTAGTACTGGTGATGGAAAGTGTGACGCCGGCTAATACAAGTGTTGTGGCAAATGACTTGAGTGTTTCAGTAATCTGATTTGAGTTGGAAGATTTTCTGAACTTGAGTGATGGTGATGGTGATGATGATGATGATGATGATGATGATCTGATTGATGGGTTGTTGTTGTTGTTGAGATTGAGAACAGAGAATGAAGAAGATGAAGTCGTTAGAAACGAGGAAGACATGGTTTGAATGGGAAGCAAAAGCAAATCAAATCAAATCAAGGTTTATTAGGGTTTCTTTCCAAATGGCAAATGTCAGAAGATATGGGGATTGCCAATTGCCAACTAACTTTGACCATATACCAGAAATCGCTTCAAATCAAATGTTCCGGAATCTGAACCGATTATTTTAGGATGGATTAGACTCTCACGATACGTTTACTTACTTTGATGGAATCGGAATGAATTTGAATTCAAATGAGTTTGAATGAAAATGATAAATCGGAATCAGAATAAATTATTTATTCAGTTGTAGTAATAAGAATCAGAATGAAGCAGTATTACCATTGATGTGTTTGCTTTGACCAGTAATCAGAATGAATTGATAAAAAGTTACAAAAATATCCTTAGTTATAATTATATATTAATTTATTATATATTATGTTGATGGTGTTTTCAGGCACTATAACATTTAAGACAGTACGACAATGACAAAAGGGTAATTCCCTGACCGTTTGAGATCATATTAGCCGACCCGACCACAACATGAGAAGACCGACCACTTTGGTTCGAATGACCGAGCACTATAAGGTCGGCAGAAACATTCTCAGCATAAAAGATTGACATGACCGACCTCATGAAGACCGACCATACAGCGAGTCGTGTTCAAGATAACGACACCCTATTCTTACGGATAAGATAAGCAATTATCCTACCCTCACAAGGAGAAGGAGTCAGAATCCAAGAAGGAATGAGAAAGAAGAAAGCAGTATTAGACTAGGAATCTTTACAAAAGGAGGAGACTGAATCCAACTAGGATTTCTTATACTAATAGGAGTCTGATTTCTGTATTATTATAAATAGGAGGGCAGAGCATGTGTAAAAGGTATTAAAAAAAATCATCATCAAGTTAGTGATCAGAATTATCAAGCTCTGATTTGTAAAAGCAAAGAAGAGACCCGAGAAGCGTATTTGAGCAATAAAAAGTACCACACTGTTCTTGTCCGTGGACGTAGGTCGGATCCCAAAATCCACCAAACCACGTTAAATCTCTTTGTCGATTGGTGTGTTTTTCCGTCTCTCGCTAAATTTGCTTTTGGTCCCCCATAACCAAACAAATTCACCGTTGAATGAGGATTACCTCGGAGGTGATATTCCCATATTACCCTGAGACCAAAATCAACCGTCAACAGTTGGCGCCGTCTGTGGGGATTCAACAAAAAGCAACTCGCGTAGTAAGACAATGTCGGAAGACGGAAACCACCAATCGTCAGGGAGCTCGGCTGCAGACTGGATGGAAAATATCGAGGAAAACCTTAGGAAAGATAGGGAGGAAAACCAAACTCTACTAAAAACCATAGTAGACCGGTTGGAAAGGATGGAAGGAGCACACGACGTAAAATTCGAGGCCGGGACTAGCCGACGAAGGAATGAGATAGCGGAAGGAAAGAGAATTGTCGATACGAGCGAAGACGACAGACCCCGGAGGAGGGAACCCTACAGGGTGAGATCTGTGGTAGTGCAGAGAGATTCCCAAACCGAGGACACATGGGAGGAGGAAGATGACAAATCATCACCAGACTCCTCCTACGATAGCCCTCACAGTACCCGGAGAAGAGGGAAAGAACATATCGAAAAGGTGCGAGAAGACACCGACCCTGAGAAGCGCCACTCCCGAGATAGCAGAAAAAAAAAAGAAACCACAGGGGGCGGCATGAAACCAAAGACAGCAACATGAAATCTTGGTTACGGGAGGAGCTGGTCAAATGGGGAGTATACCCCAATGCAAACAGAGGGGATGTCCAGGACGTCAAAGATGAGTCCCCCCTCACGGAAGAAATAAAATCAGAGAAATTCCCGAAAAGATTCAACATGCCGACCATGACACCATACAAGGGCCATACCGACCCCAAAACCCACATTGAAGGTTTCGTCCTGTTAATGGAAGTACAAGGGGTAACAAGGGACGCCATCTGCAAAGTATTTCCCCTAACTCTGGCCGGACCATCCATTCTATGGTACCGAAGCCTAGCCCCAAGAAGCATCAGCAGCTTCGCACAACTAATGAAGTCATTCATACGACACTTCAAGGGGGCTTGTGTCCCCAGAAAAACGATTGGAGAACTCAGGCTCATGAAGCAAGGAGACGATGAGCCTCTGAAGATATTTATTGAAAGGTACCATAATATGGTACTCGAAGTCGGAGGGTATGAATCCCCCGAGGCCCTGGAAAGCTTGAAAGGATCCTTGAGGGTCGGAAGACTATGGACCCATCTAAGGATCCAAGTCACCCCGGACTACACCACCGCCCTGGAGGTAGCTCGAAAGTTCGTTTTGTTAGAAAACGAAGAGAAAATGTCCCGAAAAGGGAACACCATCAGAGATAGAACCGCAATGGAGGGCGCCCCCCGCCGAACAGAAAGAGAATCCAGAAGACCACCCCCGAAGCACAAAAGTTCAAACCATTGCACCGAGACAACCAAGAGAGAAGGGCCCCGACCCAAGTAAACCATGTGGTCGGGGAAGATGCATACATTCCCCTAAAGAAACCATTGGGACAAATTGTCATGGAGATCAAGGGAAATGCCTCTTAGTAGAACCCGACCAACGAAGGTTTCCCCTGGACAAGAGGAACCAAAATGCTTATTGCGTACACCACAACTCCAGAGGACATGCAACGGACGGATGTAAAGATCTGCGAGAGCAGATGGAAGACCTAGCACGAAACGGATATCTGAACAAATACATTGACCACGAAGTTATGACGACCAGACAAAGAGCATGTGGCCGCCAAATCAACTGAGAAAATGGCAGTTTGTCCCCGAAACATGAATAAAAACTTTCTCTTTTCAAAAAGGTTCTCGTCCACTTTCTTAAAACATAAATAGAAAGACTTACTCAAAAAACCGGGGACAAACTTAGCGCCTAATACAAAAAGAAACGACCAAAGCACTAAGACTTGATCGGCTCGGGGCTGGACTTTGTTCCGCCGAGGCCATTCAGTTATTCGGCTCGGGGTTGGGTTACGTCCCACCGAGTCATGCATATTGGTCTGGGGACGGGACATTCCCCCAGAGCCAAGTACCTCTTTCAGCTCGGGGTCGGGTTACGTCCCACCGAGTCATGCTCATTGATCTGGGGACGGAACATTCCCCCAGAACCAAATGTCTCTTTAGCTCGGGGTCCTCAGGGACATACTCGATGCATAGGATCCGTGAGAAGCATAGCACAGGGAGGGATGATGCCCCCGTGACGATTGTTTACTCCAGTGTTACCGAACATAAGGAGGAACATGCCCTTAATGTGTCGAACACTCTTCTGATCCTCACCTACCCGATGTAATGGATCCGTGGGAAAGCATAGCACGGGGGGTGATGACACCCCCGTGACGATTGCTAGCTCCAGTGATGCCGGAACTAAGGAGGAAAATACCCTTAGTAGTCCGGACGCTCTTTGATCCATTCATCACCCGGATCCGTGAGAGACACAGCACGGGGATGCGTTGTGCCCCTGTAGCGTGTGCCTACTCCAGCGTGGTTAGGAGGAGCCCTCATACAATACACAGGCTCCCCAGTGAACCGACGTGTAGAGGATGTGCCCTTACCATTCAAACGCTCTTCTGATCCGAATCCTGGTTCGCCGGGACACTGAATTGAAAGATTCAGAATTGTGTTTTGGGGACCTCGGACGGGACGCTGTCTTGAGGCATCCATGTTGTTGTTTATGCTTGCAAAACGTTTTTATTTTGGGATAGGTGCTAAGTCACCCCTGCCTTTTTATTTTCCAGAAACTTGTTTTTGTTTTCGGCCGGTCTGGTAGGGGGACGCCCGTGCCAGATTCGGTAGGGCTTCGAAGGTTGATTCATTTCCCTTCTGAATAAAGTCCTTGGGGTTAGTCGGCTCGGGGCCGGATTTCGTTCCGCCGAGGCCATCTGATTAGTCGGCTCGGGGCTGGATTTCGTTCCGCCGAGCCACTTGGTTATTCATCTCGGGGCGGATTTCGTTCCGCCGAGGCCATCTGATTAGTCGGCTCGGGGCTGAATTTCGTTCCGCCGAGGCCACTTGGTTATTCAGCTCGGGGCCGGATTTCGTTCCGTCGAGGCCATCTGATTAGTCGGCTCGGGGCTGGATTTCGTTCCGCCGAGGCCACTTGGTTATCAGCTCGGGGCCGGATTTCGTTCCGCCGAGGCCACTTGGTTATTCAGCTTGGGGCCGGATTTCGTTCCGCCGAGGCCACTTGGTTATTCAGCTCGGGGTCGGGTTACGTCCCACTGAGTCAAGCTTCTTTGGACTGGGGACATAACATTCCCCCAGGTCCAAGTTCCTTTCTCAGCTCGGGGTGGGGTACGTCCCACCGAGTCAGCCTTTTGGACTGGGGACGTAACATTCCCCCAGGTCCAAGTTCCTTTCTCAGCTCGGGGTCGGGGTACGTCCCACCGAGTCAGCCCTTTGGACTGGGGACGTAACATTCCCCCAGGTCCAAGTTCCTTTCTCAGCTCGGGGTCGGGGTACGTCCCACCGAGTCAGCCCTTCAGATTGGGGACGTAACATTCCCCCAGGTCCAAGCTCCTTTCTCAGCTCGGGGCCGGGTTATGCCCCTCCACCTCATGTTAAAACCCGAAAGGTCTCGGAGTATCAGGCAAACAAAAAAGCATAAAGAAAAAATAAGAAAGAGATAAGAAATATACATAAATATATATATATATATATATATGTATGTCAAAATACAAATTGTAATGTTATTACAAAAAGTTAAAGTGTACACGGGGCCCCGATCGGGTTACCCTTTCTCATTCAGCCCGCACAGGGGCGGAGATTTCTTCCTCAGCCAGCTCAGACGACCGAAGGATTG
>SKCR01018452.1:0-309377 GCA_019454045.1 Zanthoxylum bungeanum | reverse complement strand
GGGTGTATGATGAGACCTAATCAAAGATAATTAATTGGTTGCCAATTACGCGAAAAAACCATCAACAAATATTAAGTGATTTCCTTCCATTGAGTGATTCTCTCTCAAAATCCAAGATTGGCACTGGTTTGTTGGCCAAAGTCAAGACATTTGTCTATCACGGATGTGTTTGAATCATGAAGGCTTTGTTCCATATCGCATGTATTGTCCAAGTTGTGATCTGTTGGCCAAAGTCAAGATCACTTCTTGTCCATCGACATCGATTACGAAGCTTTCCAAAGTCAATGGGTCTCACTTAATTGGAATCATTAAGCTTGTTGTGCCAAAGCCAAGGCTTAGTTGATTCAGAGGAAAAAGGTTAGGGAATATATTGGATATATTGGCATATATTAGATATATGTTTCGAACTTGGATGTCCACCTACTGGATCTAGGAATTGGATGAGATCTAATTGATCTTAGAGATCTACCTAGTTAAATATCATACATCTTGTTGGCCAAAGTCAAGGTTGTGTGTTACTTAACGGGATCCTAGCCAACTAGGAAACTAGGTTTCTCGAGTACTCAACAGAGGGTTAGAGGCTCGCCGAAAAATAGTGGGAGGCAAGTATTAAATTTGCAATTTCGTTTAGATACTTGCCAATACGCGCTCATTTCAATTTTTCGTCATTAAAAGTTTTTTAAATATATTAGTTGGACTAATATTTAATTATTTTTTTAATTAAACAGTTGGACTGTATGCAAACTACTTCATTTATAGTTGATTATATAATTGGATTATAGTAATCAATATAGTTGAATTTAACCAATCAAATAGTAGTTGATTATATAGTTAGACTATAGTAATCATTATATTTGATTGTACCCGAAATCGTTGATTGGAGAGTTGGACTATTGGAATCAAGATAACTGAAAGATTAGCGTTTAGAACATAATCCTGGGAGAAAATGTCTTTAAACGGCTCCAATTTTCATATTGGGAATAAAACCTCAGGATAGTCCTGGGAACTGAGAAGTTATTCTATTTGATAGAGAAACATCTCGGGCCTGAGCCCGAAGTTGAGCAAATAGTGGAGCATGAGTTTTGGAAGACACATGGTGATGATAACTTTAGTGCTCAATCCTTTATACTTGATGCAATGACACTTTAATTTTGTCGTCAAAACCAAGGATTAGATCCTTGTACCATGATGATGATATTAAAGATCTTCATATATCTATCCTTAGATCTCATAAGTATAAATTGCAAAAGAAGCTCTTTCGCTCGCGTATGTCAGAGGGTACATCTGTCGAGCACTAGGTGTCGTAGATGATTGCTGACATCGATCAGATAGGTTAGCTGGGCATTACCTACGTGGCCGAGACTACCAAAGATTTGATCTTATAGTCTCTACCCGAATGCTGGGGCAGGTTCATTATGAACCAAGAGTAAACTCTTGGAGAGTTGATGGCTATGCTCAAGGAGGCAGAGTCAGAGCTTCTAGAAGAGGCAAAGGCAAAATTGTCACAGTCTTCTAGGAAGACAAATGACATATCCCAAGATGTCTCCCTAAACTGTGGAAAACGGGGTCACTGGAAGCGTGATTGCCGTATGGACAAGGCAGACATGAAGGAAGTGAAGGCGGGGCAAGGCTCCGGCTTCAAGTATGTTTGTCATAAACATGTTCACTATTAGTTTCAAAATTGGATTTTTGATACTAGATGTAGTATATAAATATATACTGATGTGCAGAATCTGCTGATGAGCAGGATACTGACTTCAGTTGAGATCTACCTGCTTGTCAGAAATATGACGAGAGTCGCTGTTTTAACCGAAGAAACCTAAGTTTAGGAACTACCCTTTGGACATGTACTTAAATTAGGAAATTGTTATAATGTACCTAGTTTGACTAGAAACATTATCTCTATATCTAAGTTTAACCCGTTTCGGGTATACCTTTATATTCTAGAACACTAAGTGTTTTATTTTATAAAGATGATATTGAGATAAGCACATTAGATGTGAATAAAAATATTTATATTTAGAATATAAATGAATCTCATATGTATGACATGACAAACAAATAGCTCAAACTGAATAAATCAGTTGAGACTTATAAGTGGCATTGTTGTCTGGGACACATTAACAAGAATCGTATATCCACACTTTCGAAGAGTGGATACTAAGACGGATTTGATTCTAATTCAAATAATGTCTACGAATATAGTTTATTAGGCAAAATTCCTAAAACACCTTTTACTTGGTAAAAGTACAAGTGCCACCGATCTGTTAGTTCTCGTTCATAGTGACGTAAGTGGGCCCATATCTAGCTAGGCTAGAGGTGGATATGAATACTTCGTAACCTTTACGGATGTGACATCGTGTTATGGTTATGTGTTTCTTTTGAAACACGAATCGGAAACTTTTGAGTAATTCAAAGAGTTTCGACACGAAGTAGACAGACAGGTCGGCTCAAGTATTAAATCGTCACGGTTAGACCATTGTGGAAAATACTTAAGCAATAAGTTTCTCGATTACCTGAAAGAGTATAGTATTCTTTCACAGTGGACTCCTCCCGGAACACCTCAATTTGACGGTGTGTCCGAATGGAGAAACCGAATTTTGTTGGACATGATAAGGTTAATGATGAGTCGCTCTGAGCTACCATTTTCCTTCTAGGGATACACATTAAACAGTGCAATACTTATTTTGAATAAGGTTCCATGAAAATCTGTTAGACAGACTTCATATTAGATATGATCAGGAAAGAAACCGGGTTTTCTCATTCCTGAAGATTTGGGAATGTTGGGCATATGTTTGGATGATACCAAACTAGAACCCAAAATCGGATAAGTGCCTATTTGTAGGTTGTCCTAAGGAAACCAAAGTATAATACTTATACAACTCACAAGAGAACAATATAATTGTTGTTTTCCATGCGGTTTTCCTAAGAGGAATACCTATATGCAGTGGTAAGTGGGAGGAAAGTAAAACTCGATGAAAATCGGAGTAATACTGTTCCAGGCACCGATTCCTTAACGGAACACAAATAGTTCATCAGGGATGAAACTATACCAATAATCTTCGAATACACAAGAACCGCGTAAGTCGGAGAGAGTCAGAAAACAACCTGGGAGGTATGGGTTTCTGATCTCACCTCATGAAGATGTCAATCTTATTGAGGAATATGAACTGGCTACGTATGAGGAAGTGATACAAGGTATCGACTCCCTATTATGGCAAAGTGCCATGAAATCCGAAATGGATTCCATGTATACCAACCAAGTTTAGACACTGGTTGATGTACCGGAAGGCATTGTGCCTATTAGTACTATATAAGTCTTCAAGGAAGACATACATGGATGACAACATACCCACGTACAAAGCTAGGCTTGTAGCGAAAAAGGTATCGTTATCAACATTGTGTCAATTACCACGAAACCTTTTACTCGTTGCCATGATTAAATCCATTTGGATAATGCTTGCTAATGCTGCATGTTTCATTTATGAAATATGGCAGCTGAACGTCAAAACTGCTTTCCTTAAACAGAAACCTTTTGGAGGATGTTTATAACATCCTGACGGTTTCATCGTACCAAAACAAGCAAACAAGGTTTGCAAGTTAAATCAATCCATTTATGGATTGAAGCAAGTATTGCGTTCTTAGAACTATCGTTTTGATGTAATCATAATGGTATATGATTTAATTCAAAACAAAGATGATTCTTGTGTATATATGGAGGTTAGTGGGAGCGCACTGACAATGATTGTCCTATATAATGATGACATGTCATTTCTTGGAAATGACATTCCCATAATACAATCGGTGAAAGCTTGGCTTTCATGAAAATTCTCTATAGAATACTTGGGAGAGACAACTTTTATTCTAGGAATAAAGATCTACTGGGATAGATCTAAAAGTTGTTGGCACTCTCCAAGAACTCGTACATTGAAAAGATGTACGTGACCTGGTGTCTCATAGGCTTTGAGCATATGGAGTCACAATTAGGCCAATCCAAGTGATAGTCACTGGATTGATGTTAAGAACATTCTTAAGTATCTTAGACGAACTAAGGATGCATTCTTAATTTATGGAGGAGGAGATCTTGAAGTGACTAGGTTCACCGCTGCAAGTTTCCAAACCGATAAAAATGACTATAAGTCGTAATAAGGGTACTATATAGTTTGAATAACGGAACAGTGAGCTGGAAATCTTCCAAGCAAGATACTGTTGCCGAATGAACAACAAAAACGGAATATTGCTGCAATGGGGCAGCAAAAGAAGGGTCTTGGATCTATAAAATTCCTAATTAGATTAGGAGTAGTTCTGTTAGCAGCTGAGCTAGGCTACAGCACAGGCTAAAGAATTTATGGTCTCATCAACGATCCAAGTATATACTTCAACTATTTTATCTGATTCGTCGGATCATACATCGTGGCGATGTAATGATCGAATAAATCGCATCAGATGATAACCTTTCAAATCCGCTGACAAAAGTTGTTTCTCACCAGAAGTTTGAGCGACCCGTACATAGTTCAGGTGTAGGAAACTTGAGTGATTGGCTATAGGCCAAGTGGGAGATTGTTGGACAATTATGACCCATAGCATCACTATTTGTACAGAACATGGTGTTGTTGTATAAATTAACTATGTGACAAAGGAAATTGCTCTTTTATCATTTGTAATTGGATTACCGGGATATATAAATGATAAAAGTCCATATGATTAGTTTCGGATTAATAAGATATGAGACAATATTAATCCACTAAGGCTTAATCATTAAAATATCCCTAGTCGTAGTATTATCGAGATTGGACATCGATAATGCGAAATAGACTAGTATTGCACTTGTGCGTATTATGGGAGCATAACGACATAGTTCTCATATATTTGGGTATTGAATACTCATGCAAGTGTAATAGGAGGTTGTGTTTACCGATGGTACGGAAACAGCTTCGCTCTGGATAGACCCCTCAGAATTCCATTGGTAGTATGACTATGTGTTAACCTGAGACTTGCATCGCTAATACTTGCGACAATCAATATACTTTGGTTCTGGTCGTCCGAGACTTTAACAGGTTCTGTGTACGCCTCTTCTGGGTATATTGAGAATCGTAGTGTATTGGGTGTGATGTCAAGATGGAAGTATCACTTCAGTCATATGGAGATGATGATCACGTAGGATACAGAACTAGTACTCGTATGTACTGCAGTCATCGGGATAATATGACTAGGTCATGCTTATCCGATTATAGAGACTAGTTACCAGAGATCTGATATGTGCTTCGTACAGGGCAGACACAATTCCAGTCTCAGGCCTAGCATGTGACATTCGATACTGGATCCCAATACACAATACTACGTATACTACGCCCGACCCAGATTACATATTCCTTAAAAGAATATTTCTGGAGAATTGGGTAGGCACGGTGCTTTGCTAGAAGTCAACCATGTCTTGTAAATCGGTAAGAACGTGGTACCGGGTACGCACGTATTCGGATATTCCGATGACCAGATTTACTGCCAACATATCCAGGGATCTCATAGGTCGCTTCCCGAAGATTCACCGATGACGTATGACTCGAACATAATTAATCTGAGATTAATTAGTAGTAAAGAGAAAATTAATCTAGGATTAGTTACGGAGATATTTTATCTGGGATAAAATACTATTTGAAGAGAGAGAATGATTAATTTGGAATTAATCGATAAAATAATATATTCGATATATTAAATGAAATTAGATTTCATAACGGAATTAAAATTGGATTTTAATTCGGGCGAACGAATTAATTTAGAATTAATTCGCGAGCGACGTGAATAGTAATTTTACTAGGCATAATTATTTAATTAAATTTGCTTTAATTACGTCACAACGGAAAATTCGTTAATTCAGAATTAACGAACCCGAGCCCGGAATGTGTTTGCGGGCCCACTCGGATTTTATATCAAGTGGGGCCCACCACAAGTCACATCACTTATCACTTTACTTACCTTTATGGTGATGTAATTTGTAGTAGTTGATGGTAACTTGATTTACACATTTTCTTTATTTTAATTGAATGATGAGTGACCTTTTACCAACTTTAGAGATTTGGTATATGGTTTTGATTTTGGAAAATCAATTAACACTTCACTTTTTACTCATTCATCTTCTCTCTCTCTCAATTGGCGTGACCAAGCTTCTCCCTCTCCTTCATCTTGGCTTGGCCGAAAGTTGTAAGAAGAAATAGGAAGATTTTGTTGCAAATTTCTTCCATTGCTAGCACATAAAGAGTTATACAAAGGTGATAGGGAAACATTTCCCATGAGTTTGGAATTCAAGATTCAATGATTGGAAGCTTGGAAGCTCAACATACATCAAAGGAGAAGCTTGGAGGCAAAACTTTTGTTATCTCTTACATCCACTTAGCCGATCAAAGTAAGTATTTTATGCTACTTTACTTTGCGTATTCACATGATTTCTTGCTCAATTTGATCTTGGTTTGACCTTGAAAACCCAACACATTGAACATGCAACTAATACCATTAGACATGCAACTTTTACCAATAAATATGAAACATTTTCTAATATGAAACTTTTTACAATGAACTTGCAACTTCAACCATTAGACGTGCAATTTCTAACAATAATATACCAATTTTGTATGCCTCGAAAATCGAACATGTAAATATGATCATTGAACATGCAACTAATACCATTAGATATGCAACTTTCACCAATAAATATGTAATTTTTCTAATATGAAATCTTTTACCATGAACATGCAATTTCAACCATTAGACTTGTAATTTTTAGCAATAACATTCAATTGCATATGCCTCGAAAACCGCACATGTATATATGACCATTGGATATGTAATTAATATCATCAGACATGCAACTTTCAATAATAAACAGGAATCATTCTATGAAACTTTTTATAATGAACATGCAACTTCAACCATTAAACTTGCATTTTTTTTTATCAATAACGTGCAATTGCTTATACCTTGAAAACCGCACATGTAACTATAATTATTGTAGATGCTACTAATACCATTAGACATACAACTTGTGCTAATAAATATGAAATATTTTCTAATATGAAATTTTTTTTACAATAAACATGCAACTTTAATCATTAGACTTGCATTTTTAGTTATAACCGGCAACAAATTTTTTATATTATTTTTTAATATTTTACATTTCATTTATTAAAAAGATAATATATTATTTTGTTTTTGGAACAACCGATTGTTATATTTTTTTCATTTTCAAAGTGATTGAGTGCTTGTTTGGCTGCCAAGTAAGGGGATTTGGGCATAGTCTGCCACTGATGACGCTTCTCCAGACTACAATTAAAATATCGTGAGCGCCCGATTTTCAAGTTGGGCTCTTCCTAAGCGGCCCTTGAAAATCTGGAGGATCGAGTACCGTCCGCGCCTGGGGCTAATTTTTTACGTGGGGGTAGAGAAATTGAAAGGATACATGTGAAAGAAAGCGGAACTCCATTCAGAGTCCCGAAAAATATTAATTTTATTTTTTAAGTAATAAAAGTTTAGAAATTTCGAAAAAATATTAAAAATGTTCGGAACGAGGTGAAACTTTATTGGTGGGTTTATAAAATCCAAAAATGAATTGTGAAATCGTAAAATTCGAAATGACACGGTAAAAAATGAAATTATAACAGGGTCTTCTTTCCCCGCTGATTCTTCCAAGCCTGTTCCATTGGCTGTGGTTTCCCTTGATAGTAGACAGTGATAGTGAGAATCTCATTAATCCATTCATACGCGTTGTCTGTAAAGGATTTTACCCGCCGCTCGGTGGGAATTACACTTCAAGGCGCCCATCGCGGCTCTTCCGCCGCGGGGCTTGGCCTACGCTACGTGCCTCTGGGGGACCAAAAGGCCCCTACTGCGGGTCGAAAAATGAGAAAGATGAAAAAGACTTTGAAAAGAGAGTCAAAGAGTACTTGAAATTGTCGAAAGGGAAGCGGATAGGGGCCGGCGATGCGCCCTGGTCGGATGCGGAATGACACCCAAAATGGAGTGTTACCTATATTATAGCCTTGCTATGGGTAGGGGTGGCAATGGGCCGGGCCGGGCCGGGCTTTTACAAGCCCGACCCTAGCCCGGCCAACCAAAAAAAAGCCCGGGCCCGTGAAAAGCCCGACCCGGGTGCCTTACGGGTCGGGCTTGGGCCAGGGCTTTTTTTAGGCCCGAATTTTAAAAAAAAATTAAAAAAAATACAAATATAAAATATATTTACACTATATATAAAGACAATTTATAAATAAATGACAAATTTTATTGATAAATTAACAATTTAAATACTAAAAATAAATAAATATGATACAAGCATATTAAAAAATATATATATTTATGTTTTTTTATTTTTTTTTTAATTTTGGCCGGGCCGGGCCGGGCCGGGCCCGGGCCCGTGCCGGGCTTTCATTTTAAGGCCCGGCCCGGGCTTTTAAGCCCGCGGGCCGGGCTTACCGGGCCGGGCCGGGTCGTGGGCTTTTTTGCCACCCTTAGCTATGGGGGCAATTTAGCTTGGTGGTGCTTGCGGGTGTGCACGGTTTTATGGGAAATACACTAATTGTCGATGAATTTCATTTTTTTACCGTGCTATTTTTTTTTCATACCATAATTCAAATTAGTATTTTTGCGGCCTTTGCACGTGGCCCTGTGTATCAAATACCCAGGGTATCTTACCAAAGGCCATTTCAATTATTTAATAATAGAAATGCCTATGATGAAGCATCATAAATGCTTTCATAGCTACTTTGCATACACGAGAGAATTTTTTTAAGATTGTAAATCTGAGATTTTGGAAATTCTCACGTGTATTATTATATTCTGACGTCTTTAGCCTGAAATAAGAAAATAATAATAATATTTTCCCTCGTCAATTCCTTGTGTTCCTCTCATGTCTCATAAAGCATAATAGTATTACATGATCCGGAATAACAGTGATTATGGTGGAAGTTTATAACAGGACACTTTCATATGAAATTGTTAAAATTGAAGTGTTGATGGTGTTTTTCGGGCACTATGTTATTTAAACAACACGACAGGGGTAAAAGGGGTAACTCCATTGATCGAGACCGTTAAAGCCGACCCGACAACTTGACGGTAAGAGGCCGAGCACTTTATACTAAATGGCCGAGCACTTGAGATCGGATGACTGAGCATTATCAGATCGACAGCAGCATTCTCAGTTCAAATGACTATCATGACCGACCTCATGAAGACCGAGCACATGACGAGGCGTGCTCAGGAAGATAAAGCATCCTATTCTTGCGGAAAAGGGATAAGTTGTCCTACTTTAATGGGGTAAAGTAATAACTTAATATCCTAATAGGATAAAGGAAGTAAATGTAGTTTTGATTAGGAATCCTTATGGGAAAAGGGAATAGTTTTGACTAGGAATCCTGACAGGAAAAGGAGACCATCTCCAATTGGGAATTCTTGTACAAATAGGAATCTGATTTCTTCACCATTATAAATAGGAGGGTAAAGTGAGTGTAGAGGAACAAGTTGAAGACATCTGAAAAATCATCACAAGAGTGAGGGATTAAAGTTCCAATTTGTAAGAGCAAAGGAGAGGTCTGAGAGGTGTATTTGAGTAAATAAAAAGTACCACCCTGTTCTTGTCCGTGGACGTAGGTCGGATCCCAAAATCCACCGAACCACGTTAAATCTCTTTGTCGATTGGTGTGTTTTCCCGTCTCCCGCTAAATTTGCTTTTGGTCCCCCATAACCAAACAAATTCACCGTTGAAGGAGGATTAGCCTCGGAGGTGATATTCCCATATTACCCCGAGACCAAAATCAGCCGTCAACATGAAGTATTGAACCCATTTATTCCTCCATCAATCTTTATATGATTAAAAATAAATAAATTGAATTAAAAAAAGAAAAAAACCGCTAGAGCCACCTAGCGCATTTGTTTTGACACCCCCTAGAAGGTCTAGGTGTGACTCCTCCACCGTACGTCTATCGCCTAATGTTTTTTAAAACATTGCTTAAAGCAAATGTGAAAAATTATAAATGCATCACACCTCAACCTTAATTTCACTATAACACAACTGACGCACATTAAGTGATTGAAACTCTCCTCCATACTATTCTTTTGCTAACTAAACTCGCTTCTTAATTCTAGGGTGGATAATGAATCTAAATGTGCCTACCCGATGAATGTTTCTCCAGTGTACCATGATTAGTGTATGATATCAGCAAAACAAAGTTGATAAAAAAAATCCAGGGACTTGTTGGCCTAGAAAATAATTTAACAGATAACTAAAAGTTGTAAATTTACATACTGCAGTTACATGTATCGAGTTATCATTCTTGCAAGACAAAGGATCCTTCAATTCTCTTCTCCAAGGACTGCTGCGGAGGGAAATTCAAAGGGGAGAACATGTCATTATAACTAGAACTAGGTGCTGGCTTGAATTCATATGGACCTGCCTTCACTCCCCAGACCTGCAGAGATAAAATTAGATGCTTACTACTAAAACCCTTCTCGCTATACCATTAAGCATATCTCCAGTGAAAGAAAAGGAAAAAAAAATTGAAAACTAACTTGATTTCCATCATCGTCAAAGCCCCTATCCCAGGTATGTATTTCGTTATTTTTCATGACCGCAAGGTCAGAAGTACAGTAGGTTGCGCCATTCTGCTAAAGAAACCACAGAGTTGAGATTTGTCAGAAAAGGCCACAGGAAAAGCAAAAACTTCAACAGCCCACAGCCAGGTTTATATGGAACAGCAGGTCATGCTGGGAAAGCAATATAGGCTGAATGAAGGTAAGAAGGTAAACACTTACCCATGAATTTGGGAATCCGCCTGGTGGAGTTGAACCTTCATATAAGCAGCGTTTTCCACGATCACAGCGTTTGAGATGTATAGTTGTCAAATGCTCCCCAATGTCCTGTACATGATGTAATAAAGAGGAATACAATGAAACCATGCAAATGAAAATTGAACATATCATCTCTGCCTATACATATATATATATAGATTCACCCACAAACTAAAAAAAATGTCTTTCTGCCAAATGCAGCAGTGTACAGGGTTAGCAGAGGCTATAAGTTTCTGTAACCAAAGAGTTTATCTCCCAGTATCCTATGTAACAATGTCTGCAAACTGAATCAATTAAACACATAATTTTCCAGCCAAATACTTCATGGGCTTAACTCATATAAAAACAAGAGCACTAGAGCAGTGTTATTTTATGAGTTGCAGTAAAGAAATGTGCTAACTAAAGTTCACAAACTGGATCATCCACCATCGTAGAATTATATTTAAATCAAATTACTGGGAAGTAACTAGATCTTCAAAGATTAAGAATAAAACTTAACAGTCTCACATATATTTAGCTTTTCTTGTTGATGAATGAACACAACAAACATTTTATGTTAAGGACAATGTTATTAAAGGCGCAAGGCGCAAGAAGTCATAGGTCCTTGGCGCGCGCCTCAAGGCACAAGGCGTGCGCCTGATGAAGGTAAGGCGCAAATTGCCAAAAAAAAATCCAGTCAACTAAAACAAAGAGAAATCATTGAAAAATATATAAAAAAAAAAAAACAATTACAATAATACAAATACTGAATAGATAAATAATGTGTTTGTCGAAATTTAAAACCCATCCCAAAATCTATCTTAATTTATTTAATAAATGTTAAACAACTTGATTTCAAGTTGGGTGGGTCAATTCGGGTAGGGTTTTCTCACAAATTTTTATGAGGCGCGCTTAGGCAAGATGGTCGCTTGGCCTTCATGAGGCGCAGTAGTCTGAGCTTGAACCTGAGGCGCGCCTTTGACAATCATGGTTGAGGATGATCTCCATCCATGTTTATTCTTCTACATTAATTTATTAACCATAACTCCAAATGTAGAGCAGAATGATCATTTGATTGATAGCTATAACTAGCCACAAACTAGATAGAGAAAAAAGAAAGAGAAAAATGATTCAGAGAGTTATTTGTCAGTTCTTAAAAGTAATAAATATTTAATAACATAACATTCTGGCCACAGTAACTTCATCAACTGTAATAAAGGCCTTCAAAGTTGAAAGTTAAAGCTTTGATTATTCAAGACACTAATTATAAATGTATGTACCCAAGTGAGCAGAAAATTCATAAAATCTCCTCAAAGTCCAATGCCCAAACATATGATTCTAACACTCAAAAATTGAAATTGAAATTGCATATGACAAGAGGACTCACACCAATAACTTCTTCAGGTAGTGGGCGCTGATCCCTAGGCCGATCACAGAAATTTTTATATTCTTCAACTTCCCTAATCGCATAGGAACTTACCTGTCCATTCAAAATCAAATGTAGAATATTTAACTTAAGGCTCCAAAGCAACCGAAAAATTAAACTTATGGTACTGCATTACAAGAGAAAAAAGGAAATAATAGCTCAGCATAACTGCATATAGGACACAAATTGAATTTTCCAAGAACAATAAAATCACATTCAAAACTTTGATATCGAATCTAACTTAAAAAAATCTAATTATGGCACCAATTTTCACAACTGATTTTAAGTTTGAATAGTGAAATCTAAAAAAGCTGTGCCACCAAGCATACGTGACATAACAATGATATTGATAATGGGGGACAACTGAAACAATCACATTACTAATAGAAACAATATGTAGCACGTGTAACTGATAATTTGTGCCACATATATTCCACAAGAATAAATCATTTTATAAATTCTTCAAAATATAAAATAGATAATTCATCACAAACAAGTAATATTAAGCAGTCGGCCCTAGGTCCCCCTGTCTGAGAGTCTGCAAATTTTAAAGTCCACATTTCTAACAACACAGGGTGCAATCAACATAAAATGTAGTTTTAAAATACAGCATGCTTTATGTCTCACTCTCATATGTACACGCTCTCACTTATGACATTAAGAACAATCATTGCAAGAATGATAATTGCACCATGAAAAGTGTCTAAATCTGCCTACTCGAACATGAAAAAGAAAATCTTCAAGCACTCAACTATAAGAAAGAGATCACATTGTAACACGATGCAATACATGCATGTTTATTACTGAATTCACAAATAAGATTAGAAGCCTACCTCAACGTCACATTTCAATTCTTTTGGGCAAGGCTTCACCATATAAAACCTCTGTAACATTAAAACTGTCAGAACTTTTCTAAAAGACAAGTACTATTTCGAAAATAACACATTTCCTAGAAGCTCTTTGTAACAAGTCGACACACCAACACACAAAAGCATGTAACATCAAAATCATGTTTGAAATGCATGTATTCATCAAAGATGATAAGCCACATAACAAACCTGTCGAAAGGGCTTCTGAGGAGTCCTCCAAAATGCCTAACAATAGGGGGAAAAAGAAAGAATCCACATAAAAATTGGCCCATTCTAAAAAAATTTGAAAACTGAAGGTGATTCGGTAAAACTAACTTGCTCAAGATATAAAAGCTTCGAACCATCAACCATCTCAGCTGCCGGGCATGTAAGCATTCTGCACATTAATTTAATTTTTTTTTTAAAAATAAATCATGTAAGTAAAGGAGCAAATACCAACTGAATATAAAGTAAAAATAAAGTACCTGATGTTGAAGAAATTATCAGGATCTCTCGACGCCTGTTCCTTCGAGAACTATCTCCCAGCAACAACAATAACAAAATTTAATTTCAAAAAGAAACAAAATTTAATTAATTTTTTAAAAATGAAGTGCAAATTTAATAGAAGTACCTTCTCGCCACTGAGTGAGTCAGCAACAATACGGGCATGATCCCAGCGGGTCTTGGATTTGGTGAGTCGTTTGAGAAGAATTGCGCCGCCAACAAGCACCGCTGCTTTCACGAAAAGACCTTGAGCTCGCCCCCATCCGTTCGGGTTTGAGTCAGAGTCCGAGTCCATTCCCATATGGCAGCAATTTGGATTTTGGACTCACCACCACAACATTCAAAATTGTAATTAGCCGTTTAGTTCAATAATTTACTCTGATTTCATCAGGACCATTTGTTTGATTTTTATTAAAGTTTTTCTTTGGGCAACGCTAGCTAGTGAAAAATGTTTTGCTTTGCGTTGAGTTGTGAAGGTTTGACACGTAATTCCCAATTTGTTTTACCCAAAACTTTTGGATATTTGCATTATTGCCTCAATATTTCCTGCATTCGTACTTTTGCCTACCAAGCAACAAGAAAAATATCAAAGAGGAAACAAGCGTTTGAACAAGAGTTCTGTCACAATCTCACCATGAAAACACGGGGATTATATTAGCAAATCCCCCTCATTAATATTTGAATATATTTGACATTATACTCGAAATGAAATGTTATTTTTCTTACAAAATTGGCTACTTTTAGTCCTTTTACAGACTACTAAGATAATCATACAATGGAAATTCCTCCTCTCACAATTAGAGTCACCCTTTGTCATGGATGCTCTTTATTTGTTCAGTGGAAAAGTAGTAAATACCATCCAGTTAAAAAAAAATTAAATCATACAGCAGAATACATGTTTCGCCGGCATTTATCATCGAGAAATGATACACTTACTCATTTTTCTACTTCCAACTTTCCAGAACGACACATTAACTTGCGTTTTGGTGAAAGACAGCTATCCAAGAATTCTCTTATATTGATAACCAAACAGCTCATGACCAAAGTATAAAAACCAAACACTAAACCCCAAATTCAATATTTCGCCAAATCTTAAATCATTTCTCTCTCCAACTACGGAGAAATTTTGGACCTTGTGAAACAGGGAAAGTATATGTGATTTTATAAGGAAAGATGCGGGATGTCATGTACGGAACTTGGGGAACAGAGTCATCCTGATAAGATGCTTTGGATTCAAACGATTTTGCTGCAGAGATAGAGGCAGAAAATTTGGAGTGAGCATCGCCGTCCCAGTTTCTGCCGTCGGATGATGTGGTGTTTGATGATTCCTCGCTGTTGAGTAGTATGATATCTGTAGGAACGTATGGAGGAGGATGGATTTCTGCGGCTGTTGCAGAGTGGAGGAGGCAGAGGAAAGGGATCAAGAAAATAGTACTCAAGAAGAAGGTGGCCATGGGAAATTGGGAATGTTTGAATATCCAATTGGCAAACTGGGAGAGAGGAATTGTTGGTGAATCTTTTTTTTTATTATTTTTTAAAAAAAAAATACAGGGAAATCATACCTAAAGCCTTTTGGTCGAAATTGGGAAGGAAAGTTCTCAATAAGACAGCTTTTTTTTCTTTTAATTGTTGAAAACTCAACCTATAGAATGAAAACTGAAAACGATTCAATCTAAGCTATATTTGTTATTGCTGAACTTCCTGTTGACATGAAAAGCATAACAATCAACAATTAAAAGCAGAGGTGGTGCCAGGATTAAAATTCTAAGAGGTCAAATTTTTTAATTTAGGAGTTAAAAAGCTAAAAACCAACAATTAATTGACTTATAAATCTAAATGAAATACAATACATTTCCGTAGTTGATTTCTGGTAGGAATTGGACATAATCTTAATTGCATTTGATCATTTTGTAGGATATGTGCACATATCCATGCCTCAGGAATATGTCATGTAACTGAGCTTGACATGGAACCACCTTCCGACTTGAAAATAAAATAGCAAAAGAGAGGAGAGAAAAAGAAATCACATAATTTTAATATTTTACATTTTATCTGTTTATTCAATTACAAACAAACATCACACCGATATTTATCTTGCTCTTTTCTGAACATATATAATAATATGTGAAATAAAGCAGGATGCTTCAGAATCTCGAGGCCATCTATATATGAATATGATGACTGATTAAGGTACGATCAGCTGCTTCCACGCTTGCAGAAATTGTAGTAAGTGCAAGGCCGATTGTCTCCGCTGATGGGTTTAATGCAATTACCATAAATGTTTGCATCACAAAATGGTGCTCTCTCCAGAGACTTATAAGAAATAGGTTTCCCCTCCAGAGCCCGCAAGAAGCCTATGACTCAGATTCACTGCCGATTCCATCATGTTGTCTTTCAGAGAGGTTGCTGCAGCTCTAGTAGTTGACGAATTCGGTGTAGCTATCATCGTCGGTGTCACTCTTCGTGTGGTATCTTCTGCTGGTTACCGACTGCTGGTTTCTTCTTAATCTCGCCGCAAAATTTCTCAGAAATGATAGACGATTTGGAGAACCATCGACGGTACTACAGGCAGCTACGAGCAGGAGTTGGAGAAAGAAATGATTTAAGATTTGGTGAAATGTTGAATTTGGGGGTTAGGGTTTGTTTTTTATAAGTTGGTCATCTATTTGGTTATCAACATAAGAGAATTATCGGATAGCTGTCTTTCACCAAAACAAGTTAAAATGTGAAAGTTGTAAGTAGAAAAAGGAGTAAGTGTATCATTTCTCTTTATCATCAATCAATATCCCCACCAAGAAAATCCAACAACGAAAGAAGGTATACACCGATGCCTAATATATGCATCCGGAGTCCATGGCATCAAAAGCACAACAAAATGTAGTTGATAAACGGCTCTTTGCTTTAAAAGATCAGCAAAACTCTTAACAGACAAAAGATTTTGATGTGATACGTTAGCCTGAATAAGAAAATCAAAGACAAAATAAATTAGGAGGAGCCCAGGACAATCATAAGCATGAAGAAGGTTGTAAACAATTTTTTTATTTTGAGGAATTGCAAAGAATCTGTTGTTCTACATACTTCCACGTTTAGCGCCTGAAATACCATTCTGGCGAGGTTCAAACAAAAATATGCATCCACATTTTGTCTCCATCCCAACACTGACAATTTCTCTTGCTCACTCCGGTTTATCTTTTATTTATTTATTTATATTATTTTTTTTACAATCCATGAAACAATATCTTCATTACATAAAAGGCAAGGTGTAGAAATTAATTTGTTCTCATCTCTAATAGTCTTCAGCTCAATTGGTTTAAAAGCTTATCTCACGTCTCTCGCCAAAAAAATTTCCCGTTATTGCCTGGTCTGGAAGCAGAGCAAGCCATGCTCCCGTGTCAGCACCATCCTCAGCTGAAATATTCCCTGCCCAACCTGTCATAGCAGTCTTCACCCAGCCCGGGCAGAAACTGTTGATGTAAATCTTCTCACCATCAGGGCAGTCGGACAGCATCTTCCCCATTAGCCTTGTATAAGCATTAACTGCAAGTTTTGACATTGCGTAGTCGGTATACGTCCGAGGCCATCCACCAGATTCCCAAGTGCCCTCTTCGACTTGTTGCAGAAAAGTATTAACAGTCCTATCAATTACTTCCTCTGAGAGTGTGTCCAAATTACCTAGTTGTTCTCTCAGTGTTAGGTGCCCAAGTCTCTGAGAGTGAATCGAAATTAGCCCTAACTATAGATCGAAGAATGAGGTGACAGACTAATATAAAAATAATAATTGTTGGCAGATAAAATCCCCTCAGGGCGAGTTCGTCCTAGAATGAGAGGAAGTGCGAAAAGAAGAAGGGCGATGGGCGAAGAGCGACGAAAAGACTTAGGACGATCGAGCCAATTGCCAGAACGAAAACGTGCGATGCAGTTATCTTCATCCCGATGCAGTTGAGCGGTTGTTCCTTCACGATCAGGCAGTTAAGGCACACGACCCAGCAGTTACAAGCACTACTCAGAACTGCAAAAAGACGGTGGAACTGCTCAAATCGGTTATCAAGTGGCAATATAAAAGCTCGCCTACCCCAAGAGAGAAAGAGGACAACAAAATGAAGACTCAATTGAGCATATTTTATCTTTTTATTTCTTAGCTTGTAACCTAGGACTGTAACTTGTGTGCTTGTGCCCCTTGGAGGCTTATTCACTTAATTCAATACACCCCTTGCTGGGACTTTGTCTCAGGAGGTTTGAACCTTACACGCTCTTTTTCCCTGCACGCGTAAAACCTGCGCAAACAGTTTTTGGCGACCACAGTGGGAGAATTGGTGTAACAAAGTGGAGATGCCTCCGAAAAGAAACGCTCAGACTGGCTCAACCGCGGAGGAAGGTGGACTGGAGCAAACCAACCAGCCCAACGTTCCAACCATAGTGGGTCAGTTCGAGGGTCTAGCAGATGTCAGCCGGTACGAACCAATTAGGGAGCTCAGCCCTAATGCGATGCGCGCATTGTTTGGCGAATTCACACAGGATGTCGTCGAACAGGTCAGGCTCCAAAATGCGCATGTTGTAGACAAATTCGTATCGACTAGTAACTTGCACTATGAAAATATGGCCAAATACCTAAGCTCAATGAACGAATTGGTGGCCAAATGTATAAACGGCGGAACAGCGCTGCCGTCGACCACGCTTCTCCCTGCAGTAGGCAGTCAGGAAGCTGGTCCTAGTGGTGTTCCCCTGCAAGGAACCAATACCCCTATGGTTCCCAGAGGAGGGACGAGCCCTGGAGGGCACGACCCACCATTAGGGCCAAACATTCACCAAGGGCCAAATATGGCTCAACACGAAATCGTGGTGCCTCAGGGTGTCCAAACTTCCCAGGGACAGAATCATGATTATGTCCCACTCCTGAGAGGGCCGCAACCGCCCCTATAGCCGTGCCATTCAATGGCAATGATATGCTAAGGGAGCAAATGACCGAAATTCTGCAAAACCAATTCGGTCTAGGCATACGACCAATTCGGCCTAGATATCGGAAGCCTTACCCTGATTGGGTCGATGTGGCTTATCCTTGGCCGAGAAATTACAAGATACCAGACTTTACCCTCTTTACGGGGTCTGGAGAAGTTTCCACTATGGAGCACATATGACGCTTCACCCTTCAGTGTGGGGAAGTCAATGATTTCCATAGACTAAGGTTGTTTCATGGTTCGTTATCAGGGGTGGCTTTCTCCTGGTATGTCAGCTTACCAGCCAATTCAGTAGAAAGTTGGCAGCAAATGGAGCAACTGTTCCATGCGCAGTTTTATAAGGCCGAATCTGAAGTGGCCTTGGCTGATTTGGCAAATTTGAGACAATTGCCAGGGGAATGGGCCGAAACGTTTCTACAACGATTTAAGGTAGCCCGAGGCCGATGTTACGTGCCTTTGCCCGAAAAGGAGTTCGTAAGAATCGCTCAAGGATGCCTGAATCTCGACCTGAAGAAGAAATTCCAGGATCGTGAGTTTTGGGACCTTCCCCAACTCACTACCAGTGTGGTGCGCTATGAGCGATTATTACGAGAAGAGGAGCAGATGAAAAATTCGAGCAAAGGGACGTATTACAGAAACATTGACTATGAGATGGGCGAAGTGAACGCCGACTCGGCCGATCTATGTTTGGCCGAATTGGTGAAAGGGAAGCCCTACGTCTGCAAAACGTGGGCAGAACCTCAAACCAATGAGACGAGCGATAAAAAGAGCAGGAAATTTTCCTTGGACATTACTAAAGTCGAAGCTATATTTGACCAATTGTACAAAGACAAGCAAATCAGCTTGAGCGACAGACATACGTTGCCAACAGCCGAGCAAATCGGCAGTAAAAAATATTGCAAATGGCATAATGCATGGTCTCACACAACTAACAATTGCCTTGTTTTTCGCAATATTTTGCAGGATGCCATAGAATCCGGACGAATCACGTTCGAAAAGAAGATGGCAGTAGACAACAATCCTTTCCCGAAATCGGCGGAGTTAAATATGATTAATCCAGACCTTACAAAGATAAACCGGCCGAGGGTAAAGGTAGTGCTGGACGAAAGACAACACTGCCACCGCCCGAGCGCGCTGGAGAGGATCAAGGAACCTGCAGAACGAAAGGACAAGAAAGACATTTGTGTGAGGTGCAAGAACAGCATTGAATGGATGAAGAAGCTAGAAGACACATGCGAGAAGCCCGTGAAGAGAGAATCGTCCTGCAGCCACGAACCTTTGCGCCGAGGTTCTACGGAGAAAATTCGAACTTCGTCCAGAACGTGAGGACATTTCGGCCAAAGATCCATCGGCCCAACGTGTGGCACTCATACCGAAAGTCATGCCCAGAACAGCAGGCGAACTCAGGACGACGGGCAGACAAAAAATATCCTCCCGTAGATGAAATGACAAGGACACAGCTGAGGAGGCACCAAAGGAACTACGGCCGCATGATGCACCGACAGAACGAGGCAAAGGCTGCCACCAGCCATAGCCCCCATGCCACAGAAAAGTCAAAAGACAATAAGAAGGAACATGACGAGAAATGAAGGAAATTGACCAATGGTGATGAGCACACTAAGCTTCATAGAAGGAAACAGGACGGTCGTGGCAAATCACTACTTGTTGCCCAGAGAGTTCCGGGGAAATAACAATGGGGAAACTGGACCAAGTGACGATATTCATGAGGGAGATGAGGCCGAATTTGCGGCACTCTCCATAACAGGCGGAAATGCTGCAGGCCGAGAGGCCGAAGAGGAAGAACTGACGGATATAGAAGAGGAGATTGACATTAGGACGGAAGCTAGGAGAAGGGGAATTTCGCAAAATCGGCTTCTGAAAGAACTATATGAGGCCGGGAATCCAGCAATCGGAACATTGGGAGAAGACTTGGGGCGATACCCATTCCTCATTCTGTATGGAACGCCTAAGGTAAAGCGGGCTGTCACCAAGGCCGAGAAGAGAAGGCTGACCATCAATCACATCTCCCAGGAAGTACTTCCCACACTGCCACCTTCTGGATGGGATATGGAAGAAGAGTCATCCCGAATCAACAAAAAGGGCGATCAAGCCATGGAAATTGGCACGTCAGGGAAAGTGAATTTCCCAAAGCCAGCAGCTCAGATGACAAAGCACCTAAGGCCATTGTACGTGAAGGCGAAGGCCAATGGCATCCCCGTATCCAAAGTACTGATTGATAACGGAGCAGCCATCAATGCAATTCCAGTTAGGATGCTGGGGCGTTTGGCCAAGTCCGAGGAGGACCTCCTCCCCACAGAAGTAGTCCTCACCGGCTTTAACGGAGGAGCGACGACTGCGAAAGGAGTCATGCCACTGGACTTGCAGGTGGGAAGCACTACGAAGACTGTGGTGTTTTTCGTCATAGATGGGCCAACCTCATATAATATGCTTCTAGGACGAGACTGGATACACGGCAGCCGATGCATCCCATCATCCCTCCATCAGTGCCTGGTTTTCTGGAACCAAAGGGATGAAGTGGAAATTGTACACGCCGACAACAAGCCCTTCGCCGCAGACACAAACTCGGCCGAATACTTTATGTATGAGGGAAACTACGGGCCAACCAGAGTTCTGAACGTAGGAGAGAGCCCAACCATCGTAGCCCAGAATGACGAGCCATACCCCGCTGGATTGTTAAACGACCTGTTCGCGCAAACAAGACCAACCACAGTGGTCTTCGGAGAACCCACACACGTCGGTATCAATGAAGCACGACCAGAGTAAAGAGCAAGCCGCCCTTGCGGCCTCTAAGGCCAATTTAATGGCCTACATTCTGGAACGAAAAAATGAGCACGAGGCACTGGCCGCTGTTTCGACCTTAAGAAGGAAACTGCTGACGCACCAGATGGAGGATAAGGTGAAAGAACTGTGTGGGGTGGACTGTTTGATAGAGGGAGAAGACGCACTGGAGGACGAATACGCTCTGAACGGACGACGCAAGAAAAACTTCTCAAGAGGGCAAGATGCTCTAGAAGAGGTAAATCTGGGGGATGAATATAATAAGCGCATGACCTATGTCAGCAAGGAATTGAGCCTCCAGGTACGCGAAAAATTGCTATGTTTATTACAAGAATATAGAGAAGGTTTTGCATGAGATTATAATGAGATGCCCGGCCTAGATAGGGCCTTGGTGGAGCATAGGCTGCCAATCCTATCAAGTCATAGGCCTCATAGGCAGCCTCCACGGAGGTTCGCGCCTAATGTTTTGCCTGATATCAAAAAGGAGGTCGAGCGACTGTTAGAGGCAAAGTTTATTAGAACGACCAGATATGTAGAATGGTTGTCCAACATCGTCCCAGTCAGGAAAAAGAATGGGAAGATAAGAATTTGCATAGACTTCAGGAACTTGAGCTTAGCAACACCAAAAGACCAATACCCAATGCCGACGGTCGATTCCCTAGTGGATTCCACGGCAGGGTATCAAGTATACTCATTTATGGATGGGTATGCGGGTTATAATCAAATTTACATTGCTGAGGATGACGTGCATAAGATGGCCTTTAGGTGCCCAAGGTCTCTAGGATGCTACGAATGGGTAGTAATGCCGTTCGGCCTAAAGAATGGCGGTGCCACGTATCAACGAGCCATGAATTCAATCTTTCATGACATGATAGGCAAATTCCTAGAAGTCTATGTTGACGATATAGTGGCTAAATCCGTAACTACGGATGAGCATTTTAGCCATCTAGCATCGGCCTTTGAACGAATGAGAAGGTTCAAGCTTAAACTGAACCCTGCCAAGTGTGCCTTTGGGGTATGCGCAGGCAACTTCTTAGGTTTTCTAGTACACCAACGGGGAATTGAGATTGACACCAACAAATCTCGGGCGATTACTGAAGCCATGCCACCCCGAAACAAAAAAGAGTTGCAGAGATTTCTGGGGCAAGTTAATTTCCTAAGACGATTTATCTCCAATTGTGCAGGAAAGACCAAGGCATTCTCCTCCTTACTAAAGCTAAAGGGAGAGGACGAATTCGTCTGGACCGGAGAGCACCAACAAGCATTCAACAATCTGAAGAGGTATTTATCACAGCCACCAGTAATGGCGCCTCCAGTGTCAGGGAAGCCAATAAAGTTGTACATAGCAGCTGAGGAGCAGTCCATAGCTGGGATGATCGCACAGGACGACGACATAAACATTGAGAGAGCCATTTATTACATCAGCAGGCAATTGCTGACTTATGAATGTAATTATTCTCCATGGAGAAGTTATGTTTGGCTTTATATTTTACATGTACTAAGCTACGTGCCTATCTTAGGCCGAACATTGTATATTTGATCACAAAAATCAATATAATAAAGTACATATTTTCTCGTCCTATCTTGCATCAAAGAGTTGGTTTCTGGTCACTGTCACTCTCAGAATTCGACATACGGCACGAACCCCAAAAGGCTGTCAAAAGCCAAGCGTTGGCCGATTTTCTGGCCGATCATCCATGCTTAAGCACAACCAGGGAAAGAGAACTGGATTTGGACGAATGCAGCCTAAAGCCATGGACGATGCATTTCGACGGATCCAGCACAACAGAGAGGGTTGGAATAGGGATTGTCCTAGTTAGCCCATTGGGAGAACCTTTCCAAGTCTTAGCCAAATTGAACGAGTACTGCACCAATAACCAGGCAGAATATGAAGCCCTGATACTAGGGTTGGAAATGCTCCTCAACATGGGAGTAACTCATGCGTCTATCAAGGGAGACTCGCAGCTGGTAATCCAACAATTAATAGGAACTTATAAATGCCAAAGTCCATCGGTCATGGCATTATTGGATATGGCCAAAAAATTAATAGAACGATTCGATTACGTTGACTTGGAATACATTCCGAGGGCGAAGAAATAATTGGCCAATAATTTAGCTCAAGCAGCCTCCGGTTATAAACAAACCAACATAAGTGGGGTGTACAGAAGTGAAGAAATCAAGCCAGCCCTCATGAGAAGAGCCGAAGAAAAAGACGTCATGGCTCTTGAAACAGAGGACGATTGGAGAGACGAAATCAGGGCGTTCTTAACACAGCCTGGACTAGGAAAAGACCGAAGGTTGAAGCTTAAAGCCTTGAACTATGTAATGTCAGGGGATGTGCTCTATAAAAAATGACAAGATGGATTGTTATTGAAGTGTGTAGGGCCATCAGAATCTAAAACTATCATGGCTGAGATACACGAAGGCATCTGTGGGGCTCACCAAGCTGGAATCAAGATGAGATGGTTGATCATACGAAGCGGCTATTATTGGCCGAAGATGGGGGAATCGTGTATCCTATACGCCAAAGGGTGCGTAGCTTGCCAAAAGCATGGTCCTGTCCAAAGGGCCCCCGCAACCAAGATGGTCCCAGTCATTAAACCTTGGCCATTTATGGGATGGGCGATAGACTTGATAGGGAAGATTTATCATGTTTCAAGTAAAAGGCACACCTTTATCGTTGTTGCCACTGATTTCTTTACCAAGTGGGTAGAAGCTATCCCAGTTGTAGAGATCTCACAAGAACAGATAATCAAGTTCATAAAGGAACATATAATTCACCGGTTCGGTATACCACAGACAATCACGGTAGACCATGGTACCTCATTAAACGGTGAAAAGGTAAAAGACTTCCTAGCCGAATATGGAATCCGGCCAGTGAACGCCACTCCATATTACCCTCAGTCAAACGGTCAAGCCGAATCGTCCAACAAAACCCTCAAATGATTGATTCGAAAGATGGTGACGGACAATGCTAGACGATGGGACGAATACCTGAGTCAAGCTTTATGGGCTTACAGGACATCACCGCGCACAAGCACATCGGTGACACCTTTCCAGTTGGTGTATGGACAAGAAGCTGTGCTCCCTGTGGAAATGAACATTGAATCCACTAGGGTAATGTTGCAGGAGAAACTAACAAAGGAAGACTACGACGAGGCGATGATCCAGAATTTGCTGGAATTGGATGATATTAGGTGCGACACGCTCAACCGCCTGGAAGCACAGAAGATAAAGATAGCCAAAGAGTATAATCGCAAGGTAATGGCTAAGTCTTTTGAGAAGGGCGAACTAGTATGGAAGACAATATTGCCAGTTGGCTCTAAGGAACCAGCATATGGCAAGTGGTCGCCCAACTGGGAAGGCCCATTTATAGTAAGAAGTGTGTTGCCACATGGAGCCTATCATTTGCAAGATTTAAAAGGACGGGTGCATATAAGAGCATTAAACGGGAAGTATTTAAAGAAATATGTGCCCTCGTTATGGGAGCACGAAAACATTCAAGAAGAGCAATAAGAAGTTCGCATTACTAACGGACGAGAACATCCTAAATTACAAAATGGACGATATAACGTCCTCAATTACATCATCCTTGGCCCGAAAATTGCCTAAAACCCCCAGGCAGGTCCTTAATGGCTGAGAGCGTCTCCCTCGTCAGGCCCCAGTCTCCCTGAACAGCTGCGCTCGCCGCATCCAAATCGGCCAACTCCTTCTCGAAGTCAATGCGGGCCAACCCATCAAATTCGGCCATCGACCGTTCCACCTCCTTCATTTGAGCGATGACGGCTCTCTCATTCGCCTCTTTCCTCATCCGACTTTCGTCCAAACGGAGTTGAAGCTCTTTCAACTGCTGTTCCAGGTCCATGAAGACTCACTCGTCAGTCACCATCTCTTCCGTGTCATCATCCTACGGTGCCGACAATCACTTTTGCAACGTGTGCCACGTGTCAGTCCACGTCAGCGTCTTTCACCCGAATGATAGTTCCTAAACTTAGGTTTCTACGATTAAAACAGTGACTTCCGTCCCGTTTTCGATTCGTAGATCAATCTCAACTGAAATCAGTATCCTGCTTATCAGAAGATTCTGCACACCAGTACATATTTATGTACCACATCCATTATCTAAAATCCAATTTTAATACTAGTAGTGAACATGTTTATGAAAAACATATTTGAAGTCGGAGCCTTGCACCGTCTTCAATTCCTTCATGTCTTCCTTGTCCATACGGCAGTCACGCTTCCAGTGACCCCGTTTGCCACAATTTAGGCAGACATCTTGGGATATGTCTTTGTCTTCCCAGAAGATTATAATGATTTTGCCTTTGCCCATTTTCCACACCCCAGAAGCCTTTGGCCTAGCCTTGGCCTTCTGAGATGTCGAAGTAAGGTGCGCCTTGCGCTTCTTGCCCTATTGCAAACTCTGGCTTTGTCTCCTTGAGTATAACCATTAACTCTCTAAGAGTTTTCTATTGCAATTTGTACTTCTAAGATCTAAGGATAAATCTATGAAGATCCTTCAATTTCAATATCATACTATAATGATCTAATCCTTAGTTCTGACTAAGAAATTAAGGAGTCTATTTGGAAAGCTTAATGGATTAAGCACTAAAGTTATCATTACATGAATATTCCAAATATCATGTTCTACTATTTTCTCAACTCCGGGCTTAGGCTCGAGACGTCACTCTATCAAATAAAGTAACTTCTCAGTCTCCAGGACTATCCTGAGATTTTATTCCCAATATGAAAATCAAAGCTGTTTAAAAAATATTTTCTCCCAGGATTATGTTCTAAACGCTAATCTTTCATTTATCTTGATTCCAATAGTCTAACTATCAATTCAACGATTTTAGGTACTATTTATTATAATGATTACTATAGTCTAACTATATAATCAACTATAATTTAATTGGTTAAATTCAATTATATTGATTATTATAATCCAATTATAAAATCAACTATTAATTGAAATGGTTAATTCAAATATATTGATTACTATAATCCAATTATATAATCAACTATAGATGAAATAGTTTGAATACAGTCCAACTGTTTTATTAAAACAACGATTAAATATTAGTCCAACTAATATATTAATTTATATTGACGAAAAATTTGAAATGAGCGCGTATGGCAAGTAACTAAACGAATATTGCAAATTTAATACTTGCCTCCCACTATTTTTCGCCCAGCCTCTAACCCTCTATGGAGTACTCGGGAAACCTTGTTTCCTAGTGGGCTAGGATCCCGTTAAATAACACATAATCTTGACTTTGGCCAACAAATTGTATGATAATTAACTCGGTAGATCTCTAAGATCAATTGGATCCCATCCAATTCCTAGATCCAGTAGGTAGACATCCAAGCCCGAAAAATATATCTTATATATGCCAATATATCCAATATATTCCCTAACCTTTTTCCTCTGAATCAACTAAGCTTTGGCTTTGGCACAAAAAACTTAGTGATCCCAGTTAAGCGGAACCCATTGACTATGGAAAGCTTCGTAATCAATGTCGATGGACAAGAAGTGATCTTGACTTTGGCCAACAAATCACAACTTGGACAAGACACCAATATGGAACAAAGCCTTTCTGATTCGAACACATCCGCGACGGACAAATGTATTGACTTTGGCCAACAAACCAGTGCCAATCTTGGATCTTGAGTAAGAATCACTCAATGGAAGGAAAAACGCTTAATATATTTTGAGGGTTTTTTTGCGTAATTGGCAACCAATTAATTATCTTTGTTAAGGTCTCATCATCATACACCCTTAAACATGCATTCTAAACACATAATAAGGCGCGTAAGTAAATAAAATAATAATGATATGCGGATGGATACTTAAACATTGTTCCTAGAACAAATCTCTCCATTTCATCTCTCCCGCTAGCACAAGTATTACTTCTACCCAATTACATAACACTTCTAAAGAAACCTCATTTACATTGAGGGGAATAGGTGAGAAGAGAAATACATAGAGTCAAGAGGTAATAGGCTGGACACGCAGGTCTAATTAATAAATTCTAAATTTATTACAATAATTTCCAAAATTGCCCCCACCCATCTAATATCCATCCGATATACATTATTCATACATCACATCCATAAACATGTTATCAATCAATCTAATCCAATTAATTAATCCGAAAATTAATGACCATCCAATGTTCAAACAACGATTTGATTTTGTGCGAGTCCGACTCGTTTTACGAATAAGTACTCAAAGTACGAATTCTTGAATTATATTAAACTACAACATTAAATCCAATTTAATTTGTATTTAATACTAATTCTATATTTAATTCTAAATTAAATAATTACACTTTTTAATGTGCCTTTACAACTTAGATTCCAAATCTAATCGTTATGGGTCTCAAAGCCCGATTAACATCCAATGTCAATTTTAATTAAAGTCCAATGGGCTATTAATTAATTTCTTAAGGAATGGACTTTTGGTCAATATGGGTCAAACCCAAATACTAAAGCCCATTTAAGGAATCACCCTTATTTGCCAAGAAACCAATTTAGGCCCATTAGGCCCAGTTAAAATTAAAGGTCCATTAAGTCATAATTGGACTTTATGGATATGGTTTTGGGCCCAATTGGATCCAACCAATTAGCCTAAACCAAACTTGGCCCAACCAAGCTCATTAAAGCCCAATTACAACTTTACAAGCCCAATTCCAAATTTGGCCCAATTAATTAAATTACCAAAATTTCAAATTTTATAATTTAATTAACCTTAAGTGTATGCCATAATTAATTAACCAAATTAACATTTCCAAAACACTAATTTACTCAATTAATTATGCTTATCATCATCAACTTATGTCCAACACAATTGAATCAAAAAATCAATCATTTTCATGCAACATAGTCACGTCATTTTAGGGGATTTCTTTGTCCGATTCGGTTTCAATCCAATTAATTCCACAATCAACATTTCCCAAATGATTTCAACTCATCCAAGTATCAAACTCAAAAAATACCATGACTTAGGGCAACCTCAAAGTTTCGGCCAAGCCTCATTATTGGGGAAAATTTGATCCAATCCAATTTTCACAAAATTGATCACAAATAACTCCAATTCATTCATATACAAGCATGCTCAAACAAGTAATTTCACTCAAACATGCTCAAATCCAATTTACCCAAATTTTACCCTAATCAAATTTCATGCTCAAAATGGCTCTGATACCATTGTTGGGTTTCTACTATAGTCCCGGGATCAATTCAAGCAATGAAATCATGTGTGAATACAAAAAAGAAGCATGGCAGAATCATACTTACATTGATCGGCTTTGCGATGCGAGGAACAACAAAAATCTTCAAGCTTTCCTCCAAGGTGGTTCACGATTTTTGGACTAGTTTGTGCTCCTCCATTTTCGGTCCTTCAAGCTCCAAGCTTGGTGTGCATTCCATGCCCACGGGTGAGTTTCCCTATCACCTTCGGAAGACTCCTAAAGTGTGTGCTAGCACTTGGTAATTTTTGCCACAAAATCACCATTTTCCCTTTGAACTTTCGGTATTGGAAGGAAAGAGGAGAAAGCTCATTTTCTTTGAAATGAGCGTGAGATGTGGAGAAAGAAAGAGAGAATGAATTATGTATTTTGATTTCAAAAATCTAATACAAAAATCAATTACCAAAGTCAAATAAGGTACTAGGCATTAAAGCCTTCAACTACACCCATCAATCAATGAATAATGACTAGATGTCAATCACTCAAAGTGACAAGACATCCATCACTTGATTGACTAGTGATTTGACGCTTGATGTGACTTGTGGGCCGCACTTGAATTCGAAATGCGAGTGTGCCCGCAAACACTCTCGGGCTCGGGTTCGCTAATTCCGAATTAATAAATTTTCCGTTGCGACGTAATTAAATCATATTTAATTAAATAATTTTGCCTAGCAAAATTACTATTCACGCCGCTAACGAATTAATTCTAAATTAACTCGTTCGCTCGAATTAAAATCTAATTTTAATTCCGCGTCGAAATCCAATTTCGTATAATATATCGAATATATTATTTTATCGATTAATTCTAAATTAACCGTTATCTCTCTTTAAATAATATTTTATCCCAGATAAAATATCTCCGTAATTAATCCCAGATTAATTTTATCTCTCTTATAATTAATCCTAGATTAATAAAGTGCGAGTCATACGTCATCGGTGAATCTTCGGGAAGCGACCCATGAGATCCCCGGATATGTTGGCAGTAAATCCGGTCATCGGACTATCCGAACACGTACGTACCTAGTACTACGTTTTTACCGATTTACAAGACATGGTTGGCTTCTAGCAAAGTATTGTGCCTACCCAATTCTCAAAAATATTCTTATAGGAATATGTGATCTATATCAGGCGTAGTATACGTAGTATTGCGTATTACGATCCAGTATCGGATGTCACGTGCAAGGCCTGGGGCTGGAATTGTGTCTGCCCCGTACGAAGCACATATCGGATCTCTAGTAACTAGTCTCTATAATCAGATAATCATGACCTAGTCATATTATCCTGATGACTGCAGTACATAAGAGCACCAATTCCGTATCCTACGTGATCATCATCTCCACTATGACTGGAGTGATACTTCCATCTCGACATCACACCCAATACACTACGATTCTCAATATACCCAGAAGAGGCGTACACAGAACCTATTAATGCCCTGGATGACCAAAACCAAAGTATATTGATTGTCGCAAGTATTAGCGGTGCAAGTCTCAGGTTAAGACCAAATACACCTACCCTGATTCGGACTTCCATAGACACATAGTCATACTACCAATGGAATTCCGAGGGGTCTATCCAGAGCGAAGGTGTTCCCGTACCATCGGTAAACACAACCTCCTATTACACTTGCATGAGTATCCAGTACCCAAATATATGAGAACTATGCCGTTATGCTCCCACAACGCGCACAAGTGTAATACTAGTCTTTTACACATTATCGATGTCCAATCTCGATAATACTCTAACTAGGGATGTTTAATGATTAAACCTTCGTGGATTGATACTGTCTCATATCATCTCAATCCGGAATTAATCATAAATGGACCTTCTATCATTTATATATATGGGTAATCTAATTACAAATGATAAAAGGGCAATTTCCTTTGTCACATAGTTAATTTGTACAACAACACCATGATCTGTACAAATAGTCATGATCTATACAAATAGTGATGCTATGGGTCATAATTGTCCAACAATGATCGTGTCAGGTATGTCTGAACGATTGGTATATATGATTAATCATGCTGATGCTTTTATTGCTTTGCTAGGTGGCTTGGGCACATTGGAGGAATTTTTTATAGTGTTATCTTGGGAGAACTTGAACATACACCAGAAACCAATTGGGCTGTACAACGTTGAAGGATTTTATGATTTTCTTTGTGTGTTTCTTGATGATGCTCGGAGAAATGGGTTCGTGTCAAAACCTATGAAAGAACTTCTCTTTACTGCCAGAACTGCTCCGGATCTAATTGACCAAATCTTATCTTATGAACCACAAATTGACCATATCCTTTCAAAGATAAATTGGTCTGAGGACGATCGTGGTAAGAGGCGTTGGATTAATCTGGATCTTAACCTTTAATTTACTATAGAATTTCAGCTAACCATGTATTATCTTCTAAACTCTTTCTTCTACTGTTTAAGACATTGAGGACAATGTCTCATTTAGATTTGGGGGAGGGAATTAGTTGATCAGTACCTTGTTTTTAGTTTTTGTGTTTTTTTATTTTTAGTCAAAATTTTTTCGAAAAATACAAAAAAATTGAAATTTTTTCTAAAATTACAAAAATATTTTGCGTTTTTGTGTTTTTATTTTGACTAAAAAGGTGAAATTGGTAAAAGATAGCTGAGTAAGGAGTTTCCACTCCTGAGATGTGTCTCATGACCTATTTCAAAACAAGTTAATTTTTGTTTATTTGCTTTTGAATTATTTAATTTGTGAATTTTCCATAAAACTGACTAAAATGGATCTTCATATGCTCAGTTGGTAGGTATTAACAACATGCATAGTAACATACGGACATGAGCTATAATTTAAAAGTTTGTAATATTCAGTGCTCTAGTTTAATTGGAGGAATCATCTAAAAAAACAATGGAGTAAAAAAAAAAACAAACGTCTGAGATCGAAGTTATTAAGTCTGTAAGAGTGTTTTAACATCTAGTGCCCTAAAGCTAACTGGTTTGGGAGTCACTGACCCAAAGCTCGCTACATGGATCAAAGATGCTGCAAAAATATATATATCTGAAGTCTGAGTAATTAAGTCTGTAGGGGTGTCTTAACACTTGGTGCCCTAAAATCAACTGGTTTGGGAGCCACTGACCCGACACTCGCTACATAGATGGAAGGTATTGTATATAAATAAAAAAAAATCAAAAATCAAAGAAAAAATCAGAAAAATCAGAAAAATTATTCCATTGCTACAAAAAGGTGTGAATTCTGATAAAACTTTAGGACAAAAATATTACTCTCTTATCAACTGCACATGTGACTGTTGTGGGCAAAAATGAGTTGTTTAATATTTTGTTGGTTGTGTATATGGAGAATGGTAAATATAATCGGAGAATTTACTTATTTAGTAATTTAGAAAGAAAGAAAACAACTAGTAACTTGGAGTAGAAGTTTCACCTGATTAGTCACTAACTTCTTTATTCTCTTTTCGCTTCTCTTTTTGCTTTTGTGTGTATTAGTTTCACTACCTTTTTACTTTTGTAAAATGTTTTGTGGGTGTCATTGTTGTAAACCCTCACGAGACTACAACTCGTCCACTAGGGACACTTAGGGGTTTAAAGGCTTGTTGCATACGCTAAATGAAACCGTGATCCCTACGAAAGTGGCTTAGTTAAATTTTATTTTAAAGATGTTTATGTTATTTTATTATATGTTTTGCTCGAGGACTAGCAAAATGTTAGGTTTGGGGGTGTGATGAGTGGTAATTATATCACTATTTCTCACTCATTTAACCTAATATTTTGTATAGTTTCTTGAGTTTTGTGAATATTTTGATGTGTTTTGTGTTATTTTATAGATAAATAAAGTTTCAGGACTCTTTGGAGGTGATTTAGGGCCAAAATAGTGAAAAACGGACAAAAAGGCATTTTCGTCATTTCGCGCGTCGCGACGCCTAACGTGCGCCGTGTCCATGCTAACGTGTGCCGGGTCCACATGTCAGAATCTGAGAAGTTTGACTTTGTTAACGTGCGATGTGCCACGTGTCACCATCACAGCCGATCTACTAAACGTGCACCGTGCCACGTGTCATCATCCTACGGTGCCGACAATCGCCATTGCCACGTGTGCCACGTGTCACTCCACGTGTCTGCCACGTCATCTTCCACATCACTTGTTGACCAAGTCAAAGTGCCACATCATCATCAACCAATCACAGCGTGCCACGTGTCGTAATCTTACGATGCCGACACTCAATTTCGCCACGTGTCGCCACGTCAGTGCCATGTCAGCATAATAATTGAGTTGTTAGCCGCCTCATCACGTGTCGTATTATCTCATTATCCGAATCGCCATGCGTCATCACCTCAGCATGCCACACCAAAAGACACCGGCGTCGCGAAGCCAAAGGTTATAGCGTCGCGACGCCCAGAGCCTATCCGCGCCTATAAATTGAGCTCGAGGTTTCAGTTTCAGATGTACCTTCCTCTCTAATTTCTCTGATGTAAATAATGAGTTTCCTATATAGTTTCTTTTAATTTCAGTTTTGTAATTAATTTTAATTACGTTCTGTAATAATAATAATTTACTTTTTTTTTTTACTTTTACAGTTTTTACTATTCACCATGAGGAGGTAACTTCCCCTACTAGGGTGAAAGGTAATTCTTTTATTATTGCTATTTAGATTAATCTCCCTTAAATATAATATATTCACTATTTAAAATTTGTCTTAAAAAGGATACCGCTAGATTGGTCGGTTGGTAATTCATTTTAATCTGGTTTAAACCTGACTAATTAAGGATACCGCCAGATTGGTCGGTTGGTAATTAAATTTTTTTACCGCCTATATGGCAGGTTTATTTTGGTTCCGCCTTTATGGCTGGTTGGACTTAATTTGACTTAATCAGGTTACCGCCTATATGGCTGGTTGGTAAAATAATCACAAGTTAATATATTATATTAATGGAGATATCTAAATAGTAAATAGTAAAAGTTGATCCTTTTACCTTAGCATTTTATTTTACTTTTCAGCTTTTACTTTATGTCTTTTACTTTCAAGTTTTTACTAGCCCTAGTTATGTGTTGTAACTAAATTAGTTATATGGGGTTGTGATGACTTTTTAATATTACCGGTTTATAAGGGGTTATTTTATAGTTTGGCTAATTTAAAGGTTTACTTATTAAGTCTTAAGCTTAATGCGTCTTGTTAATTGGCCACTAATAAGATTAATCTGGTAAATCTAAAATAAACTTGACAAAGGAATTTTAGGTTTCAGCCTTAGACTTAATAGCCCACGATCTTCCTTGAGGATAGATAACCCTTTAATAGATTTCCTTACATGATAGATACCTGTCGGGCGGGGGGTAGCCATAATTGGAACTTAAACTTAATGAATCCAGATAATTTGGTTGACATAGACATATGGTTCAATTGGGTTAAACTGGGTATTTGCGTCTGACCATCGACATAGGCTTTCGTATAATTTAGTGTTCCAGGTTAGTAAACCGATTTATTACACAAACATGAAATAACCACTTCATCTTTTAAAAGATATTAGAAAGATTCACAACCCTAGATAGTTTTTAATATTGAATTTTCTTAAACCTACCTTCGTGCAATTTTATTTACTTGTTTTTAAATTTAAAATCTTCACCATTTCAAATCAATCAATCAACTTGTTAGATACTAGTAATCATTTGACCTCATAAAATTAATAGCTTAGGTATTAAGTCCTTGTGGGATCGATACTTCTTATACTACTTGAACGATACGTGCGCTTGCGTTATACGCGTGTGTGTAAGCACCGGTCAGCAAGTAATAACGACATAAGTCTCAGGTTAAAGATCACATATACCTACCCTGATTCAGATTCCCATAGACACATAGTCATACTACCAATGAGATTCCAAGTGGGTCTATCCAGAGCGAACTATTCTCGGTCCAACGACTAAAAAAACCTCTTATTACACTTGCATAAGTATCCAATACCTAAATAAATGAGAACTATATCGTTAAGCTTCCATAACGCGCACCAGTGTAATATTAGTCTATTCTGCATTATTAATGTCCAGTGTCGATAATACTTCGACTACGAATATTTAATGATTAAACCGTTCATGGATTAATATTGTCTCATATCTTATTAATCCGATTTAACCATATGGACTTTTATCATTAATATATATCCAAGTAATCTAATTACAATAATGATAAAATAACAATTTCCTTTTGTCACATAGATAATTTGTACAAAAACACAATGTTCTTTACAAATAGTGATGCTATGGGTCATAATTGTCCAACAATCTCCTACTTGGCCTATAGCCAATCACTCAAGTATCTAACACCTGAACTATGTACATGTCGCTCAAACTTTTGCTAAGATATAGCCTTCGTCAGCGGATCTGCAATGTTATCATCTGATGCGATCTTCTTGATCTTCACATCGCTACGATGTATGATCTCACAAATAAGATGAAATCTTCGAAGTACATGCTTGGATCGTTGATGAGACCGTGGTTCCTTAGCCTGTGCGATAACCCTATTATTATCACAATACGAAGGTATGGGCTCAGCTGCTAACGGAACTACTCCTAATCCAATTAGGAATTTACGGATCCAAACTGCTTCTTTTGCTGCCTCAGCTGCAGCAATATATTCTGCTTCTGTTGTTGAATCAACAATAGTCTATTGCTTGGAAGATTTCCAGCTCACTGCTCCGTTATTTAAACAAAATATGTACCCTGATTGTGACTTACAGTCGTCTTTATCGATTTGGAAACTTGCATCGGTGAACCCAGTCACCTAAAGTTCTCCCCCCAATAGACTAAGAAAACATCTTTAGTTCGTCTAAGATACTTAAGGATGTTCTTTACAGCAATCCAGTGACCATCACCTGGATCGGCCTGATAGCGACTGCACATGCTCAAAGCATATGAGACATCAGGTCGCGTACATATCATGGCGTACATGATCGATCCGACTACTGAAGAATACGGGATCTGAATCATTGCATCTCTCTTATCTTAAGTTTTAGGACACATATCCTTTGATAGAGAGACACCATGTGACACCGGAAGCAACCCCTTTTTGGACTGATCCATGTTGAATCTCTTCAACACTTTGTCAATGTACGAGCTCTGGGAGAGTACCACAAGCTTTCTAGATCTATCTCGGTAGATCCTTATTCATAGAATAAAGGCTGCCTCTCCCAAGTATTTCATGGAGAATTTTAATGAAATCCAAACTTTCACCGATTGTAGCATGGGAATGTCATTTCCAAGAAGTAATACATCATCAACGTATAGGACAATGAATGTCAGTGCGCTCCCACTAACCTTCTTATATACACAAGAATCATCTTCGTTTTGAATGAAACCATATTCTTTTATGATCTCATCAAAATGATGGTTCCAAGAACGCGATGCTTGCTCCATAAATGGATCGGTTTAACTTGCAAACCTTGTTTGCATGTCTTGGTACGAAAAAACCATCAGGTTGTTGCATATAAACATCCTCCAAAAGGTTTTCGTTAAGGAAAGCGATTTTGACATCCATCTGCCATATTTCATAATCGAAATATGCAGCAATACCAAGTATTATCCGAATGGATTTAATCATGGCAATAGGTGAAAAGGTTTTGTTGTAATCGACACCATGTCGTTGACGATACCCTTTAGCTACAAGCCTAGCTTTGTACGTTTGTATGTTACCTTCCATGTATGTCTTCTTTTTGAAGATCCATTTACAACCAATAGGCTTAATGCCTTCTGGTACATCAACCAGTGTCCAAACTTGGTTGGTATACATGGAATCCATTTCGGACTTCATGGCTTCTTGTCATTAAGCGGAGTCGATACCTTGTATCGCTTCCTCATACGTAGCCAGTTCATCTTCCTCAATAAGATTAATGTCTACATGAGGTGAGATCAAAAACCCATACCTCTCAGGTTATTTTCTGAGTCTCTCAGACTTACGCGGTTCTTGTGTATCAGAAGATTGTGGAACAATCTCATCTCCGATGGACTGTTCGTGTTCCGTGAGGAGGTCGGTGCCAGGAACAGTATCACTCCGATTTTCATCGAGTTCTACTTTCCTCCCACTTACCACTGCATTCATGAATTCTTTTTCTAGGAAAACCACATGAAGAGCAACAAATAGTTTGTTCTCTTGTGGGTTATAGAAATAATATCATTTCATTTCCTTAGGATAACCTAAAAATAGACACTTATCCGATTTGGGCTCTAGTTTGGTACTATCCAAACGTTTAACATATGCCCAGCATCCCCAAATCTTCAAGAATAAGAAACCCGGTTTCTTTCCTATCCATATCTCATATGGAGTCTGTTCAACAGACTTTGACAGAACTTTATTCAAAATAAGTATTGCACTGTTTAATACGTATCCCCAGAAGGAAATCAGTAGCTTTGTGTGACTCATCATTGACCTTACCATGTCCAACAAAGTTCGGTTTCTCCGTTCAGACACACCGTTCAATTGAGGTGCTCCGAGAGGAGTCCACTGTGAAAGAATACTATATTCTTTCAGGTAATCTTGAAACTCATTGCTTAAGTATTCTCCACCACGGTCCGACCGTAATATTTAATACTTTTGCCAGTCTATTTTTCTACTTTGTGTTGAAACTCTTTGAATTTCTCAAAATTTTCCGACTTGTGTTTCATAAGATACACATAACCATAATGCGATGCATCATCCGTAAAGGTTACGAAGTATTCATATCCACCTCTAGCCTGGCTAGACATGGGCCCGCATACGTCACTATGAACGAGGGCTAACAGCTCGGTGGCATGTACACATTTACCACTAAAAGGTGTTTTAGGCATATTGCCTAACAAACAAGATTCACAGACTTCATATGAATTAGGATCAAATCCGTCCAAGTATCCATTCTTTGAAAGTGTGGATATACGAGTTTTGTTAAGGGTCCCAAATGACAATGCCACAAATAAGTCTCATCCATTTTACTCAATTTGAGCTTTTTGTTTGTCATGTTATATGTTTGAGATTCGTTTATATTCAAAATATAAAGACCATTATTCACATCTGCTGTACATATCAAAATATAATCTTTATAAACAAAACACCCATTGTTCCTGAATACAAAGGTATACCCGTATTAGGTTGAACTAGATACAGAGATAATATTCCTAGTCAAACTAGGTACAAAATAACAGTCGCCTAATGTAAGTACATGCCCGGAGGGCATATTCAAAACATAGGTGCCAACGGCCAAAACAACGACTCTCGTCCCATTTCCGACTCTATTTCGATCTCCTCTGAAGCCAGTCTCTTGCTAATCTGCAGATCATGCACATCAGTACATATATGAGTACTACATCCAGTATCAAAAATCTAATTTTTAAAACTAGTAGTAGACATGTTTATTTCAATAACAAACATACTTGAAGTCGGAGCCTTGCCCGCCTTCGCTTCCTCCAAGTCCACCTTGAACTTATGGCAGTCACGCTTCCAGTAACCCCGTTTGCCACAGTGTAGGCAGACGTATTGGGATTTGTCCTTTGTCTTCCTAGGAGACTGTGATGATTGAGCCTTCCCCTTCTTCTTCTTATTCTTCTTCTTCACACCCCCAAAAGACTTCGGCCAAGCCTTGGCCTTCTTGGATGTCGAAGTAAGATGTGCCTCGCGCTTCTTACCTTTCAGAAGCTCTGGTTTTGCCTCTTTCAGCATAGCCATTAACTCTCCAAGAGTTTTCTCTTGGTTCATCATATTATAGTTCATGATAAATCCGCCCCAGTAATCGGGCAGAGACTGTAAGATCAAATATATGGAAGTCTCAGCCTCGAAGGTAATGCCCAGCTGACCCAGCTGTTCGATGTCAGTAATCATCTAAGACACGTAGTGTTCGACAGATGTACCCTCTGACATACGAGAGTGAAAGAGCTTCTTCTGCAACTCATACTTCTGAGATCTAAGATTTGATCTATGAAGATCCTTCAACTTCAACATCATCACATAAGGATCCAATCCCTTGTCCTGACGACGAAACTGAAGAGTCATTGCAGCAAGCATAACTGATTGAGAAGTAAAGTTATCATCACGGTGAGTCTTCCAAAGCTCATTCTCTACTGGCCGCTCAAGTCCGGGCTCTGGCCCGAGAGGCCTCTCTATCACATAGAGCAACTTCTCAGCTCCCACGACTATCCTGAGGTTCATTTCCCAGTTTGGAAAGTTGCGCGTTAAAGACATTGTCACCCATGATTATGTCCCTAACGCTTATCTTTCCAGCCATTTTGATTGCTATAGTCCAACTATCTAATCAAATGTTTCAGGTACACTCAAATGCAATGGTTACTATAGTCCAACTATATAACCAATTACAAATGGAGTAGTGTTGAGTACAGTCTAACTGTACAAAGAAAATAATAAATGAATAATATCAGTCCAACTGATATATATAATAACGAGAAGTAATAATAATAGAGTGCGTATATTAGCGAGTATTAAACGAAATTGAAAATTTAATACTAGCCTCCCACTAATTTTTGGCGAGCCTCTAACCCTCTGTTAAGTACTCGAGAAACCTAGTTTCCTAGTGGGCTAGGATCCCGTTAAATAATACACAACCTTGACTTTGGCCAACAAGCTGTATAAAATTTAACTAGGTAGATCTCTAAGATCAATTGGATCCCATCCAATTCCTAGATCCGGTAGGTGGACATCCAAGTCCGAAATATATATCTAATATATTTCCTAACCTGTTTCCTCTGAATCAACTAAGCATTGGCTTTGGCTCAACAAGCTTAATGATTCCAATTAAGCGCGACCCATTGACAGTGGGAAAGCTTCGTAATCCACGTCGATGAACAAGAGTGACCTTGACTTTGGCCAACAAGTCACAACTGCCCAAGACATGCGATATTAACAAAGCTTTCATGGTTTAAACACATCCGCGATATACAATGATCTTGACTTTGGCCAACAAATCAAAGCCAATCTTGGATCTTGAGAGAGAACCACTCAATGGAAGGAAACACTTAATATTAAATACGAGGACGTTTTCATAAATTGGCAACCAACTTATTATCTTTGATTAGGTCTCATCATACACCCTTAAACATGCATTCTAAAAGCACAATAAGGCGCGATAAATATAATAATGATATGCAGATGAATATTCATATATATTTTATTCTTAGAATAAATCTCTCTCTTTAGCACTTTACATTCTTCTATTTACCCAATTACATAACACTATAAGAAACCTCATTTACATTGAGGGGAATTGGTGAGAAGAGAAATACAATTAGAATAAGAGGTGATAGGCTGGACACGCAGGTCCAATTTCAAATAAATACAATATTTACAATAATTTCCAAAATTGCTCCAACCCATCTAATATCCATCCGATATACATTATCCAAACAAATACATCCAAGCATTCACACATAGCATGTTGTCAATCAATGTAATCCAATTAATTAATTCTTCAATTAATGACCAACCAATGTTCATACAATGATTTGATTTGTGCGAGTCCAACTCGTTTAAGAATAAATACTCAAAGTAAGTATTCTTGAATTATATCGAACTACAATATTAAATCTAATTTAAATTATATTCAATACTAATTCAAGTTTAATTCCAAATCAAACAATTACACTTATTCTATTATAATAATGCCCTTTTAGACTTGGATTCCAAATCTAATCCAAATGGTCTCAAAGGCCCAATTAGCATCCAATGCCAATTCTATTAGGTGGGCTTTAATTAATTCTTTAGGCATGGACTTTTGGCCATTATGGATCAAGCCCATAATACCTTGGCCCATTTAGGAATCACCCTATGCTATAAATTAATTTTGACCCGTTAGGCCCAATTAGATTATTAAAGGCCCAAAAGTCATATTTTGGACTTTTATGGAAATAGTTTAGGCCCAATTGGATCCAACCCAATTTTCTGTTGGTTTTTCTAGGTCAAACCAAGATCGTATTAAGCGATGAAAAGTGCAAATACAACAAAGTAAAGTTGCGGAAATACTCACTTTGATCGGCTTTTGGATGCGATGAACACAAAACTTTTCTTTGCTCCATGGAATTCGGCCAAGCCCTTGGTTGTCCTTCTTGGTGGTCCTTCAAGCTTCAAGCTTTAAGTGTGATTCCATGCTCATGAATGGGTTTCCCTATCACCTTTTCTAGACCCCTTGGATGTGCTAACATCTTGGAAAAATTTGCCACAAATCTTCCCATTTTGCTTCTTCTTGTTCTCGGCCAAGCCAAGAACTTAGAGAGAAAATGGCACCAAGGCCGTGAGAGGGAGAGAGGAGAAGAGAAGTGTGTTGTTTTTTTGTGTAACATAATTACACAAAATGAAAGTCAAATACCAAAAATAATAAAAATGGTAAATGTCTTTCAAGCCATCACACTAGTGTGTTTCACACTCAACCACCTACCAACAACTTCCATCACATTAAAGTGATAAAGTTGACTAGTGATGTGATGCGTGATGTGACTTGTGGGCCCCACTTGATTCAAAATGTGAGTGGGCCTGCAAACACTCCCGGGCTCGGGTTCGCTAATTCCGCATTAACGAATTTTCCGTTGCGACGTAATTAAATCAAATTTAATTAAATAATTATGCCTAGCAAAATTACTATTCACGTCGCTAGCGAATTAATTCTAAATTAACTCGTTCGCCTGAATTAAAATCTAATTTTAATTCCGTGACGAAATCTAATTTCGTTTAATATATCGAATATATTATTTTATCGATTAATTCCAAATTAATCGTTCTCTCTCTTTAAATAATATTTTATCCCAGATAAAATATCTCTGTAATTAATCCTAGATTAATTTCTCTCTCTAATAATTAATCCCAGATTAATTATGTGCGAGTCATACTTCATCGGTGAATCTTTGGGAAGCGACCCATGAGATCCCTGGATATGTTGGCAGTAAATCCGGTCGTCGGACTATCTGAACACGTACGTACCTAGTACTATGTTTTTACCAATTTACAAGACATGGTTGGCTTCTAGAAAACACCATGCCTACCCAATTCTCTAGAAATATTCTTAAAGTAATATGTAATCTGTATCAGGCGTAGTATACGTAGTATTGCGTATTGCGATCCATTATCGGATGTCACATGCAAGGCCTGAGGTTGGAATTGTGTCTGCCCTGTACGAAGCACATATCGGATCTCTGGTAACTAGTCTCTATAATCAGATAATCATGACCTAGTCATATTATCCCGATGAATGCAGTACTAAAGAGTACTAGTTCCGTATCTTGCGTGATCATCATCTCCATATGACTGGAGTGATACTTCCATCTTGACATCACACCCAATACACTACGATTCTCAATATACCCAGAAGAGGTGTACACAGAACCGGTTAAAGCCCTGGACGACCAAAACCAAAGTATATTGATTGTCGCAAGTATTAGCGGTGCAAGTCTCAGGTTAAGACCAAATACACCTACCCTGATTCGGACTTCCATAGACACATAGTCATACTACCAATGGAATTCCGAGGGGTCTATCCAGAGCGAAGCTGTTTCCGTACCATAGGTAAACACAACCTCCTATTAAACTTGCATGAGTATCCAATACCCAAATATATGAGAACTATGCTGTTATGCTCCCATAACACGCACAAGTGCAATACTAGTCTATTCCGCATTATCGATGTCCAATCTCGACAATACTACGACTAGGGATATTTTAATGATTAAACCTTAGTGGATTAATATTGTCTCATATCTTATTAATCCGGAACTAATCATATGGACTTTTATCATTTATATATCCCGGTAATCTAATTACAAATGATAAAAGAGTAATTTCCTTTGTCACATAGTTAATTTGTACAACAACACCATGTTCTGTACAAATAGTGATGCTATGGGTCATAATTGTCCAACAATCTCCCACTTGGCCTATAGCCAATCACTCAAGTGTCTTACACTTTAACTATGTACGGTTCGCTCAAACTTCTGCTGAGAAACTACTTTCTTCAGCGGATTTGAAAAGTTATCATCTGATGCTATTTATTCGATCATCACATCGCCACGATGTATGATCCGAACGAATCAGATGAATAGTTGAAGTATATACTTGGGTCGTTGATGAGACTATTAATTCTTTAGCCTGTGCTGTAGCCTAGCTCAGCTGCTAACAGAACTTTTCCTAATCTAATTTGGATTATTAAGATCCAAAGTGCTTCTATTACTGCCTTAGCTGCAACAATATTCCGCTTTTCCGTTATTCAAACTATATAGTACCTTTATTACGACTTATAGTCATTTTTATCGGTTAAGAAACTTGCAACAGTGAACCCAGTCACTTCAAGTTCTCATTCTCCATAGCTTAAGAAAACATCCTTAGATCAACTAAGATACGTAAGGATGTTTTTAACATCAATCCAGTGACTATCACTTGGATTGGCCTAATTGTGACTCCATATGCTCAAAGCATATGAGACACCAGGTCACATACATTTATTTCAATGTACGAGTTCTCGGAGAGTGCCAACAACTTTTAGATCTATCCTAGTAGATATTTATTCCTAAAATAAAGGTTGTTTCTCCCAAGTATTCCATGGAGAATTTTCATGAAAGCCAAGCTTTCACCGATTGTATTATGGGAATATCATTTCCAAGAAATGATATATCATCATTATGTAGGACAATTATTGTCAGTGCGCTCCCACTAACCTCCCTATACACAAGAATTATCTTTGTTTTGAATTAAATCATATACTATTATGATTACATCAAATCACTGGTTCCAAGAACGCAATGCTTGCTTCAATCCATAAATGGATCGAATTAACTTGCAAACCTTGTTTGCTTGTTTTGGTACGACAAAACCATCAAGATGTTGTAAACATCCTCCAAAAGGTTTCCATTTAAGGAAAACAATTTTGACGTTTAGCTACCATATTTCATAAATGAAACATGCAGCATTAGCAAGCATTATTCAAATGGATTTAATCATGGCAACGGACAAAAAGGTTTCACCATAATCGACACAATATTTATAACGATACCTTTTCACTACAAGCCTAGCTTTGTACGTTGGTATGTTGCCATCCATGTATGTCTTCCTTGAAGACTTATATAGTACCTATAGGCACAATACCTTCCGGTACAACAACTAGTGTCCAAACTTGGTTGGTATACATGGAATCCATTTCAGACATCATGGCACTTTTCCATAATAGGGATTCGATACCTTGTATCACTTCCTCATACGTAGTCGGTTCGTGTTCCTCAATAAGATTGACATCTTCATGAGGTGAGATCAGAAACCCATACCTCCCAGGTTGTTTCCTGACTCTTTCCGACTTGTGCGGTTCTTATGTATTTGAAGATTATGGTACAGTTTCATCCTTGATGAACTATTTATGTTCCATTAAGGAATCGGTGCCTGGAACAGTATTACTCCGATTTTCATCGAGTTTTACTTTCCTCTCACTTACCACTGCATATAGGTATTCCTCTTAGGAAAACCGTATGGCGAGCAACAATTACATTGTTCTCGTGTGAGTTGTATAAGTACTATACTTTGGTTACCCTAGGATAACCTACAATTAGGCACTTATCCGATTTGGTTCTAGTTTGGTATCATCCAAACATATGCCTAGCATTCCCAAATCTCTAGGAATGAGAAAACCCGGTTTCTTTCCTGTTCATATCTAATATGAAGTCTGTCAAACAGATTTTTCATGGAACCTTATTCAAAATAAGTATTGCACTGTTTAATGTGTATCCCTAGAAGGAAAATGGTAGCTCAGAGCGACTCATGATTAACCTTATCATGTCCAATAAAATTCAGTTTCTTCGTTTGGAAACACCGTTAAATTGAGGTGTTCTGGGAGGAGTCTACTATGAAAGAATACTATACTCTTTCAGGTAATCGTGAAACTTATTGCTCAAGTAATTTCCATCACAGTCCAATCGTGATGTATTAATACTCTTGCCGATTTGTTTGTCTACTTCGTGTCGAAACTCTTTGAATTTATCAAAAGTTTCCAATTCGTGTTTCAAAAGAAACACGTAACCATAACGCGATGCCACATCCGTAAAGGTTACAAAGTATTCATATTCACCTCTAGCCTAGCTAGATATGGGCCCACTTATGTCACTATGAACAAGGGCTAACAGATCGGTGGCACTTGTACTTTTACCAAGTAAAAGGTGTTTTAGGCACTTTGCCTAATAAACTAGATTCGTAGACAACATTTGAATAGGATCAAATCCGTCCTAGTATCCACTCTTCAAAAGTGTGGATATACGAGTCTTGTTTAATGTGTCCCAGACAACAATACCACAAATAAGTCTCATCTTATTAATTCAGTTTGAGCTATTTGTTTGTCATGTCATACGTTTGAGATTCATTTATATTCTAAATATAAATACTGTTATTCACATCTAATGTGCTTATCTCAATATCATCTTTATAAAATGAAACACTTTAGTGTTCTAGAATATAAAGCTATACCCACAACGAGTTATACTCTGATATAGAGATAATGTTTCTAGTCAAACTAGGTACATTTTAACAGTTTCCTAATTTAAGTACACACCCGAAGGGAAGTTCCTAAACTTAGGTTTCTACGGTTAAAATAGTGACTGTTGTCCCGTTTTCGATTCGCAGATCAATCTCAACTAAAGTCAGTATCCTGCTAATCAGGAGATTCCGCACATCAGTACATATCTTATGTACCACATCTAGTATCAAAAATCCAATTTTGAAACTAATAGCGAACATGTTTATGACAAACATACTTGAAGCCAGAGCCTTTCCCCGTCTTCACTTCCTTCATGTCTGCCTTGTCTATACAGTAGTCACGCATCTAGTGACCCTGTTTGCCACAGTTTAGGCAGACATTTCGGGATATGTCATTTGTCTTCCTAGAAGATTGTGATGATTTTGCCTTTGCCCCTTTTAGAAGCTCTGGCTCTGCCTCCTTGAGCATAGCCATCAACTCTCCAAGAGTTTACTCTCGGTTCTTAATGAACCTTTCCCAACTTTCGGGTAGAGACTATAAGATCAAATCTTTGGTAGTCTCGGCCACGTAGGTAATGCCTAGCTAACCTAGCTGATCGATGTCAGCAATCATCTGCGACACCTAGTGCTCGACAGATGTACCCTCTAACACATACGAGTGAAAGAGCTTCTTATGCAATTTTTACTTCTAAGATTTAAGAATAAATCTATGAAGATCTTTAATTTCATCATCATGGTACAAGGATCTAATCCTTAATTCTGACGACGGAATTAAAGTGTCATTGCATCTAGCATAAAGGATTGAGCACTAAAGTTATCATCACCATGAGTCTTCCAAAACTCATGCTCCACTATTTGCTCAACTCCGGGCTTAGGCCCAAGAGGTTTCTCTATCAAATAGAGTAACTTCGTAGTTCCCAGGTCTATCCTGAGGTTTTATTCCCAATCTGAAAATTAAAGCCGTTTAATGACATTTTCTCCCAAGATTATGTTTTAAACACTAATCTTTCAGTTATCTTGATTGCTATAGTCCAACTATCCAATCAACGATTTTAGGTACTATTAAATATAATGATTACTATAGTCTAACTATATAATCAACTATAATTTGATTGGTTAAATTCAAATATATTGATTACTATAATCCAATTATATAATCAATTATTATTTGAAGTAGTTTGAATACAGTCCAACTGTTTAATTTAAAACAATGATTAAATATTAGTCCAACTAATATATTTGTGTAATGACGAAAAATTGAAATGAGCGCGTATTGGCAAGTATCTAAATGAAATTGCAAATTTAATACTTGCCTCACACTATTTTTCGGCGAGCCTCTAACCCTCTGTTGAGTACTCGGGAAACCTAGTTTCCTAGTGAGCTGGGATCCCGTTAAATAACACACAACCTTGACTTTGGCCAACAAGCTGTATGATATTTAACTAGGTAGATCTCTAAGATCAATTGGATCTCATCCAATTCCTAGATCCAGTAGGTGGACATCAAAGTTCGAAACATATATCTAATATATGCCAATATGTCCAATACATTCCCTAACCTTTTTCCTCTGAATCAATTAAGCCTTGTCTTTGGCACAACAAACTTAATGATTCAAGTTAAGCGGGACCCATTGACCTTGGAAAGATTCGTAATCGATGTCGATGGACAAGAAGTGATCTTGACTTTGGCCAACAAATCACAACTTGGACAAGACATGCGATATAGAAGAAAGCCTTCATGATTCCAACACATCCGCGATGGACAAAGGTCTTGACTTTGGCCAACAAACCATTGCCAATCTTGGATCTTGAGAATGAATCACTCAATGGAAGGAAAAATGCTTAATATTTGTTGAGGGTTTTTCGCGTAATTGGCAGGTTAATTAATGACCGGCGTAAACACACACGTATAACACAAGCGTACGTATCGTTCAAGTAGTATAAAAATATCGATCCCACAAGGACGTAATTCCTACTGTTGTTATTAATTATTGATACTATTTATTTATATGTATTAATTATAGGGAGAAGAGAATGATTGTTTGATTGGTTGGTTGAATGTGGTTTTCCTTAATTAAAATAAATAAAATAAACAAAAGAAAATACTAAGGAAAATAACAAAATACTCAAAGATCTAGGGTTGTGAATCATTCTAATATCTTTTAAAAGATGAAGTGATTATTTTATGTTTATGTAATAAATCAGTTTACTAACCTGGAACACGAAATTATGCAAAAGCCTCTGTCGATGGTCAGATGCAAATACCCAGTTTAACCCAATTGAACCATATGTCTATGTCAACCAAATTATCTGGATTCATTAAGTTTAAGTTCCAATTATGGCTACCCCCGCCCGACATGTATATGTCTATCCTGTAAGGAAATCTATTAAAGGGTTATCTATCCTCAAAGAAGATCGTGGGCTATTAAGTCTAAGGCTGAACCTAAAATCCCTATGTCTAGTTCATTTTAGATTTACAACATCAATCTTATTGGTGATCAGACAACAAGAAGCATTAAGCTTAAAACTTAATAAGTAAACCTTTAAATTACCCAAACTATAAAACAACCCCATATAAACCGGTGATATTAGAATTCATCACAACCCCAGATAACTAACACATAACTAGGGCTAGTAAAGACTTAAAAGTAAAAGACATAAAGTAAAAATGCTGAAAAGTAAATTGCTGAAAAGTAAATGACGGAAAGTAAATGCTGAAATTAAATACTGAAAATTAAATGCTGAAAAGTAAATGCTGAAAGTAAATTACTGAAAAGTAAATGCTGAAAGTAAATTGCTGAAAGTAAATTCCTGAAAAGTAAATGCTAAAAGTAAATGCTGAAAGTAAATTACTGAAAGTAAATTGCTGAAAAGTAAATGCTGAAAGTAAATTACTGAAAAGTAAATAAAGTAAAAGTACAATAAAAGAAAAGTAAATAAAGTAAAAGTACAATAAAAGAAAATGCTGAGGTAAAATGATCCACTTTTATTACTTCTATTTTAGATATCTCCCGTAATATAATATATTAACTTTGCATGATAATTACCAACCAGCCATATAGGTAGTATCCAGATTAAGTCAAATTAATAATTAATTACCAAGGGACCAATCAGGCGGTATCCAGTTTAGTCAGGTTAAAACCAATTTAAATAATTACCAACCGACCAATATGGCGGTTTTTTCGTTAAGTCAGGTTTTAACTAGTTTATATATTATAATTAAGGGAGATTAATCTAAATATTAGTAATAAAAGTTTACCTTTTACCCCAGCAAAGGGGAGTTACCTCCTCATTACTGAAAAGTAAAAACTGAAAATTAAAGAAAGAAAAGTACTGCGCGTAAAAGTAAATTGCGGAAAGTAAAAACTGAAAAGTAAAGAAAAGAAAGTGCGAAAGCGGAAATTAATTACTGAAAGCTGTAAATAAACAAACAAGATACAATCTTCTTAGTATTCTTAAGGAATTCCTTAGAAGAAAGTATGAATTTTACAAATGAAATGGCTTGGTATTTATAGGCAAAATTTTGCCTCCATCAAATCATCCACCAAATCAATTATTAATTGCTCCACTAATTGCTCCACCAAATCCATTATTAATTGCTCCACTAATCTCTTATCATGTTTGGTGATGATTTGATAATTTTTATTATTTATTTATTAATTTATTTTTTGCTTTGAAAATGATTGAAAATGACTTTAATAATTACATACAACACACTTCTGGATGGTTCATCCATTTTCGGGCATGATATCTTCAGAATTCGAAATTATTTTGTCTTTACAAGCTGTAGATCTTTGAGTCTGCTTTAATCTGGAACTTGAATCAGCTCAATCCGATATCGGAGTAAAAAGTTATGCCCAAATTACGACAGATGCACAAAATTGGAATTTCCAAAACTGCACTTCGTTAAAACGCCCTTTCAAGTTTCCAATCTCCAAAATTAATATGTCAAGTCCAATTTTTGCCCTTATTTGACCTATATTTCGTCGTAAATGATTTCATTAAGTTCCAATATTATTTTATCTGCAAAATAAACTAAAACATATCAAAACGTTCATCAAACCCAAGAAACTAAACAAAATATTAAGTAAAATAGGCGGTAAATATTGATATATTTTCCGCTCATCACACCCCCAAACCTAACATTTTGCTAGTCCTCGAGCAAAACAACAAAATAAAATACAAGAAACAATTAAAATTAAACTAAGCCACTTTCGTAGGGATCACGGTTGCATTTAGCATATGCAACAAGCCTTTAAACCCCTAGGTGTCCCTAGTGGACGAGTTATAGTCTCGTGAGGGCTTACAGCAACGATACCCACAAACGTTTTACAAAATTAAAAAAGATAATAAAACTAATGCACACAAAAGCAAAAAGACAAGAGAAAAGAGAATAAAGAAGTTAGTGACTAATCAAGTGAAACTTCTACTCCAAGTTACTAGTTGTTTTGTTTCTTTCTAAATTGCTGAATAAGTAAATTCTCCGATTATATTTATCATTCTCCATATGCACAGCCAACAAAATATTAAACAACTCATTTTTGCCCACAACAGTCATAAGTACAGTTGATAAGAGAGGAATATTTTTGTTGTAAAGTTTTATCAGAATTCACACCTTTTTGTAGCAATGGAATAATTTTTTTGATTTTTCTGATATTTTTTTTATCTTTTATTTATATACAATATCTTCCGTCTATGTAGCGAGTGTTGGGTCGGTGGCTCCCAAACCAGTTGGCTTTAGGGCACCAGGTGTTAAGACACCCCTACGGACTTAATTACTCAGACTTCAGATATATATATATATATATATAATATATATATATATATATATATATATATATATATATATATATATTTGCAACATCCTTGATCCATGTAGCGAGCTTTGGGCCAGTGACTCCCAAACCAGTTGGTTTTAGGGCACTAGGTGTTAAAACACCCTTACAGATTTAATAACTCGGATCTTAGATGTTTTTTTTTTACTCCATCACTTTTTTAGATGCTTCCTCCAATTAAACTAGAGCACTGAATATTACAAACTTTTCAATTTTAGCTCATGTCCGTATGTTATTGATAATATCTGCTAACTGAACATATGAAGATCCATTTTAGTCCGTTTTATGGAGAATTTACAAATTAAATAATTTAAAATGAAATAAACAAAAATTAACTTATTCCGAAATAGGTTTGAGATACGTCTCAAGAGTAGAAACTCCTTTCTCAGCTATCTCTTACCAATTTCACCCTTTTAGTCAAAATAAAAATACAAAAACACAAAATATTTTTTTGTAATTTTTGAAAATTTTTCAATTTTTTTTTTGTATTTTTCGAAAAATTTTGGACTAAAAATAAAAACAACACACAAACTAAAAACAAAGTACTGATCAACTAATTCCCTCCCCCAAACCTAAATGAGACATTGTCCCCAATGTCTTAAACAGTAGAAGAAGAGTTTAGAAGATAATACCTGGTTAGCTGAAATTCTAGGAAATTAAAGGTTAAGATCCAGATTAATCTGACGCCTCTTACCACGATCGTCTTCAGACCAATTTATCTTTGAAAGGATAGGGTCAACTTGTGGTTCATAGGCTAAGAGTTGGTCAATTAGATCCGGAGCAGTTCTGGCAATGAAGAGGAGTTCTTTCATAGGTTTTGACACGAACCCATTTCTCTGAGCATCATCAAGAAACACACAAAGAAAATCATAAAATCCTTCAACGTTGTACAGTCCAAGCGATTTCTGGTGTATGTTCAGGTTTGCCCAAGATAGCACAATAAAAATTTTCTCCAATGTACCCAAGCCACATGGCAAAGCAATAAAAGCATCAGCACGGTTAATCATTTCTACCAGTCGTTTAGACATACCTGGCACGATCAGTTCCTCTCCGTTTGATGGTTCAATAAGATTTTCCTCTACCAAGGGTTTTGGGATGATTCCCAAAACGTGACTGCCTCCTTCCTGTACAGCCTTTGAAACGATCCCCATTAGTCCAAGATTGCCTCCGCCATATATTAAGTGCATATTCCTTGCAGCTAAGACTCGACCCAATTCCTGTGTTGCTTCTACGTATTGTGGTTTAGTACTAACACTACTACCGCAAAACAAACAGATGTTTTCAACTCGTCTTTTTGAAGTGGCTTCCATGTTTTACTCTGGATGTCTTCAAAAGTGCAATGATGAGTTGAATTTATAGAACCTGAAAAGGGTGAGTAATAATAGCACTAGTATCTTCCATATGACGTTTGTTTGCTAAACAACAAAAGAAATCATGAAAGGTCAAAAAGTTTGGATCCTGTCTACGAAAATAAAGATAATTACAACAGAAAAGCAAAACAAAGCAATAATTAAGGAAACATAATTGTGTACGCAATACGTCACTCGCTTAGTATAAATTCATTAAGATGCTTCTCAAGAATTAATTTTTTTACTCAGCCATCACAAATGAATTAGCTCTCTTTTTTCTGATTGCCAAACACCATTCCTTCTGTTCTAAAAATGCTTCGTTTGTGCTTTTCCCTACAAAAATAACACACAAAATTAAAAACTCTACAACATGTATACATAAAATATGAAAACAAAAATTATAACAAATTGCATGGGTTGCCTCCCTACTAGCGCTAAATTTTTCGTCTTCAGCCAGACGTGACTGAAATTCATCTGTTAAGGAGGTTTCAGCGTCGTTTTGGACGTCCTATTAAAGACAATCCCGTGAGTGTTGCTTTTGAAGGATCTCTTCCAACGGTAAATGGGCAAAAAGAGTTTTGTCTCACTCAGTGCTCGTGCCACCTTTTTGCTCCTTGTTGCTCTAGTGGTTCCTGCAAAGAAAGAAAGAAAATCAGGAGGTCTCGTATGGTGCTTGACTTGGAATGGAAGTTCCATTCTGTCAAGCTTCTGGGTGATTTCTTTGAATTGTACTCCCCGATACAGTGATGTTTCTCCTGAATTCACTAGATCTTCAATTTGGTCTGACAATTGCTCCTCCATTTGCTCTGCTTCTTGCTCCACCTTTTCTTCACAGATGAATTTTAAAATTTCCGTATTCAATTCTTTATCCGTCATCTGTGAAATGCATGCTCCATAATGCCTGAGGATGTAAAGATGTTTCTGACATTAGGTTTTCATCCTCTGATACGACTGGAATGGATGGTTCAGGTAGATCTTCTTCAAACATTATGGAAAAGCATGCTCCAAGATCTTCATTTTGAGGATTGAAAGTTTGATCCTCCGTTGTTGGTACAGTTGATTCAAATAGATCAGCTTCATCCTCGTCAGAGTCAGAATAATAAAAATCAAATCGAGACTTTGCTGGTTCGGGCTTCTGAACTGATACCTCTGGTTGTTGATACTGCTCAGCCTCCTCCTCTGTTAAGGTGTCATTGTGGATCTCTGGGTACTCGAAGGCTTCATCAGTGTCATCTAAAAATGCTTCTTGAGGTATGAAGTTCTGGTTTTCTGTTAATTGTCTGATCTGATATGTTATTCTCTGTATGGATTCTGTTTGACTCTGAATACTTTCAAGTTTATTCTGGAATGTTTCAAATGACTCAGAGAAGCAATGACAGGATTAGTTCAGAGTTTTATGGCCGATTGCAACAAACAAATAGAGACGCATCTGGGCTTCAATAGAGAGGGCCCAAAGCCACTTCACTTGGCCCAAATCATCTTTGAATGAAGCTTCACAGGCCTTTGAAGACTTGAAGACTTTGGTATTTTTGTAATTTAGCCTTTAGGGGCATAATTGTCTTTATGCCTTTAGGGTTTCTCTTTGTAACACCATTTAAGCTTTCTTTCTTTTTCAATTTTAAAAACAATCAACGAATTTGAGAGAATATTACAGCTTTATGCTTTTTGGCTATGGCCAAATTCTTGTAAGGGAGAGATTCCCCTTTTCAAGTTAAAATCGACTTGTCTAAGTTTGGCAAACTTAGTGGGGTCTCCATTGCTAGCAAAACACTACAAGAAATCATCTTAAAGGTTCTCAATGGAAAGTTCTTTGTGGGTATTCTTTGTGGCCTTGGGAGGGTTTTGTTCCTACAAAATCAAATTCGTGGTTCTTGGGGTTCTGTCCGTTGCTTGGGGTTTGCTTGGATTTCGAATCAAAGTGGGTTTCTTGTCATTTGGTATCTGGAGCTCAAGGTTCCAAGGTCTGATTTTCCTATCTTTACTTTTTGTTTGATTATGTTTTTATTTTCGTTCTTTGTTATTTTTGTTTCAGTTCTTGTTGGATCTTGTTTATATTTTTGTTTTGTTTATTTCTGGATCTGGTTTTGTTGTGTTCTGCATATCAGTTCATCTTTTATCATTTTCCAGTTCTGGGTTTTTGTTGTTGTTCTTCATATCAGTCCGTAATCTTTGTTTATTTCTGGATCTGGGTTTTGTTGTGTTCTTCTTATAGTTCGTCATATATATTCTGATCTTTAGCATATGTTGAAGAAATAAGCATTTTCTTTGGCGGTTGTGTGATTTGTTTCTAAAACCCTAGTGAAGTGTGAAAAAAAAGAAAAGAAAACAAACCATCAGATTCAGGCTCTGAAATCAGACTCTGAAATCAGACTCTGAAACTTAGCCTCTGAATTCAGACCCTGATCAGACTCTAATATCAGACCCTGACCAGTAGCCTCTAAAATCAGACCTTGACAGTAGCCTCTGAAATTAGACTCTGACCAGTAGCCTCTGAAATCAAACCGTGACCAGTAGCCTCTGAAATCAGACCATGACCAGTAGCCTCTAAAATCAGACCCTGAAAACCAGCCTGTAAATCAAAACCTAAATCAGCCTCTGAAATCAGAATCACAATATCAGCATATGACGTTATAAAAAAAAGTAAAAAAGTGAAATTTTTTGGTTGAATTTAGTTTGTTCCATATTATCATTTAGGTGCCTATGGAGGGTATTCCATCAAAATTTCTATAGAGGTGCCAAATTTTCTCCCGAAATTGCATACGACCGTGAATTTGCATGCTTATTTTTTTTTCCATTGTGCTAATTGTTTACTTCTTTATTCTAATTACTCTAGCTTAAGTATTATTGATCGAGTCTTCGTCATTGCTATTCATGTTCGCATTTTATTTCCGTCTGCCATATATATATATATATATATATATTATTGGGTCCGTTGTGTTTCATGCTAGATTGAGGACTACATTTGGTTTTGTATTCTTGGATTGAGTGTGATTCACATTTGAATTGAGGAAGAACTCAAGAGTGGTAAAAGGCAGTGATTGTGAGCACAGTATTGGGAAAAAGCCAATAGAGTGCAAACACGAGTGGAATGATATCATTCGAGTGTAAACACATGAGATTGTGAGGATTTACATATTTGCTTTACTTTCTTGTTATTTCTAATCTGTTTGTTTAGTGTTGAGATGGCAGGTCTAACCACTGATGAAAAGCTTGAGGCTTTGGATAGAAAATTTACAGATATGATGGAGAACATGAATAATGCTTTGGAAAGATTGTCCAAGAGTGTAGAGAGTATTCAAACTGGTAGCGGTCCTAGAGCACCACCACCCCAACATATACCACCACCTCAGAATGTACCACCACCTCATAATATGCCACCTCGCCGTGTACCCCACAGTATGTACCGCTAGATAAAGAGGAAGCTGAAAATGAGTTTGATGATTCTGATGGTCTTGATGATGTTGAGGAGAGATTTCAGCATGGGCATGATAGGAGGCCTAATAAGAGGTTTGATATGAGGAATGATAAGAGGGATAGACGATTTGATGATATAAGTGCATTTGATGCCAGAAGAGGGGATTATGATAGGAAGGGATATGGTAGACGATGAGATGTAGATGGTGATCTAGGTAGCATCAAGATCAAGATACCAATATTACATGGCAAGAATGATCCTGAAGCTTATTTAGAATGGGAAAAGAAAATAGAATTGATTTTCAACTGTCATCACTACTCAGACGAGAAGAAGATCAATCTGGCAGTAATTGAGTTTACCGATTATGCTATGATTTTATGAGATCAGCTTGTCTCTACTCGGAGTAGAAATTATGAGAGACCGGTTCAGACATGGGCAGAACTTAGAGGTCTCATGAGAAAGAGATTTATACCCGTCCATTACTATATGGAATTGTATCAGAAACTACAACATATGTATCAGGGGACCAATAGTGTTGATGACTATTACACCAAGATGGAAGTTGCCATGATCAGGGCAAATGTAGTTGAGGATGCAGAAGCTACTATGGCACGGTTTCTAGGGGGATTGAATAGAGAGATTGCAAACATGGTGGAGTTGCATCACTATGTTGATTTGGAGGATATGCTTCACATGGCTATTAAGGTAGAAAGGAAACTCAAGAAAAGGTCAACATCCATATTTGGTACTCAGGCTACTTCTGCATGGAAGGGAAAATGGGTTCCAAATGAGAACCGAGATGGAGGCTTTGACAAGCCTAGAGGTGAGTTCAGTGGAGGCTTTGATAAGCCTAAGATCGAACCTAGTGCCAAGGGTAAAGAGGCTGCAGAACTGAGCAAAACTAGACCAAAACCTGAGGGCGCAACTACTAGAACTAATGATGTAAAGTGTTTCAAATGTTTGGGCATGGGACACTATGCTTCACAATGTCCCAATAGGCGTACCTTAGTGATTGATAAAAAGAGTTGAGAGGTGTACTCTACCGATAGTGAGGTTGAGGAGGAGATGCCAGAGTTGGAGGATGCTAGTGACTATGAGGGAGCTGCATACCCGCTGAATAACTTATCCTTAGTTGTCAAACGTGCTTTGAGTGCATATGTTGTAGAGGATGAGATTGTGCAGCAGAGTGATAACATATTCCATACTAGGTGCCGTGTGAATGGCAAGGGGTGTAGTATGATCATAGATGGGGGCAGTTATACTAATGTTGCTAGCACAGCTTTGATTGAGTGATCGGGGTTGAGTTGATTGAGACACCTGAAGCCTTACAAGTTGTAGTGGTTAAATGATTGTGGGGAAATAAGTGTGACAAAGCAGGTATTGTTGAGTGTTACCATTGGGCCATACACAGATGATGTCCTATATGATGTGATACCGATGCATGCAAGACATATTCTTTTGGGCAGACCGTGGCAGTTTGATAAGAAGGTTATTCATGATGGGTTCAAGAACAAGTACTCTTTTCAGGATAAGGGAAAACCCATTACATTATACCCCCTTACACTTGCACAAGTCCATGATGATCAGGTTAAGTTGCAACTTGAGCGTGACAAAGAGAGAGCGAATGGAAACACCACATTGGGTGAGACTAGTGAGAGTGATGTATATGGTAAGAAAAATACGGCCAAGGCCGTGGGAGTTCCCAAGGGGAATGTGAGTGCACGTGAGGGGGAAACAAAAAGGAGATTTAAAAAGAGTTTCTACATGGGTGAGGGTGAAGCGAGGAAAGCGTTCAAGGCTAGCAAGCTCATGCTATTGTTAGTCTATAAGGAGTCTCATATTTATTTTACTAACACTGACCCTTTGCTTCATGTGTCTGTTTTATCTCTTTTGCAAGATTATAGTGACGTACTGACAGAGGACATACCTAGTGGGCTTCCACCCATTAGAGGTATTGAGCACCAGATAGACTTCATACCTGAGGCAATCATTTCTAATAGACCGGCTTATAGGAGCAATCCCGAGGAGACAAAAAAGCTACAAAGACAAGTACGTGAGTTGATGGACAATGGGTATGTAAGGGAAAGCATGAGTCCTTGTATAGTACCAGTGCTTCTAGTTCCTAAGAAAGATGGGACGTGGCGTATGTGCGTTGATTGTCGAGCTATCAACAATATTACAGTAAAGTATCGTCACCCCATTCTTAGACTAGATGACATGTTGGATGAATTGCATGGTTCCAAAATTTTTAGTAAGATTGATTTAAAGAGTTGATACCATCAAATTCACATGAGAGAGGGAGATGAGTGGAAAACTGCATTTAAGACTAAGTATGGCTTGTATGAATGGTTAGTTATGCCATTTGGTCTTTCAAACGCACCTAGCACATTTATGAGATTGATGAATCATGTTATTCGTGCATTTTTAGGTAAGTTTGTTGTGGTTTATTTTGATGACATCTTAGTTTACAGTAAAATAGTAGATGAGCATGTTATGCATTTGAAGCATGTTCTTGATGTGTTAAGGCAGGAAAAACTGTATGCTAACTTTGATAAGTGCACTTTTTGTATGGATAGAATTGTTTTCCTTGGATTTGTTGTGAGTGCAGATGGCATCGAGGTAGATTTGGAAAAGGTGAAGGCAATTCAGGATTGGCCAACACCAACAACAGTGACAGAAGTCAGAAGCTTCCATGAATTAGCAAGCTTCTACCGTAGATTTGTTAAAGACTTCAGTAGTATTGCAGCACCACTGACTGAAGCAGTGAAGAAAATTATGGCTTCAAATGGGAAAAAGAGCAGAAGCGTGCATTCCAGGATCTTAAAATGAAGTTGTGCAATGCACCAATTTTTGCGTTACCCAACTTTGAGAAGACATTTGAGATTGAGTGTAACGCATCCGAGATAGGCATTGGAGCGGTTCTTATGCAAGAAAAGCGACCAATTGCCTATTTTAGTGAGAAGCTTAATGGAGCAGTTTTGAGATACCCCACATATGACAATGAGTTGTATGCACTAGTGAGAGCCCTTGAGACTTGGCAGCATTATTTGTGGCCTTGAGAGTTTGTGATCCACAAAGATCATGAATCATTGAAGCATCTGAAGGGCCAAGGTAAGCTGAACAAACGACACGCAAAATGGTTAGAGTTTGTTGAGACAATTCCATATGTAATCCGCTATAAACAAGGTAAGGAAAACATTGTCGCCGACGCACTATCGCGAAGGTATGCTTTACTTACTTCATTGAGTGCAAGAATGCTTGGGATTGAATTTATTAAAGAACTTTATGCTAGTGATATTGACTTTAGTACTATCTACGCTGCATGTGAAAAGTCTGCTTTTAGTAAATTCTACCAACATGATGGGTTTCTGTTTAGGAAGAATAGATTATGCATTCCTATTTGTAGTATATGTGAGTTGTTAGTGAGGGAAGCACATGGGGTCTTAAACAAGATTCGCGAAGTTGGAATCTTAGTTTTGATAAGGTAATCAGATTGTCTGGTTTTCTCAAAAACGAAGAAGAACCTTGTGTTTATAAGAAGGTTAGTGGGAGTATGATAGTGTTCTTGGTGCTTTATGTGGATGACATCATGATCATTGGAAATGATCTTGGAATGATGCAGGGTGTTAAAGCATACCTCTGTAAAAACTTCTCCATGAAAGACTTGGGTGAAGCTTCCTATATACTTGGTATAAAACTCTATAGAGATAGAGAAAGGAAGCTGATTTGGTTTTCTCAACCTTCGTACATAGATAAGATCCTAGAAAAGTACAACTTTAGCAATTGTAAAGTTGCTAATATACCTTTTCGACATGGCATTCATCTTTCGAAGAAGATGTGCCCTCATAAGGAAGATGAAAAGGCTAGTCAACCTTATGCATCATGCTTAGGAAGCATCATGTATGCCATGTTATGTACGAGACCTGATATTAGCCATGCAGTAAGTGTTTCAAGCAGATATCAAACAAATCCAGGTAATGACCATTGGATGACCGTTAAACATATCCTAAAGTATCTGAAAGGTACTAAGGATAAGTTTCTTATTTATAAAGAAGGTGATTTACAGATAAGAGGATATACAGATTCTGACTTTCAGTCAGATCCTGATGATAGAAAGTCTACCTCAGATTTTGTATTTACTCTTAATAATGCTGAAGTTAGTTGGAAGTGTTCCAAACAAGGATCAACAGCTGATTCCACCACTGAGGCGGAATATATTACGGCATCAGATGCTGCAAAACAAGTTGTATGGATTAGAAAATTTATCATTGAATTGGGAGTTGTTCCAAGCATCGAGGATTCGATCCCATTGTTCTGTGATAATAGTGGTGTCGTTGAACAAGCAAAAGAACCCAGAGCGCATCGGAAATCGAAACATATGGAGCGAAAGTACCACATTATTCATGAGATCATCGCTCGAGGAGATGTTGCCATATGCAAGATATCTGGAGAGGACAACATAACAGACCCGCTTACAAATACCTTGCCTCCGAGACTATATGATAGACATGTAGAGGCGATGTGTATTAGATACCATCAAATTTGGCACTAGAGCAAGTGGGAGAAAATGTTGGAGTTGGTGCTCGGCGTGCTAAATTTTGTTGTATTTATTGTAAATACACTGTACATTATATTTTATTATGAATAAAATTAAGTATTTTCCATCAATATAATCTTATATATGGTAAATGCGTAAAAGACCTTAGAATGAATAGTTGTGACATAATTACAAAAGCGCCGCAATTGTTACTGAGAAATGTCACAATATGATTCATTCTTAAAATATTTCTGGTCAAGGTTTACATATCTGGTCGGTTAGTAAACCCTTGAGACCGGTACATGTCGTATATTAGAATTATTCTAATGGTTTATCTAAGTAAACCATGAGTCTTGGGAGACTCATATAGACATATATGTATTTATTGGATATATATTGAACGACTCATTCAAAGATTCCTGATAGATGGTACACCAACGTCAATAGGAATCTTTACAAGTCGAATAGCATATTAGCTCATTTGACTTGAGATACCACTATGTATATGTGAGATATCCTCCATACTTTGATGACAGTCACGTCAATGATCTTTTAAGATCGGACCTCCGCCTGTTCGTCGGGTATGGACTGATACTCACGATATCTTTTGATGTATCCAGAGATGATCTGTCAGTCCCGTGTACGGGATTTAGGTATCGAATTTGTGATTCTTTGAAATCCTTGACCGATGTATGATTCGGAAACGAGTTCCGAATATTTATTAAAAAATCATAATAATGTTGCGACAAAATAATTGTTCATAGCGGAGATTTGACGTTTAATCTATATCTCCGGAATAATTCGGATAACCTATAACAGAAGGATTATATATGCAATGATTTCGACTTGGATGGTTCAACTTGATTATTTATGGTCGTTGTAATTTGTGAGTGGACAAATTACAGACATGGAAATGATTTCCATGACAGATAAACTTGAACCTAGAGAGTCCCACAATATAAAGTGTACTCGTTGAGCACTTGAGCAATTAATTATGGATAATTCAGATTATTTATAATATACACATGCGTATTAAATAATGTGTATTTCTATACGATACATAATTTAAATTAGATACACATTATTAACCTATTAAATTTTGTCACTTGGTTTTTTTGTTATTTTTAATTAATTAAATGTTAATTAATTATTATTAATATAAAATGGAAGAATATTCTTGGAATATTTTTTAGTGTATTTATTTTGTCTTTGTGTTAATAATAAAGTGAATTAATTAATTGGTTAATTTATTTATTTTAATTAAGAATATTACATTGAATATTCTTTATTTTTTGGCAAATTTTGATTTGCCAAACCATGTGATTTGGACACATGGATTTTGATTAACAAAAATCAAAATAATTACACTTGGATAAGGCTTTAACTTGTGACAAAGGTATTATTCGGAAACGAGTTCCGAATATTTATTAAAGAATCATAATTATGTTGCGCACAAGAATTATTTATAGCGGAGATTTGACGTTTAATTTATATCTCCGGAATAATTCGGATAACCTATGACATAATGATTATATATGCAATGATTTCGACTTGGATGGTTCAACTTGATTATCTGTGGTCGTTGTAATTTGTGAGTGGACAAATTACGAACATGGAAATGGTTTCCATGACAGATAAACTTGAACTTAGAGAGTCCCATAATATAAAATGTACTCGTTGAGTACTTGGACAATTAATTATGGATAATTCAGATTATTCATAATATACACATGCGTATTAAATAATGTGTATTTGTATACGATACATAATTTAGATTAGATACACATTATTAACCTATTAAATTTTGTCACTTGTTTTATTGTTATTATTAATTAATTAATTGTTAATTATTTAATAATCATAATAAAATGGAAGAATATTCTTGGAATTATTTTCCATGTATTTATTTTGTCTTTGTGTAAATAATAAAGTAATTAATTAATTGGTTAATTAATGTATTTTAATTAAGAATATTACATTGAATATTCTTTATTTTTTGGCAAATTTTGATTTGTCGAACCATGTAATTTGGACACATGGATTTTGACTAACAAAAATCAAAATAATTACATTTGGATAAGGCTTTAACTTGTGACAAAATTATTGGCCAAATTAAAAGCAATATTTGACCAAAAATCTTCTTAAAGTTTCAGCCGTGTTGGGTTTCAATATAAAATGAAATTGTTTCATTTTGTTTGAAGCTTAGACACTTCTCATGTGTTGAGAACCAAAAAGAAAAGAAATAGGTTAGGGTTGAAACAAAGCAACTAACACCAAGAGAAGAAAAATTGAAGAAATTAGACTTGATATTAAGGTAATACTAAGTTCCTAATTTCTATTTTTCTTAAGTTTTGTTTAGGCATGTATAATATGTTTGAGATATGTATATTGCATGTTTTAATTGAATATGTATCTTGGATATGTATTTAGAGTACAAAACTTGGTGTTGGATGTTCTTAACCTTAATAAGTTTCTTTTATGTTTTGTAGTTAATTTCCGTTGGGGGAAGGGTTACTTTTATTATGTTAATTTAAATTAATCTCTCTTAAGTTATAATATATAAATTATTTTAAAACCTGACTTAATTAGATACCGCCTTTATGGTCGCTTGGACTTAATTAAATTAATTTTAACCTGACTTAATTGGATACCGCTTTTATGGTCGGTTGGAATTAATTAAAATATGACTTAATCATGATACCGCCTAAATGGTCGGTTGGTAATATAATACAAATTTATATATTATAATAAGTGAGATTTCTAGATTTGAAATAGTAAATGTGGATCCCCTAACCCCAACATTCTATTTTTAATCTAGGAAAGTGATGAAACACAATATTCACGAGTTTAATAATTGATTTTCTAATATAATGGGTAATACATTAGGCTTGTTTATTGAATCTTAAGGTTAATGCTTCTTGTTGTCTGATCACCAATAAGATTGCTGTGGTAAACTTAAAATGAATTTGGAAAAAAAGATTTTAGGTTTTAGCCTTAGATTCAATAGCTCACGATCTCACTTTAGGGGAGATTTCCTTCTAGGATAGGAATATACCTGTCGGACGTGGGTAGCCACAATTGGAACTTGACCTTAATGAATTCAGGTAACTTAGTTAACATAGGAATATAGTTAATTGGTTTACTTTGGGTGTTTGTGTCTGACCATCGGAAGAGGCTTTTGTCTGATCACCAATAAGATTGATGTGGTAAACTTAAAATGAATTTGGAAAAGGGATTTTAGGTTTTAGCCTTAGATTCAATAGCTCATGATCTCACTTTAGGGGAGATGTCCTTCCAGGATAGGAATATACCCGTCGGGCGTGGGTAGCCACAATTGGAACTTGACCTTAATGAATTCGGGTAACTTAGTTAACATAGGAATATAGTTAATTTGGTTACTTTGGGTGTTTACATCTGACCATCGGAAGAGGCTTTTGTATATCTTCGTGTTCCAGGTTAACAACTAATTTATTACACATGTATAGGAGAATCAATTCATCATTATAGTAATATTGGGCAGATTCACAACCCTAGTTGTTTTATTTATTATTAATTTCCTTTGTATCTTAATTTTGTATTTGTATTTATTTATTTATTTAGTAAATCCATATTCAACCAACCAATCAACAATCATTCCATTTTCAACCTAATTAGATACTTGTAAATAAATAGAATCAATAATTAATAACAATCATAGAAATTAAGTCCTCGTGGGATCGATATTTTTATACTACTTGAGTGATACGTGCGCTTGCGTTACATATGTGATTTCACCCGATCAAGTTTTTGGCGCCGTTGCCGGGGACTTATTTTTTTTGTCTTATTATTCGTAATTTTTATTTCTTTCTTTTATTTTCAGGTGGTTGAAAATGGATCACTATTGGGCGATGGAAGCATTACGAGCTTTAAGAGGTGAAGATACACCCCAAATCAGGGAGCAGCAGTCTGATTTTCTGAGGCCTGTTGTCCAGCCCAATAACTATCAGTGGATGTCAGAGAGAAATAACACAAAATTTTCTCAACCATTTCAGAGATGTGAGATATGTGATGGTAACTACCCTATCGAGCATTGCACGTACAACTACAATTCAGGGTGGCAGAATTATCAGAGACCTTCATATAATGAACCATCATATTTCACTGAACTACATTTTCCATCTTATCCACCATCAACCTACGATCTTCGAGAACCAGGACCATCAGTGGAAAAACAGTTGATGAACATGCTCAAGAAACGAGAAGCTAAACTTGATGTAATGTTTTTGAGTCAAATATAAATTTTACAGAGGCTGACAAATCAATTGAGACTATTAATATAAAACCTGAGCTACATACCTCACAGAGTAATTTTAGATGACAATGATGAAGCCTTCAAGTACCAAGAGTTTCATGATGACAGTCTCAACTTGATCTAGATCATTCTCTGGTCGCCGAAACCATCTATGGGGAGAAACAAGTTGAAAAGCTACCCGTACCAACCACACAAACAAATGAATATCTTGGAGCATGTATTATATAGATGTATGATGAAGAAACATAGATGTCTGATGAAGAAATGAACAGGGAATTGCTAAAACACATCTGTGAAGAAAAAGTGCAGCAAGATGAAGGACAAAAGGAAGAGCAAATGTCTGACCATATTGAAAATCTCATGACTTCAGGAGAAACATCACTGTATTGGGGAGTACACATCGAGGAAATCGCCCAGAAGCTTGACAAAATGGAATAACCATTTAAAGTCAAGCACCATACGAGACCTACTGATTTATTTTCACTTCTTTTGCAGACCATTGGAGCGACAAAGTTTAAGAAGGTGGCACAAGCACTGAATGAGACAAAATTCTTTTAGTCACCTTATCGTTGGAAGAGACCCTTTAAAAGCAACGCTCATGGGATTGTCCTCAATCGGACGTCCAAAACCACGCTGAAGCCTCCTTGACGGATGGTCTTTAAACACGTCTGGCTGAAGACGATAAATTTAGCGCTCGCGGGGAGGCAACCCATGCAAATTTTTATTTTTATTGTTTGTATTTTGTGTACACATGTTGTAGCATTTTTAAATTTTGTGTGTTATTTTTGCAGGGAAAAACACAGACAGAGCACTTAAAGTAGAGCAAGCCAGTAAAAATGTTTGACAAAATCGTGAAGATAAAAAAATCAATTCATCAGAGATGGCAAAGTAAAGAATCAACTCTTGAGACGCATCTTAGTGGATATGTTAGAAGGATTCGCATTTTGCCACCAAAAAATAAAAGAAATAGAAAATAAAAAAAATAAAAAAAATAATCGCGTTGCGACTCGTAAACCCTCTGAGTCGCAACGCTCCAACCGAAAAACATGAAAATCCCCAAATTTTTAGGGCTGCGCGTCACGACGCACAACACCTTCTACGTCGCGACACATACGCGATTCCAGGCCTAAAAACAACATCCCACGCATCAGTCTTCACAAATCTCTCTCGACTTCTTCATCTTCTTATTCATTTTCTTCATCCAAAACTCTCAAATCACTCCCAATCTCACTAAACACCAAAACCCATCCACCAATTCGCGCCTTACTCTTCCATTTTCACGTGAAATTACCAAAGTGGAGAACAAAAATGCATTCCCCCATTATTTGCGTGTAAGCTACTCGGATTTGGGACACAACTTGCGAAAAATCAGGTTCCTTCGCACCATTTCTCTTTTCATTTTAATTTTATCATTGTGTTTGTGCAAAATTTATGAATATTTGTAGTCGAATTTGAGACAAAAGTTCTGAGTTGTGGTTGTGAATATTTGGTGTGGTTGAATTGATTGTGGTGGATTGAATAATTTTGGTTGTTGAAATCGTAGATTTGGGGGCGAAGAATATTTTATGATTTTTGTTGAAGTGTTAATTTAGGGTGATAATTTGGGAATTCTTGAAAATTAGGGGAAGTGCTGCCAAAAGTTTCATAAAAATTTGAAATTAAAAATGTCCCCTAAAATAGTACGAACCTCCGCGGCTGCTGGATCAAGTTACGATGCCATAAATTTTATGTCGGAAGCCGCTGAGCGTAGATATGAAAATGGGATGAGATAAAAAGTCCCAATCATGGAAAGGGATTTTGATATTGACCCCGGGCTGTATCCCTAAATTGACAGAGTCATCGCCACTCGACACTGGCATAAGCTCTGCAAGCAGCCGACCCCAGCCTGTATACCTGTAATCCGTGAGTTTTACACAAATGCTTATGACCATCAGGCGTACCAGGTGATAGTGAGAGGCAAACATGTGACATTTGATAGATCCACAATTAACCGGTATTATGGGTTACCTGATATGGAGATAGATGAATATACTTCAACCATGTTGAATCTAGACATGACTCATCTAACACAAACACTTTACATCCCCGATGTTGTATGGGATATGAGTAGCATCGGGGAATATTTGAAGATGAGCTCAAGATATCTTAAGCCAGATGTCAGGGTTTGGTTTCATTTCCTGACCTGCACATTGCTGCCAGGCACCCATATCACTAATGTAACCAAAGAACGGATGATTCTGTTGTATTCTCTACTGGAGGGACATACCATCGATGTGGGTGGGCTGATATCTACCAATATAGTTTGCGCAGCACGCTCTACATAAACTGGATTAATGTACTGTAGCTTAATTATAAACCTATACACGCTGGCCAGGTTACCTGTCAATACAAGGGAAGATATGATACAGCCCACCACTGCATTGACCACTAGAATAATTCAACAACTCCAAGCAGAGAGGCCCATACATGCCTGTTCTTCCTCTACACCTGCAGCACCACAACAACAACCTCAACCCCTTCGGCGACCATCACGATCCCATTCTCTGACACAACGCGTAGAACGAATGGAATCTCACATTAACTTCATAGTACAAGATAGTATAGCCACGAGGCAATTGCTTCAACAAACGGCTCGACATCTCAACTTGAGCGATGAACAGATTCCTGTATTACCTGACCTTCCAGAGGACGGTAGTGATGGCGACAAGGCTGAGGAATGATTAAACCACGATACCATTGTTCCTTTATTTTGTAACGCATTGGGGACAATGCTATGTTTAGGTTTGGGGGTGAGGTTATTTATTTTTATTTGTCTTCTCCGTTATTTTTTCTTTCATGCATGTTTTTCTTCCCAGCATTTCGTGTGTCTTACGTGTCTTGCATGTTTGCGTGCTTTAATTTTTTCTTGCTTTATAAAAAAAAAGTTCTAATGATGAGATTGTTTGTCTTAGTAAAAAGTTATAGGAAAAGATAAATGCTAATTTCACTTTTATCCTATAATTTGAGCATAATATCTAGGTCAGACTTATATGCACTAAAAAATAGCTCTATAGCAGTTAGATAATAAGGAATTGACAAATTGACTAGTTGAAATAATCGATGGATGATGAATGACCGTTTGCCTGAATAACTATTTATGTCTACATTTAATTATGATATGAGGTATATAAAAAAATGATGAATAAAAAAAACTGACTAAGCTTTTATTTAGTAATCGGGCGTCTTGCTTGGCCAGAATTGACTGTTCGCGTCAAACGATACAGCTTGAGTTAGTTAATAAATAAGCTTTAACTTAGTAACCGGACATCTTACCTCAGTAAGCAGTGATCGTTAGCGTCAAATGGTAAGCTTAAAAAAAAAAAAAAAAAAGAGATCATACCTCACTTTATGCATTGATGAGTGGTAAATGTATCACTATTTCCCACTCATTTGACCTAATATTTTGTATAGTTTCTTGAGTTTTGTGAATATTTTGATGTGTTTTGTGTTATTTTGTAGATAAATAAAGTTTCAAGACTCTCTGGAGGTTATTCGGGGCCAAAACAGTGAAAAACAGACAAAAGAGCAAAATCATCATTTGGCGCGTCACGACGCGCTTCCCGCATCACGACATCTAACGTACGCCGCCTCATGCTAACATGCGTTGGGTACACGTGTCAGAATCTGAGAAGTTTGACTTTGCTAACATGAGCCGAATCTGCTAACGTGCGTCGTGCCACGTGTCAACATCACAATTGATCATGCTAACGTACGCCGTGCCACATGTCATCATCCTATGGTGCCGACAATCGCCATCGCCACATGTCTTCCATGTCATCGCCACGTCATCAGAAGACCGAGTCAAATGCCAAGTCAGCTTACCACTTGGCGTCCACGTCATATCAACCAATCATAGTGCGCCATGTGTCACAATCCTACGGTGCCGACATTCACTATCGCCATGTGTCGCCATGTCATTTCCATATCATCGCCACACCACTGCCATGTCAGCTCAATTATTGAATTAATCATCCAAAATGCCATATCATCGGATAATAATCTCGACGAACTAATCAGAACGTGACATATGTCGCTTCGCGATGCGTGATCCTTGCGCGTCATGACGCGGAGAGCCCATCGACGCCTATAAATTCAGCTCGAGATTTCAGTTTCATATGTACCTTCCTATCTGTAATTCTCTGAATAAATAAGGAGTTTGTATATAGTTTTCTTTTAATTTCAATTTTGTAATTAATTTTTATTTACTTTCTGTAATAGTAATTTACTTTTTTCACTTTTTCAATTTTTACTATTCAGCTATGAAGAGGTAACTTCCCCATGCTAGGGTGAAAGGTAAAACTTTTATTACTTCTATTTAGATTAATCTCCCTTAATTATAATATATTCACTACTTAAAATTTGACTTAACAAGGATACCGCTATATTGGTCGGTTGGTAATCAATTATAAACTGGTTTTAATTTGACTAAGCAAGGATACCGCCTGGTTGGTCGGTTGATAATTTACCACCTATATGGCTGGTTTATAGACAAATATTGATACCGCCTTTATGGCAGGTCGGACTTAATTTGACTTAATCAGGTTACCGCCTATATGGCTGGTTGGTAATGTTATTACAAGTTAATATATTATATTAAAGGAGATATCTAAAATAGTAGTGGTAAAAGTATATCCTCTAGCCCCTAACATTTTCTTTTCTTGTAATTTTCTTTATTTATTTTCAGCATTTTACTTTATGTCTTTTATTTTTAAGTTTTTACTAGCCTTAGTTATGTGTCGTAACTAAGTTAGTTATCTGGGGTTGTGATGAATTTTAATATCACCGCTTTATAAGGGGTTATTTTATAGTTGGGTAATTTAAAGGTTTACTTATGAAGTCTTAAGTTTAATGCGTCTTGTTAACTGGCCACTAATAAGATTGATCTGGTAAATCTAAAATGAACTTGATAAAGGAATTTTAGGTTTCAGCCTTAGACTTAGTAGCCCACGATCTTCCTTGAGGATAAATAAACCTTTAATAGATTTCCTTACATGATAGACATATACTTGTTGGGCGGGGGTAGCCACAATTGGAACTTAATCTTAATGAATCCAGGTTATCTGGTTGACATAGACATATGGTTCAATTGGGTTATACTGGGTATTTGCATCTGACCATCGACATAGGCTTTTGCATAATTTCGTGTTCCAGGTTAGTAAACCGAAATATTACACAAACATTAAATAACCACTTCATCTTTTAAAAGATATTGGAAAGATTCACAACCCTGGATAGTTTCTTAATATTGAATTTTATTTAATCTAATTTTGAGTAATTTTATTTACTTGTTTTTAAGTTTAAAATCATCACCATTTCAAATCAATCAATCAACCTGTTAGATACTAGTAATCATTTGACCTCATAAAATTAAAAGATTAGGTATTAAGTCCTCGTGGGATCGATACTTTTTATACTACTTGAACGATATGTGTACTTGCGTTATACGTGTGTGATTACGCCGGTCAAGTTTTTGGCGCCGTTGTCGGGGACTTATTTATCTTTCACTATTAGTTTTGAGGTTAGATACCTTTACTTGTATCAAATTTTCTATTTGCCTATGATTTCTGTTTTCTTTTGTTTCAGGTTCTCAGACACTACATGAGACGAACCAGAAGCTTTGAACTCCGACCGCTTGACCCAGAAATTGAAAGAACTATCAGACAATTGAGAAGGGAAAGGCGTGAAGGCCAAGAATCTTTAGTCAACATGGAACCTGAACGTCTGGAAGTTGCACCACCAATAGCCATTCGAGATAGAACCATTCCGGTGATCGGCGGCTTCGTTTCCTGTATTGTACTTCCTCATTTACCAGGAAATGCGTGTGACATCAAAACATGCATTCAGATGATTTAGCAGTCAGTGCAGTTTAGGGGGAATGCAACTGAAGATCCTAATACCCACATCAGCAACTTCCTGGAAGTTTGCGGCACTTTCAATTACAACCGAGGAGCTAAAGAAGCAATGAAATGCGGGTTTTTCCATATTCCTTGAAAGATAGAGCAAAAGCTTGGCTACATTCACTACCAGCTGGTTCCATCACAACTTGGAACAATCTAGCCATAAAATTCCTAGCAAAGTACTTTCCACCAGCCAGAACAACAAAACTGAGGAATGACATCACATCCATTGTACAACATGACTCAGAAAATCTCTACGATGCTTGGGAAAGGTACAAAGATTTGCTCCGGAAATGTCCTCACCATGAAATTCTAAAATGGCTTCAAGTCCAAGCATTCTATAATGGACTTTCTGGAGTGATGAGAACCACAATTGATGCTGCTGCTGGAGGAGCTTTGATGGCAAAATGAGAAGATCAAGCCTTGGACTTAATCGAAGAAATGGCAAACAACAATTCCTTATGGCCAACAGAAAGGAGCATGATTCAAAGAATTGCTGGAATTTATGAAGTTGGAGCCAAATCAGCAGTCAATACCAAGCTAGATCATATATGCAAATTCATGGAGACTCTCGGTATGCAAAGCAATATTGGAGCCACAAGTTCACCATATTGAGAAGCACCAGAACCAAACCAACTTGAAGAAACGGTGAATTTTGTCAACAATCTCAACAGACAGGGGAACAATCCATATTCCAACACCTACAACCCATAGTGGAGGAATCATCCCAATTTTCCATGGAGCAACAATTCAGGGAAAAAGAACTATCCACCACCCGGATTCCAACAGCAATAGAACAAAGGCCATGAGCAGGCAAATGAACCAGGAATAACGGAAGTGCTGACTCAGTTAAAAAATATGATGCTATGTTTCAGAGCCAATCTACCTCTATCAAAGCACTGGAGAATCAAATTGGACAAGTGGCCAATGCCTAGAGTTACAGACTGCCAGTAAATCTTCCCAACAACACAAAACCAAATCCAAGGAACTGAAGGAATGAGCAATGTCAAGCCATTACCTTGAAAAGTGGTACTGAAATCAACAAAGATGTTGGAATCAAGGCAACCAAAGAAGAAGTTCCAAAAGATGCAGTTCCACAGATGGAGGAAAAAGAAGCAAAGGAAAAAGATCAAGAAAAATTCACTCCACCTCCACTTTTTCCTCAGTGTCTTCAGAAAAACAAACTGGACAAGCAGTTTGCTCGATTCCTAGAGGTGTTCAAAAAGCTGCACATCAACATCTCATTTGCAGAAGCATTGGAAGAAATGCCCAACTATGTAAAATTCATGAAAAACATTCTTTCACGAAAACAGAGATTGGGAGACTACGAGACAGTAGCATTGACGGAAGAATGCAGTGCCATTATTCAGAGGAAACTTCCCCCGAAGTTGAAAGATCCTGACAGTTTCACAATCCCGTGCACCATGGGAGAACATTACATCGGTAAGGATTTATGTGATTTAGGTGCAAGTGTTAATTTAATGCATTTTTCTATTTACAGGAAACTGCAAATTGGATAAGCAATGCCTACCTCAGTCTCACTGCAACTTGCTGATCGAATGCTCGTATTTTCGAAAGGAGTCGTTGAAGATGTGCTAGTCAAAGTTGACAAACTCATTCTCCCAGCAGATTTCATTATCGTTGACATGGAGGAAGACAAAGATTTGTCTATCATCATTGGGAGACCATTCTTGGCGACAGGTCGAACAGTGATTGATGTACAAAAAGGAGAACTAACCATGAAAGTTCAGGACCAAGAAGTTACTTTCAATGTTTTCAAAGCCATGAAATTCCCGAGTGAAGAAAAGGGGGAAGAATGTTTCAGAATTGATGTTGTTGATAGAATCATTCAGGATACTGATACAGTTTCCACGAACAAACTTGAAGCTTGCATCACCAACATGACTGATAACGAGTTAGATGCTAAAATTCTGGAATGTATCAACTATCTTAACAAGCCATTCCGTTTCAAATCGAAACCATAAGTGGAAAGCCTGGAACTCCCGAAGAAAGATCGAATCAAGCCTTTGATTGAAGAACCACCACAGTTGGAGCTGAAGTTACTTCCGAGCCATCTCAGGTATGCATTTCTTGGAAACTCTTCTGAATTACCTATTATTATTTCTTATTCTCTAACATTGGAGCAGGAAGAAAAGTTGCTGAGAGTGTTACGAGAGCACAAGAGAGCCATTGGCTGGACTATAGCTGACATTTGGGCATTAGTCCATCATTTTATATGCATAAGATTCTGATGAACGATGAGTACAAACCCACAGTGGAACATCAACGGAGACTCAATCCAATCATGAAGGAAGTCGTAAAGAAAGAAATCATCAAATGGTTGGATCTTGGTATCATCTACCCCATCTCAGATAGCACTTGGGTGAGTCTTATGCAGTGTGTGCCAAAGAAAGGAGGAATAAATGTAGTCACAAATGAAAAGAATGAGCTAATTCCAACGACAACTGTGACTGGATGGAGAGTTTGTATGGACTACCGAAAACTGAACAAAGCAACAAGGAAAGACCATTTTCCGCTGCCATTCATTAATCAGATGCTAGATAAACTGGCGCGACATGAGTTATATTACTTTATGGACGGATATTCAGGGTACAATCAGATTGCCATTGACCAAGAAGATCAGGAGAAAACCACATTTACATGTCCGTATGGTACTTTTGCATTCCGCAGGATGCCATTTGGACTATGTAATGCTCTTGCCACATTTCAACGTTGCATGATGGCCATTTTATCAGATATGCTGGAACAAGGTATGGAGGTTTTTATGGATGATTTCTCTGTGTTTGGAGACTCTTTTGACCACTGCTTGCAAAATCTGGAACATGTATTACAAAGATGCGAAAATACAAACCTGGTACTCAACTGGGAGAAATGCCACTTCATGGTGCATGAAGGCATCGTCTTGGGACATCAGATCTCAAAAAAGGTAATCGAGGTAGACAAAGCAAAGATTGAAACAATTGAAAAACTACCTCCGCCGATATCAGTCAAAGGGATTCAGAGCTTTCTTGGACATGTAGGTTTTTACAGGAGATTTATTAAAGACTTTTCCAAGATTGCTAAACCTCTGTGCAATCTTCTAGAGAAGAATGTGCCTTTCAACTTCACCAAAGAATGCCAGGAAGCTTTTGAGATCCTAAAACAAAGCTGGTTTCTGCTCCTATCATTGTAGCACCAGACTGGACCCTTCCATTTGAGGTAATATGTGACGCTAGTGATTTTACTGTAAGAGCAGTTTCGGGACAACACAAAGCAAAGATTTTCCATACCATTTACTACTCCAGCAGAACTTTGAATGAAGCTCAACTCAACTACACAACCACTGAAAAGGAGTTGCTCGCAGTTGTGTACGCTTTTGAATAATTCTGCTCCTATCTGTTGGGTCCCAAAGTGGTGGTTTACACATATCATTCAACAATCAAATACTTGATCATGAAGAAAGATGCCAAACCCAGATTGATCCGTTGGATACTTCTTCTGCAAGAATTTGACGTGGAGATCAGAGACAGGAAAGGGACAGAAAACCAAGTGGCAGATCATTTGTCGAGGCTCGAGAATGGAAAAACAGTTGGAAAAGAACTGACAATCAAAGAAACTTTTCCAGATGAACAACTATTTGCCATGAAACAACATGTTGCTCCTTGGTATGCTGACTATGTCAATTATATAGTCTCAAGAAAATGGCCATTGGAATGGACAACTCAGCAACGAAAGAAGTTCTTCAAAGAAGTCAAGCACTATGTTTGGGATGAGCCGTACCTGTTCAAACGATGTGCTGATTAATTATTGAGATGGTGTGTTCCACAGGAGGAGGTCAACAATGTTCTTCAACATTGTCATTCATCACCATATGGCGGACACTTCAGCGAGAATAATAACTGCAGTAAAAGTCCTACAATCAAGTTTGTTCTGGCCCACTCTTTTTAAAGATGCTTACCTATTTGCTCTTCAATGTGACATGTGCCAGAGAACGGGGAATATTTCAAGGAGAAATGAAGGACCGTTGCAAAATATTCTGGAAGTGGAGATATTCGATGTATGGGGTATTGATTTTATGGGACCCTTTGTTCCATCATTTGGAAACCTGTACATCTTGGTTGCAGTAGACTACGTCTCTAAATGGGTTGAAGCAATTGCACTGCCATCCAACGATTCAAAGGTAGTGATCAAATTCCTTAAAAATAATATTTTTCACTCGCTTCGGAACACCTAGGGCAATCATCAGCGATGGTGGCACTCATTTCTGCAAAAGATACTTTGATGCTCTCCTATCCAAATACAGAGTTACTCATAAAGTTGCCACTGCTTACCATCCACAATCAAATGGCCAAGTTGAAGTTTCAAACAGGGAAATCAAAAGAATCTTGGAAAGAACCGTTGGATCAACAAGGAGGGATTGGTCTACAAAATTGGATGATGCATTATAGGCCTACCGAACAACTTACAAGACACCCATTGGTATGTCCCCATATCGTATGGTGTTTGGGAAAGCATGCCATCTGCCAGTTGAGCTTGAACAAAAGGCGTACTGGGCACTGAAGAATTTGAATCTTGATCCACAAGCTGCAGGAGAAAAATGACTTCACCAACTCAATGAATTGGAGGAGTTTCGTCTACAAGCTTATGAAAATGTCAAATTATACAAAGAAAATACCAAGAAATGGCATGACCGAAAAATAGTGCGCAGACAATTGGAACCAATGCAGCAGGTGTTGTTGTACAACTCGAGGTTTCAACTTTTCCCTGGAAAGTTGAAATCAAGGTGGTCAGTTCCATTTGTGATCACTTAGGTTTTACCATATAGAGCTCTTGAGTTACTGGATCCCAACACCAGCAACACATTCAAGGTTAACAGTCAGCGTGTCAAACACTACTGGGGAGAATCATTTGAGCGACAAAAAGAAAGTGTCACACTTTCAGATCCAGCCTAACGTTCGAGAAGTCACGTCTAGCTGACGACGTTAAAATTAGCGCTAGTTGGGAGGCAACCCATGCAATTTGTGTATATATTGTGATTTGGTGTGCTTTCATTTTATGTGTTTATTTTTGCAGGTTAAGTCATTTCACGATGGAAGAAGCTCTCGCAAATCTTCACAAGCAATTTCCTTCTCTCTCTAAAAAATCTCTGATGAAAGTCTACAAAGCTCACTTGGAAAGGATGAGACTACTGATGATCAAAGGTATTCCAACTGACATTCGTTGGATTATTGAAGCACGAGTCCGATTGGAAGGTGAGTCTTCTGACTCTTTTATTTCACATCTGCCTAGTTTAGGAAGAAACACCTATGCTAAAAAGAGAAGAGCTAAAAGAATGGGTGTATGCTATAAATGTGCTCGCATGTTTTGTGATACTCTTTGTCGTTATTTAGGAATGGTGTCTGATAACCGTGTAGATAAGATTAATTTCATTAGGGATGGCTTGAGTAAAGAGTCTTTGGATGACATATCTAAAACTCTTGAGATGCATCCTAGTGGATATGTGTATCACGAAATTCGCGTGTTATATACACAATTCCAAAGAAAAAGACAACAGTTAAGTCTCGGGAATCTGACTCAAAAAGACCATGTTTGCCAATTTATAAGAAAATTGGACGGGAAACATGTCCCTGACGCATAGACATCATTCAAGACGCTTCTTTTCTTGTAAATATTATATCTCTTTGTCTTTTCCTAATAATTCTGATTTGTTATTTTATTTTCTCCGACAGGATCCAGACCTTTTTTACTATCACGATTTATTTTACTGTTTAACTAATAATTGTCATTTGGTAGATACTAGTGCTATTATTTTTACTCACCCTTTTCAGGTGTTATAAATTCAATTTATCTTTTCACTTTTGAAGGCATCCAGATTTGAGAAAAGAAACATACATAAAATGGAAGCTACTTCAAGAAGATGAGTTGTAAATATTTGTGTCTTTTGTGGTACTAAGGTTGGTACTAAGCCACAATACGTAGCAGCAGCACAGGAATTGGGACAAGTCATAGTTGAGAAGAATATGCACCTAGTATATGGTGGAGGCAGTCTTGGATTAATGGGGATCTTTTCAAAGGTCGTACATGATGGAGGCAGTCAAGTTATGGGAATCATCCCAAAACCCTTGGCAGAGGCGGATCTTATAGGATCATCAAACGAAGAAGAACTGATCATGCCAGATATGTCTGAACGACTAGCGAAAATGATTAACCGTGGTGATGCTTTTATTACTTTGCCAAGTGGTTTTGGTACGTTGGAGGAGATTTTTACAGTGCTATCTTGGGCGAACTTAAACATACACCAGAAACCAATTGGATTGTTCAACGCAGATGGATTTTATGATTTTCTTTGTGTATTTCTTGATGATGCCAGGAGAAATGGGTTTGTATCAAAACCTCTAAAAGAACTCCTCTTCACTGCCAGAACAGCCCAGGATTTAATTGAACAAATTTTAGCCTATGAACCACAAATTGACCCTATCTTTTCCATGATAAAATGGTCCGATAATGATCGTGGTAAGAAGCGTCGGATAAATCTGGTTCTTAACCCTTAAATTTTCCATTTAGATGTAAAATTTATGCTAACCAGATACTATCTTCTAAACTCTTCTTCTACTGTTTAAGACATTGGGGACAATGTCTCATTTAAGTTTGGGGGTGGGGAATAGTTGATTAGTATCTTGTTTGTATGTTGTTTTTATTGGTAGTCCAAAATTTTTCGAAAAATACAAAAAAATTGAAAATTTTTACAAAAAAAAAAAAAAAATTTTGTATTTTTGTGTTTTTAATTTGATTAATCGGGTGAAATTGGTGAGAGATAGCTTGTAAGGAGTTCCCACTCCTGATACGTATTTCAACCCATTTTCGGAAAAAAAGTTAATTTTTGTTTATTTCCTTTTGAATTATTTAATTTTTAAATTCTCCATAAAAATGACTAAAATGGATCTTCATATGCTCAGTTGGCAGGTATTATCAACATGCATGGTAACATACGGACATAAGCTGTAATTGAAAAGTTTGTAATATTCAGTGCTCTAGTTTAATTGGAGGAAACATCTCAAAAAGCAACCAAAAAAAAACATCTGAGATCCGAGTTATTAAGTCTGTAAGGGTGTTTTAACACCTAGTTCCCTAAAGCCAACTAGTTTGGAAGTCACTGGCCCAACACTCCCTACATGGATCGAAAGATGCTGTAAAAATATATATATGAGAAAGAGTGAGTAATTAAGTCCGTAGGGGTGTCTTAACACCTAGTGCCCTAAAGCCAACTGGTTTGGGAGTCACTGGCCCAAAGCTCGCTACATAGATGAAAGATATTGTATATAAATAAAAAAAATCAAAAAAAAAAAAAAAAAAATCAGAAAAATTATTCTATTGCTGCAAAAAGGTGTGAATTCTGATAAAACTTTAGAACAAAAATATTACTCTCTTCTCAAATGCACTTGTGACTGTTGTGGGCGAAAATGAGTTGTTTAATATTTTGTTGGCTGTGTATATTGAGAATGGTAAATATAATCAGAGAGTTTACTTATTCGGTAATTTAGAAAGAAAGAAAACAACTAGTAACTTGGAGTAGAAGTTTCACCTGATTAGTCACTAACTTCTTTATTCTATTTTCTCTTGTCTTTTTGCTTTTGTGTGCATTAGTTTTTACTATCTTTTTACTTTTGTAAAACGTTTGTGGGTATCATCGTTGTTAACCCTCACGAGACTACAACTCGTCCATTAGGGACACATAGGGGTTTAAAGGCTTGTTGCATACGCTAAATGCAACCGTGATCCCTACGATAGTGGCTTAGTTAAATTTTATTTTAAAGATGTTTATGTTATTTTATTTTGTGTTTTGCTCGAGGACTAGCAAAATGTTAGGTTTGGGGGTGTGATGAGTGGTAAATGTATCACTATTTCCCACTCATTTGACCTAATATTTTGTATAGTTTCTTGAGTTTTGTGAATATTTTGATGTGTTTTGTGTTATTTTGTAGATAAATAAAGTTTCAGGACTCTCTGGAGGTGATTCGGGGCCAAAACAGTGAAAACCGGACAAAAGGACAAAATCAACATTTGGCGCATCGTGACGTCTAACGTGCGCCGCCTCATGTTAACATGCGCCAGGGACACGTGTCAAAATCTGAGAAGTTTGACTTTGCTAACATGCGCCGAATCTGCTAACGTGCACCGTGCCACGTGTCAACATCACAACTGATCATGCTAACGTGCGTCATGCCATGTGTCATCATCCTATGGTGCAGACAATCACCATCGCCACGTGTCATCCACATCATCGCCACATCATCAGAAGACCGAGTCAAATGCTGAGTCAGCTTGTCACTTAGCGTCCACGTCATCATCAACCAATCACAGCGCGCCACGTGTCATAATCCTACAGTACCGACAATCACTATCGCCACATGTCGCCACGTCATTGCCACATCATCGCCACGCCACTGCCACGTCAGCTCAATTATTGAATTAATCATCCAAAATGCCACATCATCGGATAAGAATCTCGGCGGACTAATAAAAAAGTGACACGTGTCGTGTCGCAATGCGTGATCCTTGCGCGTCGCGACGCGGAGAGCCTATCGACGCCTATAAATTCAGCTCGAGATTTCAGTTTCAGATGTACCTTCCTCTCTGTAATTCTCTGAATAAATAAGGCGTTTGTATCTAGTTTTCTTTTAATTTCAGTTTTGTAATTAATTTTTATTTACTTTCTGTAATAGTAATTTACTTTCTTTACTTTTTCAGTTTTTACTATCCAGCTATGAGGAGGTATCTTCCCCCTACTAGGGTGAAAAGTAAAACTTTTATTACTGCTATTTAGATTAATCTCCCTTAATTATAATATATTCACTACTTAAAATTTTAATTAACAAGGATACCGCTATATTGGTCGGTTGGTAATCAATTATAAACTGGTTTTAATTTGACTAAGCAATGATACCGCCTGGTTGGTCGGTTGGTAATTTACCACTTATATGGCTGGTTTATGGACAAATATTGATACCGCATTTATAGCAGGTCAGACATAATTTGACTTAATCAGGTTACCGCCTATATGGCTGGTTGGTAATGTTATCACAAGTGAATATATTATATTAAGGGAGATATCTAAAATAGTAGTGGTAAAAATAGATCCTCTAGCCCTAGCATTTTCTTTTCTTGTAATTTTCTTTATTTACTTTTCAGCATTTTACTTTATGTCTTTTATTTTTAAGTTTTTATTAGCCTTAGTTATGTGTCGTAACTAAGTTAGTTATCTAGGGTTGTGATGAATTTTAATATCACCGGTTTATAAGGGGTTATTTTATAGTTTAGGTAGTTTAAAGGTTTACTTATTAAGTCTTAAGTTTAATGCGTCTTGTTAATTGGCGACTAATAAGATTTATCTGGTAAATCTAAAATAAACTTGACAAAGGAATTTTAGGTTTCAGCCTTAGAGTTAGTAGCCCACGATCTTCCTTGATAATAGATAACTCTTTAATAGATTTCCTTACAGGATAGACATATACCTGTCGGGTGGGGGTAGCCACAATTGGAACTTAATCTTAATGAATCCAGGTAATCTGGTTGACATAGACATATGGTCCAATTGGGTTATACTGGGTATTTGCATCTGACCATCGACAGAGGCTTTTGCATAATTTCATGTTCAGGTTAGTAAACCGAAATATTACACAAACATGAAATAACCACTTCATCTTTTAAAAGATATTGGAAAGATTCACAACCCTGGATAGTTTCTTAATATTGAATTTTATTTAATCTAATTTTGAGTAATTTTATTTACTTTTTTTTAAGTTTAAAATCATCACCATTTCAAATCAGTCAATCAACCTGTTAGATACTAGTAATCATTTGACCTCATAAAATTAAAAGATTAGGTATTAAGTCCTCGTGGGATCGATACTTTTTATATTACTTGAACGATATGTGCGCTTGCGTTATACGCGTGTGATTACGCCGGTCATGCATATTGTAGCAGACATAACAATTGTTAGATAGTCAGGTTGGTTTGACCTATTAACTACTGAGAATTATGACAAACTCACCTAGTTAATAACTTAGAATCGAAGCTGTTTGTAAAGCTATTCACACACACTTAGAGTCTGATTTAGATACTTTGTTCAAAGGAATGGATTTTAGTTGTAGTATACATTTTGAAGGTTCCTTTAACTTTGTTGCTAGACATTCTCTGAGGACATTGTATATATAGCTATTATTTTCGTTTATTTTATTTCTTTATTTCTTTTATTTTTATGTGTGATTTCATGTGCATTTAACTGACGTTTGTGGGTATCGTTGCTGTAAGCCCTTACGAGATTATAATTCATCTACTAGGGACACCTATGGGCTTAAAGGCTTGTTGCATATGTTAAATGCAACCGTGATCCATATGAAAGTGACTTAGATTAATTTATTTTTAATTGCTTATTTCATTTTATTTTGTTTGTTTTGCTTGAGGACTAGCAAAATGTTAGGTTTGAGGGTGTGATGAGCGGAAAATATATCAATATTTACCGCCCTTTTGACCTAATATTTTGTATGATTTCTCGGGTTTTATGAACGTTTTGATGTGTTTTTGTTTGTTTTGCAGATAAATAAAGTTTTGGGACTCAATGGAATCAACTTGGGGCTAAAACGACGAAAAACGTGCAAACAATGGCAAAATGGGAAATTTACTGTTCACGTATGACGATGCGCACACTTCTCTGTGTCGTGACGCGCCTTAATTATTCAGCTGCTGACACGTATCATCACTGCGTCATCACGTGTGTCGTCACCGCATCATCATGATATCAGCACAATTATTGATTTGCCGACAGCCGACAGCCGCCGTTATTGCAGCGTGCGTCGCGACGCCCAAGCCTTCATGCATCGCGATGTCGAGCCAATAATTCAGTCTACAGAGTAAAGGCGTGCCACCTGTCAACATCTCATGCAAGCCGCGTACACGTGTCATCAATCCACGCGCGTCGCAACACGCAACACTTTCTGCGTAGTGACGCGCAAGCCTGAATTTTGCCTATAAATTGAAGATGATTTCATTTTCCAAATTCATACTTTCCTTAGCTTTCTTAATAAGGAACTAAGGATTGTATCTTGTTTGTATATATTAATAGTAATGTATTTTTATTTTTAGTAGTAGTAATAATAGTTTGTTTATTTTATCTTTTTTTTTTATGTTTTATAGTTCCACACTCTAATTTATGGTTGGAGAACCTCCAAGGTGTGCAAGCTTAACTTCAAGATCCAATCTTGATTTCCAATGCTAGCAAGCTTCACTTCAAGATCCAATCTTGATTTCTCATTGTTGAAATGTTATAGAGATCTTCCAAAACTTCTCTAAACACTTCTTCTCTAGGCTAATTTCTCTAAGAATTGCTTGTGTATAACTTTCTTCAGCTTTTTCTTTTCTTAAGCTTTGGCTTTTCTTAATTAAAACATTCTTAAAACTTACTATTTATAGCAAAAATTAGGTAATTTTTTATTAATAAAAGCTGTAATCAACTTTTAAGTGGGCTTAATCCAATTTGTCCAAATAAATATGTATAATTAGGTGTAACTAATCTCCATTGTCTCTCACTTTGATTTAATCCAATTACATCAAGTCAAGGATCAGGAAATGGATTAGTTAAATGTTTGCCACTTTGATTTAATCTAATTAAATCAATACAAAACCACATATTATTACATACTTACAATTACCATAATATCCTCAAATGGTAGAGATAATTATGATTTTACAATTAAGCCCTTGTGTAATTATTGAATTAATCCATTTAGGTCAAAATAAATAATCAATATTATCCAATAACACTTGATTATCTTAGTTGATAATTATATTATCGAATATTATCTTTTATAAAAAATAATCGGCTACCCAAGTGCTCAATGAGTACACTTCATATTGGGACTCTCTAAGTTCAGACACGTTTGTCATATAAGCCTAGCGAATATGTACGCAATTCGGCCACCTCCGAATTCGTGAAGAACATGAACGACTTTTCTGAACTATACAAGTCAAGGTCATCACATATGTTTAACAATCCTTCCGTCGTAGGTTATCCGAGTTGTGCTTAGGAAAAATAGAATATACCGTCAAGTTTCCAAGACGCAAATCTCATGTCGACATGGCCATGATTCTTCATAACTGATGCGATCCACCTTAGGTGATCGACTTTGGCCAAAGATTTAAGAATCGTGACTTTACTAACATGGATACCTAAACCCCTTATGGTACATATATGGGCCAACGAATCCTATCTTGTTTCGCACTTGATTACTGAGTGCATTGGTCCATGATTGGTGTATAAACACACACGATACGCAAACGCACATATCGCTCAAGTAGTATAAAATGTATCGATCCCACGAGGACTTAATACCTAGGCTATCAATTTATGAAGTTAAATGTTTACAAGTATCTAATAGATTGGTTGTTGATTGGATGTTGATTTTTATCTAAAATAAGTAAATAAAACAGTGCGAAAGTAAATTTAAGGAAAATTCAATATTATGAAACTATCTAGGGTTGTGAATCCTTCCAATATCTTTTAAAGATGAAGTGATTATCTCATGTTTGTGCAAAATATCGGTCTATGAACTTAGAACACGAAAATATGCAAAAGCCTCTTGCGATGGTGAGATGCAAACACCCAAAGTAACCCAATTAATAATATTCCTATGTTAACCAATTTACCTGAATTTATTAAGATTAAGTTCCAATTTTGGCTACCCCGGTCCGACAGGTATATTCTTATCTTGTAAGGAAATCTACCTAAGAGTCATTTGCCCCGAGGTGAGATCATGAGCTATTGAGTCTAAGGCTAAACCTAAAATCCATTTTCCAAGTTCATTTTAAGTTTACCAAATCAATCTTATTAGTGGCCAGTTAACAAGAAGCATTAAGCTTAAGACTTAATAAATAAACCTTTATATTACCCAAGACATAAAATAACCAACTTTATAAATCGGTGATATTGGAATTCATCACACCCCTAGTTAATATGTTTAGTTAGAAAACATACCTAAAATTACAAAATGCATAGTTAAACAGAATAACATAACAGAAAATTAAGAAGTAAAGAAAATTACAATAATAAAAGAAAATGCTTGAGCTAGGGGTTTCACTTTTAATACTTCAAATATAGATTACTCCCTTATCAATTAATCATTTCTTGAATTAATTATATTAAAACCGACCATATAGGCGGTGAATGTTATTTGTCTAAAGTCCAACCGACCATATAGGCGGTAACAAAATCATATAAACCGACCATGTAGGCGGTAACAAGGTTAGCACCTAAACTGACCATATAGGCAGAAACTAAGTCCAATAATGTAAAACCGGCCATATAGGCGGTAAATAATTAATTCAATTTACTTATTTAAAATAAGGGAGTAAATATAAATTATTATATTAAAAGTTTCACCCCAGACTCCAGCAAAAAAGAGATTACCTACTCATGGTATAATTAAACACACAAAAAAATTTATTAAATAAATGAAGAGAAAATACAAGAAAACTTAAATAAACATGCAAGACACTTTCTTTTAGGTTTACATGGAAAAATCCCCCAAAGAAAGCATGAAAAATTTACAAAGTTTAGCTTGGTATTTATAGGCAAATATAAAGGCTTCCAACAATTTCTCCACCAAACATGGCAGCAAACATGGCACCAAGCATGTTTGGTGGATGTTTGAAAATTTCTATTATTTTATTTTATTTTTTGTTTTTGAAAATGACTTTAATAATTACATATTACACACTTACGGATTTTCACCAATTTTGGTCATTAAAACTTTAGAATTCGAAAATCTTATGAACTTCAAAATTGTAGATCTTTGAGTCTTCTTTAATCTGGAACTTGAATCACCTCAATCCGATATCAGAATAGAATTTTATGGCCAAAATACAATAATTACGCAAAGTTGAAATTTCGAAATTGTACTTCGTTAGAATGCCATTTCAAGTTTCCAATCTCTAAAATCAAGATGTCAAGTCCCGTTTTGGCCCTTATTTATTTCATATTTCGTCCTGGTTGATTCCATTGAGTTCCGATTTTATTTTATTTGCAAAATAAACTAAAATACATCAAAACGTCCATAAAACTCGAGAAACTATACAAAATATTAAGTAAAAGGGGGGTAAATATTAATATATTTTCCACTTATCACATCCCCAAACCTAACATTTTGCTAGTCATGGAGCAAAAAAACAAAATAAAATGCAATAAACAACTTTAAAATTAAATTAAATTAAGCCACTTTCGTAGGGATCATAGTTGCATTTAGCGTATGTAACAAGCCTTTAAACCCCTAGGTGTCCCTAGTGGACGAGTTGTAGTCTCATGAGGGCTTACATCGACGACACCCACAAACGTCAATCAAATTTAAAATCCAATACAAAAAACAAGTTAGGGACTAAACAAGTGAAAATCTTACCCAAGTTACTAGTTGTTTTCTTTCTTTCTAAATTACCAAATTAGTAAATTCTCCGATTAATTTTACCATTCTCCATATACACAACCAACAAGGTAATAATCAAATCATTGTGCCCACAATATTCATAAGTGTAATTGAAAAGAGTGTAATATTTTCGTCCTAAAGTTATATCAGAATTCACACCTTTTTTTAGCAATGGAATTTTTTTTTTTATTTTTATAACATCTTTAATCCATGTAGCGAGCTTTGGGCCAGTGACTCCCAAACTAAATGATTTTAGGGCACTAGGTGTTAAGACACCCCTACAGACTTAATTACTCGGATCTCATATGACTTTTTTTTTTAATTTTAACATCTTTAATCCATGTAGCGAGCTTTGGGCCAATGACTCCCAAGCCAGTTGGCTTTAGGGCACTAGGTGTTAATACACCCATACAGACTTATTTACTCAGATCTCAGATGTTTAAAGTCTCTACCATTTTTTTTTATTCCATCGCTTTTTTAGATGTTTCCTCCAATTAAACTAGAGAACTGAATATTACAAACTTTTCACTTACAACTCATGGCCGTATGTTACCATGCATATTGATAATACCTGGCAACTGAGCATATGAAGATCCAATTTAGTCAGTATTATGGAGAATTCACAAATAAAATAATTCAAAAGGAAATAAACAAAAATTAACTTGTTACGAAATAGGTTGAGATACGTCTCAGGAGTGGAAATTCCTTACACACCTATCTCAAACACAATTCCATCTGATTAGTCAAGTTAAAAACATAAAAACATTAAATATTTTTTTATATTATTTTTTTAAAATTTTTGAAAATTTTTGACTAAAAATCAAATAAAAAAATACAACGAAAAATAAAAACAAGATATTAGTCAACTATTACCCTCCCCCAAACCTAATTGAGATATTGTCCCCAATGTCTAAAAAGTAGAAGAAGAGTTTAAAAAACAGTACATGGTTAGCCGAAATTCTACATCCAAAAAGAAAATTAAAGGTGAAGATCTATATTTATCCGACTCTTCTTACCACAATCATTATCAGACCAATTTATCTTGGAAATGATATGGTCAATTTGTGGTTCAAAGGCTAAAAGGTGGTCAATTAAATCATGGGCTGTTCTGGCAGTGAAGAGGATATCTTTTACAGTTTTTGAAAATAACCAATTTCTCCGGACATCATCAAGAAACACACAAAGAAAATCATAAAATCCATCAGCGTTAAACAGTCCATTTGGTTTCTGGTGTATGTTCAAGTTCGCCCAAGATAACACTGTAAAAATTTCATCCATCGTGCCCAAACCACCTGGCAAAGCAATAAAAGCATCAACACTGTTAATCATTTCAACAAGTCGTTCAGACATACCTGGCACGATGCATTCATCTCCATTTGATAGTCCAATAAGATTTGCCTCTACCAAAGGTTTTGGGATGAATCCCAGAACTTGACTACCTCCTTCCTATACAGCCCTTGAAACGTACCCCATTAGTCCAAGATTGCCACCGCCATATACTAGGTGCATATTCCTTTCAGCTATGACTCTACTAAATTAATGTGCTGCCGCAATGAATTCTGGTTTAGAACCAACACTAATACCGCAAAATACACAGATGTTTACAACTCGTCTTCTTGAAGTTGCTTCTATTTTTTTATATATATTTCTTTCTCGAATCTGGATGTCTTCAAGAGTGCAATGACGAGCTGAATTTATAGAACCTGAAAAAGGGTGAGTAATAATAACACTAGTACCTACCAAATGACAATTATTAGCTAAACAGTAAAATAAATCGTGAAAGTCAAAAAGTCTGGATCCTGTCGGAGAAAATAAAAGAAAATAACAAAACAAATCACAATTATTAGTTAAAGACAAAGAGATCATAATATTCACAAGAAGTAACAACTTGATTGACATCTATGCATCAGTGACAAACTTCCCATCCAATTTTCTTATAAATTGGCAAACATGTTCTTTTAAAGTCAGATTCCCGAGACTTAATTGTGGTCTTTCATTTCGCAACTGTGTATGTAACATGCGAATTGTGTGATACACATATCCACTGGGATGCGTCTCAAGAGTCAATGATATGTCATCCAAAGACTCCTTATTGATCCCATCCCTAATGAATTTAATTTTATCTTCGCGGTTATTAAACACCATTCCTAAAGAACGACAATGAGTATTACATGTCATGCGTGCACATTTATAGCAAACACCTAATCTTTTACCTCTTCTTTTCTTAGCATAGGTGCTTCTTCCTAAACCAGCCATAAATGAAACAAAAGAGTCAGAGGAATCACCTGCCAATCGGACTCGTGCTTCAATAATCCAATGAATTTCATTAGGAATACATTTGATCATCAAAAGTCTCATTCTTTCCATGTGAGCTTTGTAGACTTTCATCAGAGAGTTTTGAGGGAGAAAAGGAAATTGCTTGTGAAGATCTGCGAGAACGTCTTCCATCCTGAAATGTGACTTTACGCAAAAATAAAACACACGAAATCTCAATATATACACAAATTGCATGGGTTGCCTCCCTACTAGCGCTAAGTTTAACGTCGTCAGCTGGACATGACTGCCCGAATGTTAGGTTGGATTTGTAAGTGTGACACTTTCTTTTTGTCGCTCAAATGATTCTCCCCAGTAGTGCTTGACACGCTTGCTTTTAACTTTGAATATTTCATTAGAGATTGGATCATGTAACTCAATGGATCCATATGGTAAAACTTTGGTGATTAAGAATGGACCCGACCTCCGTGATTTTAACTTCCCAGGGAAAAGTTTCAATCTTGATTTGTTTAACATTACTCGTTGCCCAGGTTCCAGTTGTATGCGCACTAAATTCTGATCATGTTTCTTCTGGGCCTTTTCTTTGTACAATTTGACATTCTAAAAAGACTGTATGTGAAATTCCTCCAATTCATTGAGTTGGTGGAGCATTTTCTCTCCTGTTTCTTGTAGTTCAAGATTTAACTTCTTCAGTGCGCATTACGTTTTATCTTCAAGCTCCACAGACAGATTGCATGCTTTAAGTTTATCAGTGGAACTTTGCATTGCATGTGAATTCTGGGTGGTACTATATATCATATCAAGTCTGAAACATTCCTCATTCTTTTCGTCATTCTGGAAGTCCATGGCTTTGAAGACATTGAATGTTACTTCATGGTCCTGTACCCTCATTGTTAGTTCACATTTTTGTAAATCAATAATGGTTTGACCTGTAGCCAAGAATGGTCTCCCGAGGATGATGGGCACGTATTCGGATTCCTCCATGTCAATGACAATAAAATCTGCTGGGAAAATGAATTTACCGACTTTGACAAGCACATCTTCAACTACACCTCTAGGAAATGTGAGCATTCTATCAACAAGTTGCAAAGAGATTGAGGTGGGCTTTGCTTCTCCAATCTGCAGTTTCGTGTAAATAGACAAATGCATCAAATTAATACTAGCACCTAAATCACACAAAGCCTTACCGAAGTTATGTTCTCCTATGGTGCAAGGGATGATGAAACTGCTAGGATCTTTCAACTTTAGGGGAAGCTTCCTCTGAATGATGGCGCTGTATTCTTCTGTCAATGTTACTATCTCGTAATCTCCCAATCTTTGCTTCTGTGATAGGATATCTTTCATGAATTTGACATAGCTGGGCATGTGTTCCAACGTTTCTACAAATAGAATGTTAATATGCAGCTTTTTGAAGATCTCCAGGAATCGAGCAAATTGTTTGTCTAGTTTATGTTTCTGGAGACGCTGTGGAAAAGGTGGAGGTGGAGTGAATCTTTCTCGGTCATTTTCTTTTGCCTCTTTCCCCTTCATCTTTTGATCTGCTTCGCTACTTTCTTTTGGAATATCCTTAGCAGTTGCATTGACTCCAACATCTTTGTTGATTTCAATACTGCTTTTCAAAGTGATGGCATGACATTGCTCATTCCCCATATTCCTTGGATTTTGTTCTGTGTTGCTAGGAAGGTTTCATTGTGGTCCGTAACTCTGAGCATTGGCCAGTTGTTCCATTTGAATCTCTAGTGTTTTCAAAGATGCTGATTGACTTTGAATTAATACTGCTTGGGATTGAAACATAGCATCATATTTGGCTACTTGAGATTCGTATTTTGCTTATAGCTTTTTCAAGTGGGCTAGCACTTCTGTTATTCCTAATTCTTTTTCATACTCCTGGCCTTTGTTTTTGTTGTTGGAATCTAGGTGGTGGATTGTTCCTTTGCTCTGAATTGTTGCTCCATGCGAAATAGTGATGATTCCTCCAACCTGGGTTGTAGGTATTAGAATATGGATTGTTCCCCTGTATGTTAAAATTACTGACATAATTCATCGTCTCATCATGTTGGTTTGCCTCTGGTGCTCCTCCATATGGTGAACTTGTGGATCCAACATTACATTGCTTGCTAAGAGTTTCCATGAATTTGCATATCTGATCCAGCTTGGCATTCAATGCCGTGTTGGCTCTGACTTCATGGATTTCTGCTACTCATTGAATCGTCCTCCTTTCTGTTGGCCACAAAGAATTATTGTTGGCCATTTCTTCAATTAGGTCCCAGTCCTGATCTTCTCCTTTTCCCATTAAAGCTCCTCCAACAACAGCATCTATTATGGTTCTCATTAGTCCAGAAAGTCCATTATAAAAGGTTTGGACTTGTAGCCACTTTGCAATCTCATGGTGAGGACATTTTCTGAGCAACTCCTTGTACCTTTCCCAAGCTTCGCAGATGGATTTTGAGTCATGTTGTACAAATGATGTGATGTCATTCCTCAGTTTTGCTGTTCTGGCTGGGGGAAAATACTTTGCAAGGAATTTGGTGGCAAGAGTGTTCCAAGTTGTGATGGAACCTGTTGGTAGTGAATGAAGCCAAACCTTAGCTATGTCTTTCAAGGAATATGGAAACACGCAGTCTCATTGCTTCTTCTGCTGCTAGGTTGTAATTGAATGTGCCACAAACTTCCAAGAAGTTACTAATGTGGGCATTAGAATCTTTAGTTGCATTCTCCCCAAACTGAACTGATTGTTGTATCATCAGAAAGCATGTTTTGATGTCACACGCATTTACTGGTAAGGGAGGAAGTACAATGCATGATATGAAGCCGTCAACCACCGAAATGTTCTGTCTCGAATGGGAATTGGTGTTGCAACCTCTAAAGGTTCAGGTTCTTGAATGTTCATGTTCATAAGTGCTTCTTGGCCTTCTCGCCTTTCCTTTCTCAACTGCTGATTGTCCTTTCAATTTCTGGGTCAAGCAGACGAATTTCAAAACTTCTGGTCCTTCTCATGTAAAGACTGAGAACCTGAAACATAAGAAAACAAAAATAATAAGTAAAAATAAATTAGACACAAGTAAAGCTATCTAACCCCAAAATTAATAGTGAAAGATAAATAAGTCCCCGGTAACGGCGCCAAAAACTTCATCAGTGTATAAATACACACGTTACGCAAGTGCACATATCGCTCAAGTAGTATAAAATATATCGATCCCACGAGGACTTAATACTTAGGCTATCAAGTTATGAAGTTAAATGTTTACAAGTATTTAATAGATTGGTTGTTGATTAGATGGTGATTTTTATCTAAAACAAATAAATAAAATAGTGTGAAAGTAAATTTAAGGAAAATTCAATATTATGAAACTATTTAGGATTGTGAATCCTTCCAATATCTTTTAAAGATGAAGTGATTATCTCATGTTTGTGGAATATATCGGTTTATGAACCTGGAACATGAAAATATGCAAAAGCCTCTTCCGATGGTCTGATGCAAACATCCAAAGTAACCCAATTAATAATATTCCTATGTTAACCAATTTACATGAATTCATTAAGATTAATTTCCAATTATGGCTACCCCCGCCCGACAGTATATTCTTATCCCGTAAGGAAATCTACCTAATAGACATTTGCCCCGAGGTGAGATCGTGAGCTATTGAGTCTAAGGCTAAACCTATCCATTTTCCAAGTTCATTTTAAGTTTACCAAATCAATCTTATTAGTGGCCAGTTAACAAGAAACATTAAGCTTAAGACTTAATAAATAAACCTTTATATTACCCAAGACATAAAATAACCAACTTTATAAACCAATGATATTGGAATTCATCATACCCCTAGATAATATGTTTAATTAAAAAACATACCTAAAATTACAAAATGCATAGTTAAACAGAATAACATAACAGAAAATTAAAACGTAAAGAAAATTACAACAATAAAAGAAAATGCTGGAGCTAGGGTTTTCACTTTTAATACTTCAAATATAGATTACTCCTTTATCAATTAATCATTTCTTGAATTAATTATATTAAAACCGACCATATAGGCGGTGAATTTCATTTTTCCAAAGTCCAACTAACCATATAAGTGGTAACAAAATCATATAAACTGACCATGTAGGCGGTAACAAGGTTAGCACCTAAACCGACCATATAGGCGGAAACTAAGTCCAATAATGTAAAACTAGCCATATTGGCGGTAAATAATTAATTCAATTTACTCATTTAAATTAAGGAAGTAAATCTAAATTATCATATTAAAAGTTTCACCCCCAGACTCCAGTAAAAAGAGATTATCTACTCATGATGTAATTTAAAACACACAAAAATTTATTAAATAAATAAAGAGAAAATACAAGAAAACTTAAATAAACATGCAAGATACTTTCTTTTAGGTTTTTATTTACTTTCTAAAATAAAAATTTCCATTATTTTATTTTATTTTATTTTATTTTATTTTTTGTTTTTAAAAATGACTTTAATAATTACACATTACACACTTATGGATTTTTCATCCATTTCGGTAATTAAAACTTCAGAATTTGAAAATCTTATTGTAGGCACTGCATTTTCGCATATAAGTCCCTATGATGAGTCTCATTTAGAGGCACTACCTTTTAAGTCGCGGAAGTCGCGGGAAACAGACGTCGGAAGGGGAAATTCAGAATAAGTATGTCATCAGATTCATTTCACAAGTTCACTATTTTCGTTCGTGCTGCGTTCGCGACCACGTTCGAACGTCAAGCAGATTGCGCGTGTTCGTGTAGCGTTTGAATCGGCGTTCGAACGGTGTCGGTATTTCTGGTTTTGCTGCTAGCCTCACACCCAAGCCCAATTAGCCCACCAAAGCCCATAAAACACATCCAAATTAATAAAATGCATATTTAACACATGGGGAATTAAATAAAATCTAAAAATCATATACCAAATTAAAATAATCTCATGCCTAAACAAAACAAATTAAATATATCATATTACTAATCTAGCCAAGACATGTCCCCTAATCAAATATTAGACTTTCCTTGTAGGACACTAATTGATTCCTTCCTTTTCAAACAAGGAGAAACCCTAGCCTTTGTCTATAAAAGAAACCAAATTCCAACACTTCCCCCTCTCTAGCTCATTCACACATAATTCACACAAGAAACCCTTGCATTGCCGTCCAACAAGAAGCCTGGAAACACACCTTCATTGCCGCATCCTCTCATCACCAAAAGACCCTTGCATTGCCGCATACACTCATCACCAGAGGAACCTTCACAGCCTACCCACTCCCGCATCAACCTTTAACTCCACGACACCCGCCACCTGCCAAACTCAACTCATAGCCTCAACACGTAAAAATCCATCCCTCCAACACACTTCACAGCCCTACGCCACCTGCCCCTCCACTCGTCACAACCTTCAACACACACTCACGTAAGATCACTCAGCGCACGCTCACGTCCCTCACTTCACAGCACACACCCTTCAGACGCCTAGTAACCTGCATGCATACTACCCAAACTGCACCCCTAAAATACCACAAAACAGCCCCATGTGACCACAAAAAACCACAAAAACAGTCCCTATTACCGCAAGAACAGTGACAAGAAAAGTACAGCAAAAATAGCAGCAAAACAGTGGTGAAATAGAATGAAAATAGTAACCTGAGCAGTGAAAACAGTGAGGAAAGATGTGAACCAGCGAACCAGAAAAGTTACGGAGTATTAGCCCTTCCGACGGCCTTGTAACGCGCCTCCGAAAGTCGACATAAAAGGTTAGACCTGAGGGCACTTTTCAAATCTATTTTCATTTGTATTTTTATTGTTTACTGAATTTCATTTGCATGAATATTGTGGAATGATGTGTGTTGTGGCCCTTGAATAAAATTGAAATTGTGTCGCCTCTTGTGGTATATAGGATGGAAACCCAGACATAAATTCTGTAGCCGAATCTGAAAGGACGGTAGTGCGGTCTGTACTTGGAATACAACTCCATGTACCACTTGAGTAAATGTCGCATATTTTATTTTATGTTATATTGATTCATTTACTATCCGCTATTTAATTTCTGCATGTTATTTGTTTGTGTAATGATAAGATAAAGCGCATGGGCTTAGTAAGTTGGATTAAAGGTCCTCCATTTCGAGGGGTTAAAATCCTTTACCACGATGCTTCGCCGCGCTGGATGATGTATATTCGGTTGAATGTAAGATGTGTTCAATCTGGTATACAAAGTCCGACATTGTTGTCTTTATTTTTTATATGCATTATGTTATTAGTGCATGGGCTTAGTAAGTTGGATTAAAGGTCCTCCATGTCGAGGGGTTAAAATCCTTTACCACGATGCTTCACCGCGCCGGATGATGTATATTCGGTTGAATGTAAGATGTGTTCAATCGGGTATACAAAGTCTGATATTGTTGTCTTTATTTTTTATATGCATTATGTTATTAGCGCATGGGTTTAGTAAGTTGGATTAAAGGTTCTCCATGTCGAGGGGTTAAAATCCTTTACCACGATGCTTTGCCGTGCCTCTTAGCCCGTTATTATTTATTAGGTTTCATCTATTCATCCGTTCATGTATGTGTCATGTTGTTTACTGTATTTTGGAGGTCACTGCTGTAACCCCGTTCGAACGCGTTTCAGAACGCCGCACGAACGCATGTTTTCTGTCTCAATTCGTTCGAATGCGTTTACGAACGCTACTCGAATTCGAACCTTCTGTTTACCGTTCGAATGCGGCTACGAACGCCCACGGTAAACAGGCCCTCTTCCATCACATCTCATGCATGGTTACTCATTTTGTCATTTACCTTTTTGATTGTTCATGTTCTCACAGTTAGTCATTTATTGTGTTCACAAGATCACATGTTCGTTTCCATGATGCATGTTTACACGGTAGTTATCTACTTATACTTCCGCATTCATTCATTCAACATGTTCATGAAGTTATATGCTTGCCGTTATTCCGATTTTCTTTCATGCGTGATTATACAATTATTATCTATTGGCATGCCTATGATCAAATATAATATGCTTATGAAAATATTGTATGTTTGTCGTTATGATGATTACTTTCATGCATGTGAATTTAAAAGTAGAATATTCTTGGAAATATGCTGCGTAGATTCGATTAAATTAATGCACAAATCATTTCATTACAAGTGGCATAAGTAAGGGACCATTCCGAACCCAACGGTTTGAGGTCTTCCCTTGCAAGGGGTGAGTGCGGCCTTAAATCATTTTCCCGGTTCACACCGGGTGGCAACTCTATTATTCTCTGGTTTAGTCCCTCGCGGGCTACTCCGTACTCCCAATCGGGCCGCGAGCCCGGAACAGCATGCGTCGCCCAATTTCTGTGTCCTACACTTATGAACTTCAAAGTTGTAGATCTTTGCGTCTTCTTTATTCTGGAACTTGAATGACCTCAATCTGATATCAGAATAAAAGGTTATGGCCATATTATGACAATTGCGCAAAGTTGAAATTTCCGAAATTGTACTTAATTATAATGCCATTTCAAGTTCCCAATCTCCAAAATCAAAATGTCAAGTCCAGTTTTTGCCCTTATTTGTTCCATATTTCGTCCTGATTGATTCCATTGAGTCCCGATTTTATTTATCTGCAAAATAAACTAAAACACATCAAAATATTCATAAAACTCAAGAAACTATACAAAATATTAAGTAAAAGAGGGCGGTAAATATTAATATATTTTCCACTTATCAGTTCACACCCAACGAATATCTAGAGGCCATACCATAATAGGTTTCTGACATACATGGCATCAAAGTGTGGAGGATCTCACACAAAATCAATGATATCCTATAGTTAAAGGATTACATATGCTACTCGACTCGAGGAGGTTCCTATTGACGGTGGTGTGTACTTCAAACTATTAGGAATTACCTGTGAGTCATTTAGTATTCGCTTCAATGAATACCCACATGTCTATATGAGTTTCCAAAACTAATGGTACATCAGGTTAAACTATTGGAACTCCAATTCCAATATACGACATGTGCTAGTCTTCTAGGTTATAGGAATTCAACCGTATTCCAAAACCAACGACTAAGAATATTTACTTTAAGAATAGTTTACACCTAGTGTCAAGACTCTTCTATGGTCGATGTCATTCTTAGTATATCTATACATCAATCTAATATGCATAATGACAATACCATTAATAAGATATGAAATGAAAAATATAGATATTTTATTAATAAATATTAAAATGTATAATTCGGATTGGCACTCCAAGCACCAACTCCATCAAACTCCCACTTACATAGTGCCAATCTGGATGGTACCGTAGTCCCATCTCCTCCACATGTTTATCGAATAACTTAAGAGGTAAGGCCTTTGCAAGCGGGTCTGCTATGTTGTCTTGTCCTTGAACCTTCAAGACCACTATAACTTTTCGTTCAATAATCTCTCTAATTACGCGGTATTTCCTTTCCACGTGTTTAGACTTGGAATGCGCCCTCGGCTCCTTAGCCTGCGTGATGGCTCCGTTATTATCATAGTACAATGGGATCAAATCCGCAATACTGGGCACAACGCCGAAACATGATGTCATCTAATATAACATGGCATACATTATGTACATAACATGGCATACATTATGCTTCTAATATAAGAAGAATATGGAAAGTTAGACATCCTAACTCTCTATTCCTTAGTTTGAGGTGCCATTTTCTTCGAAAGATGTATGTCGTATCGGAAATGTACATTTGTTGCCTTGTAGTTGGTAAAATCGTTCCTTTCTAACATATTATCTATCTACGTCGATTGTGACAACCCTATAAGTTTCCTAACTCTATCCTGGTAGAGCCTTATACCTAGTATATAAAAAGCTTCACCTATATCTTTCATGGAGATGTTCTTACAAATGTAGGCTTTCACACTTTGCATCATTCCTATATCATTTCCTATGATAAGGATGTCATCTATATATAAGACTAGGAAAACTATCATGCTCACACTCACTTTATAATAAACACATAGTTCTTCATCATTCTTGATGAATCCATATAATCTAATTATTTCATCAAAATGATGATTCCAGCTTTGGTCTGATTGTTCCATATAGATATCATCTTCTAGGAATCCATTTAGGAAAGCATTTTTCACATCCATCTGCCATATCTCATAATCGTGATATGCAACAATGGCTAAAAGAATACTAATAGATTTTAGCATGGCTACTGGTGAAAAAGTTTCCTCATAGTCAATCCCAGGACGTTGAGTGTAACCTTTCGCTACCAGTCGAGACTTAAAAGTTTCCACCTTTCTATCGGGCCCTCGTTTCCTTTTGTAAACCCATTTACTACCAATAGGTTTAACTCATTTAGGAAGTTCAACTATGTCCCAGACTTGATTGGCATACATTGAATCCATTTCAGATTTCATGGCTTATTGCCATTTTCCCGAATCGATAACCAATATCGTTTCTTTATATATAGTCAGATCTGTTTCCTCCAAGAAAAGAACATTAAGGCTCACATCAGATGTTAGAAACAATCTCTCAGGAGGCCTTGATATTCTATTCGACTTACGTAGAACTTGTGTTGTAGATCCTTCATCTAATTAGGTCTCTGGTTCCATCTCAAGTCTCTTAATGTTGGGATCAAACTCATCAAGTTTAATCTCTCTACAATTCCCACTTTCTCCCAAAAATTACTTTTCAAGAAAAGTTACAAAGCGAACAACAAATACATTTCGCTGGTCAGAATTGTAGAATTGATATCCCATAGAATTATCAGGATATCCAACGAACCTATCTTTATACCCTATGTTTCATCAGATGGACATATCCATATCTAGACTTGTCATCTGTGAAAGTCACAAAGTATGTTGAACCACCATAAGCGGCATGATTTAATGGACCACACACATCACTGTGTATTAGCTCCAGTAAATCTCCAGCACGGTGTCTAACACCTAGAAATGGGGCATTTGTCATCTTTCCTTAGATACATGACTCACAATTCAGATAATGATCTAAGGTAAGATTTTCAATCAAATTATCCTTTACCAATTTGGATAGAGGTCTAACATCTATGTGGCCCAATCTCATATGCCATAATTCAGACTTCCTACTTGTATTTCTCTTTATATTAAAGACATATTTACATGTTTCCAAAACATAGTGACCGTTTGATAAAGAACATTCACATTTCAATAAATTTTCTTTATCATACAAACATAAAATTTCATCCTTAATGTTTATTTTATATCCATCTTTATCTAATATTGGCAGTGATATTATTTTTCTTATAATCGAGGGAACATAATAATAGTCATGCAAATCTAATTTACATCCATTTAGGAGATCTAGAACAACTGTTCTTATGGCATTACCATCCAATGTCTCGCCAATGCCAACTCTAAGCTGGATCTCCCTTTTATTCAGCCTTCTTTTAACCCTCATTACTTGCAGGGAGTTGCAAATATGAGTATAAATGTTAGCGTCTAACACCTATCCACTATTTGCATCTAAGGCTAATGAGATGTCAGTAATTGGAAAAATACAAAGCGTATCTGAGGGTCATGTTTTTCCTTTAAGCTCTGGACAATCTTTCTTTCAGTGTCCAGACTTCTTGCATTATAGACATTGATCACGAGCTACTTTCATTTTGCGCCTTTGCGCTTCTTGGGGTTCTTTTTTGATATATTTTTCTTCCCCATCTTTATTTTTTTGACTTCCCAGAAGTCTTTGACGAGCCAACTCCACCATGGAGATACAATGTGGGGTTGCTTTTCCTCAAATCTTGCTTCGTCATGCATAGCATGTTATAAAGTTATTCGTATGTGGCTTGCATCGAATGCATATGGAAATTTAATACAAAGCCAGCCTAAGGACCAGAAAAAGAAGAGAAAATCAAATTACGGCCCAGCTGCTCATCAAACACAATGCCATGTCATTCCAGATATCGAATCTGGTCTATCATGTTCAAAACATGAGTGATGACATCTCCTCCCTCCTTGAGTTCAGCATGGAACAATTCTTTAGAACTTCGATAAAGTTCCATCTCTTGGTTTGCCTCGAACAACTTATTGAGTGTTCACATGATGCTCTAAGCATCCGGTACTTCAATATACTGTCTCAGCAAATCTGGAACCATCGATCCCAAGATGTAGGATTTCACCTTCAGGTTATCATCCTTCCATCTATTAAAAGTTTCTCGCTTTTCTGCAGTGGAGTCAGGATCGATTTCAACAGGCAGTGAATTGATAGTGACATAAGTCAAGTTTTCATACTCCAAGACAAGGCGTATATTCATTTCCCATTCGAAATAGTTTTCAGCTCCTTTTAGCTTATTGGAATCCAAAAGTTTCATCAATGGATTAACGATAGCCCTCTACAATACAATATTTTTTTTGTAGTAGTAGTACAATTTTCATTTCAAATTAATAACACTAATTGATTATGGAATTTTAAATCTATTAGTGCCCTCCCACTACTTTACGTAATTTCGTAATCTCCCATAACAGAAAAATAGAAATTTGACTATCAAAATTTCATAACAGGAAATGGATCCTATGATATTTACTCCAGCCTCACACTAATGACGATATTGGCCTTTATAAACTTATTAGGTAGACCTCAAAGGTCAATCACAATCATGTGACTCCTAGTTTGGTCCTGAACCGTCTCTTATTCTCATATTAATGACGATATTGGATTAAGACGTGTTCTAGGTGTATACTTGTCATTGTGTACTAATGAGCTTCGTATGTACACCCTCAGACTAATGATGATATTGGGTGACTACGTTAACTTATCACACTACATCTAATATTTTACCGGAGCTGTTAATGTCATACACATGCCCAAGGTCTCTAATACATGATTTGGTGTATGAATAATCATAAATAACCTGCGGAAAAATACTTACAATGAGTGAATGAAGTTCAAAACTTTCTTTGTATTTGAGGAAGCTCCAAGCTTTGTTGAACCTTTCAAACCTAAGGGTGAGTTTGCCTATCACCTTCTTTAACTCTAAATGTGCTAGCAAGCTTGAAATTTTGAAACAAAATTTCCAAGAGAGGGAGAAGAGGTCACGGCCAAGAGGGAGAGGAAGAGAGCTTTTTGTTTTTGATATTTTTGATTTCTAAAATCAATTACCAAACTCAACTTCAAAAGTTAGTATATGTTTTACCAAAAGCAAAAGCAAAAGTGTTAGAGGGAAAACTGGCATTAAATGCCCTCAAGCACTTCCATCACTCAAGTAGACACTTGATGTAAGTTGGTGGGCCCCACTTTAAATTCAAAATTCAAGTGGGCTTGCTTAACACACTTCGGCCTTGGGTTCGTTTAATCCGATTAAATGAATTTTCCGTCGCGACGTAATTAAATCCAATTTAATTAAATAATAATGCCTAGCAAAATTATTACGAAAGTCACTCGCGAATTAATTCTAAATTAATTTGTTCGCCTGAATTAAAATCCAATTTTAATTCCGCTTTTGAAAACCGATTTCAATTAATATATCTAATATATTATTTAATCGATTAATTCCAAATTAATCGCGTTCTCTCTTCTATTCGTACTTTATCCCAGATAAATTCTTACCGCAGTTAATCCTAGATTAATTTTCTCTCTCATAATTAATCCTAGATTAATTCTGTTCGAGTCCAATATCATCGGTGAATCTTTGGGAAGCGACCCAAGAGATCCCTGGATATGTTGGTAGTAAATTCGATCGTCGGACTATCCGAACAAGTGCGTACCCCGTACCACGTTCTTACCGATTTACAAGACATTGTTGGCTTCTTGCAAAGCGCTGTGCCTATCCAATTCTCCAGAAATATTCAACGAAGAATATATAATCTATATCAAGCGTAGTATACTATGTATTGCGTATTGTGATCCAGTATCAGATGTCACATGTTAGGCCTGGGGCTGGAATCGTGTCTGCCCCGTACGAAGCATATATCAGATCACTAGAAACTAGTCTCTTTAATCGGATAATCATGACCTAGTCATACTATCCGGATAGCTGCAACATATGAGAGTACTAGTGATTTTCGCAAGTATTTGCGATGCAAGTCTCAGGTTAAGACCACATACACCTACCCTGATACGGATTCGCATAGACACATAGTCATATTACCAATGGGATTCTGATGGGTCTATCCAGAGTGAAGCTATTCCCGGTCCAACGGCTAACAGAACTTCATATCACACTTGCATAAGTATTCTATACTTAAATATATAAGAACTATATCGTTAAACTTACATAATGTGCACAAGTGTAAAACTAGTCTATTCTGCATTATCGATGTCCAGTCTCGATAATACTACCATTAGAGATATTTAATGATTAAACCATTCATGGATTAATACTGTCTCATATCTTATTAATCCAGAACTAATCATAAGGACTTTTATCATTTATATATCAAAGTAATCTAATTACAAAATGATAAAATAGCAATTTCCTTTGTCAAATAGGTAATTTGTACAAAAACCACAATGTCTTTTACAAATAGTGATGCTATGGGTCATAATTGTCCAACAATCTCCCACTTGGCTCATAGCCAATCACTCAAGTATCTAACACCTGAACTATGTACGTATCGCTCAAACTTCTGCTGAGAAATAGCTTTCGTCAACGGATTTGCAATGTTGTTATCTGAAGCAATCTTTTTGATCTTCACATCACCACTATGTATGATCTCACATATCAGATGGAAATTTCGAAGTACATACTTGGATCGTTGATGAGACCGCGGTTCCTTAGCCTGCGCTATAGCCCCGTTATTTTCACAATATAAAGGAATGGGCTCAGCTGTTAACGGAACTACTCCTAATCCAATTAGGAATTTACGGATCCAAACTGATTCTTTTGCTGCCTCAGCTGCAGCGATATATTCCGCTTCAATTATTGAATCAGCAACAGTCTCTTGCTTGGAAGATTTCCAGCTCATTGATCTGTTGTTCAAACAAAATATGTACCCAAATTGCGACTTAGAGTCGTCTTTATCGGTTTGGAAACTTGCATCGGTGAACCCAGTCACCTCAAGTTCTCTATCTCCATATATTAAGGAAACATCCTTAGTTCGTCTAAGGATATTCTTAATAGCAATTCAGTGACCATCACCTGGATTGTCCTGATAGCGACTGCACATGCTCAAAACATACGAGACTTCAGGTTACGCACATATCATGGCATACATGATCTATCTGACTGCAGAAGCGAACGGGATCCGACTCATGTTATCTCTCTCATCTTGAGTTTCAAGACAAATGTCTTTAGATAGAGAGACGTCACGTGACACTGGAAGCAGTCCCCTCTTAGACTGATCCCTGTTGAATCTCTTCAACACTTTATCAATGTACGAGCTCTGGGAGAGTCCAAACAGCTTTCTAGATCTATCCCTGTATTTCTTACTCCCAGAATAAAGGCTGTTTCTCCCAGATCTTTCATGGAGAATTTTAATGAAAGCCAAGCTTTCACCGATTGTAGCATGGGAATGTCATTGCCCATAAGCAACACATCATCAACGTAAAGGACAATGAATGTTAGTGTGCTCCCACTAACCTTCTTATATACACAACAATCATCTTCGTTTTGAATGAAATCATATTATTTTATGATCTCATCAAAACGTTGGTTCCAAGAATGCGATGCTTGCTTCAATCCATAAATGGATCGATTTAACTTACAAACCTTGTTTGCATGTTTTGGTACGATAATCAGACTGTTGCATATAAACATCCTCCAAAAGGTTTCCATTAAGGAAAGCAGTTTTGACATCCATCTGCCATATTTCATAATCGAAATATACAGCAATAGCAAGCATTATCCGAATGGATTTAATCATGGCAACAGGTGAAAAAGTTTCATCGTAATCGACATCATGTCGTTGACGATACCCTTTCGCTACAAGCCTAACTTTGTACGTTTGTATATTGCCATCCATGTCAGTCTTCTTCTTGAAGACCCATTTATAACCAATCGGCTTTACGCCTTCTGGTGCATCAACCAATGCCCAGACTTGGTTGGTATACATGGAATCCATTTCGGACTTCACGGCATCTTGCCATAAAGCGAAGTCGATACCTTGTATCGCTTCCTCATACGTAGCTGGCTCATTATCCTCAATAAGATTAATATCTACATGAGGTGAGATCAAAAACCCATACCTCTCAGGGTTTTTTCTGAGTCTCTCTGATCTACGCGGTTCTTGTGTATTAGAAGATTGTGTTACAGTCTCATCCCTGATGAACTGTTCGTGTTCCATGAAGGAGTCCGTGCCAGGAATAATATCACTATGATTTTCATCGAGTTCTACTTTCCTCCCACTTACCACTGCATTTAGGAATTCTTTTTCGAGGAAAACCTCATGGAGAGCAACAAATACCTTGTTCTCTTATAGGTTGTAGAAGTAATATCCTTTGGTTTCCCTAGGATAACCTACAAATAGGCACTTATCCTATTTGGGTTCTAGTTTGGTACCATCCAAACGTTTAACGTATGCCAAGCATCCCCAAATCTTCAGGAATGAGAAACCCAGTTTCTTTCCTGTCCTTATAGAGTATGTTCAATAGACTTTGACGGAACCTTATTCAAAATAAGTATTGAAATGTTCAATGCGTATCCCCAGAAGGAAATTGGTAGCTCAATGCGACTCAACATAGACCTTATCATGTCCAACAAAGTTTTGTTTCTCCGTTCGGACACACTATTTAATTGAGGTGTTCCGGGAGGAGTACACTGTGAAAGAATACCATACTCTTTCAAGTAATCGAGAAACTCATTGCTCAAGTATTCTCCGCCACGGTCCGACCGTAATGTTTTAATACTTTTTCCGGTCTATTTTTCTATTTCGTGTCGAAACTCTTTGAATTTCTCAAAAGTTTCCGACTTGTGTCTCATAACATACACATAACCGTAACATGATGCATCATCCGTAAAGGTTACGAAGTATTCAAATCAACCTCTAGCCTTGCTAGACATGGGACCACATACGTCATTATGAATGAAGGCTAACAGTTCGGTGGCACGAACACCTTTGCCGCTAAAAGACGTTTTAGGAATTTTGCCTAATAAATAAGATTCACAGACGTCATATGAATTAGGATCAAATCCGTCCCAGTATCCACTTTTCGAAAGTATGGATATGTGAGTCTTGTTAATGTGTCCCAGACTACAATGCCACAGCTAAGTTTCATCTGTTTTACTCATTTTGAGCCTTTTGTTTATCATATTACATGTTTGAGATTCATTTATATTCAAAATATAAAGACCATTATTGGCATTAGCAGTACATATCTCTAAATTATTTTTATAAACAAAACACCCAGTGTTTCAGAATACAAAAGTATACCCGCATTGGGTCAAACAAGATACAGAGATAATGTTTCTAGTCAAACTAGGTTCATAATAAATGTGTGATAATGAAAGTACATGCCCCAAGGGCAGTTCCAAAATATAAGTCCCTACAGCTAAAACAGCGACTCTGGTCCCATTTCCAACTCGTAGGTCAATCTCGCCTGAAGCCAGTCTACTTCTAATCTGCATATCATGCACATCAATACATATATGAGTACCACATCCAAAATCAAAAATGTAATTTTTAAAACTAGAAGTAGACATGTTTATTTCAATAACAAACATACCTGAAGCCGGAGCCTTGCCCGTCTTCACTTCCTTCATGTGCGCCTTGTACTAACGGCAGTCACGCTTCCAGTGACCCCGTTTGCCACACTGCAGGCAGACATCTTGGGATTTGTCCTTTGCCTTCCTAGAAGACTTTGATGATTTGGCCTTGCCTTTTCTTTTCTTCTTTTTCACACCTCTAGTAGTATTTGGCCAAGCTTTGGCCTTCTGAGATGTCGAAGCGAAATGCGCCTCACGTTTCTTGCCCTTCAGAAGCTTTGGCTCTGCCTCTTTTAGCATCGCCATCAACTCTCTAAGAGTCTTCTCTTGGTTCATCATATTGTAGTTCATGATGAACCAGCCCTAGCAGTTAGACAGAGACTGTAAGATCAAATCTATGGAAGTCTCAGCCTCAAAGGTTATGCCCAGATGACCTAGCTGTTCGATGTCAGCAATCATCTGCGACACATAGTGCTCGATAGATTTACCCTCTGACATGAGATAGCGAAAGAGCTTCTTCTGTAATTCATACTTCTGAGATCTAAGGTTAGATCTATGAAGGTCCTTTAATTTCAACATCATGTTATAGGGATCCAATCCCTTGTTTTGACGATAAAATTAAGGGGTCATTGCGGCAAGCATGACGGACTGAGCAGTTGAGTTGTCATCACTGTGAGTCTTCTAAAGCTCATAATCAACAACCCGTTCATGTCTAATATATAGAGCAACTTCTCGGCTCCCAGGACAATCATAAGATTCATATCCCAGTCTGGAAAATTAGAACCATTAAAGACAATATCACCAATGATGATGTCCCTAACGTTAATCTTTCTAGTCATCTTGATTGCAATAGTCTAACTATTCAATCAACGATATTGGGTATAGTCAAATGTAATGATTACTATAGTCCAACTATATAATCAACTACAAATGATATTTTAAGGGTACAGTCCAACTGTTCAATAAAAATAATAAAGTATTTGTCCAACTAATAAATATATATGACGACAAAAAATAAAGGGCGTATTTAGCAAGTATTAAACGAAATTGCAAATTTAATACTGGCCTCCCACTATTTTTCGGCAAGCCTCTAACCCTCTGTTGAGTACTCGGGAAACCCAGTTTCCTAGTGGGCTAGGATCCCATTAAATAACACACAACCTTGACTTTGGCCAACAAGCTGTATGAAACTTAACTAGGTAGATCTCTAAGATCAATTGGATCTCATCTAATTCCTAGATCTGGTAGGTGGACCTCCAAGTCCAAATATATATCCAATATATATTTCCTAACCTTTTCCTCTGAATCAACTAAGCCTTGGCTTTGGCTCAACAAGCTTAATGATTCCAGTTAAGCGTGACCCATTGACAGTGGGAAAGCTTCGTAATCCACGTCGATGTACAAAAGTGACCTTGACTTTGGCCAAAAAGTCACAACTGCCCAAGACATTCGATATATAACAAAGCCTTCATGGTTCAAACACATCCACGATGGACACAGGTCTTGACTTTGGCCAACAAATCAATGCCAATCTTGGATCTTGAGAGAGAACCACTCAATAGAAGGAAAACGCTTAATGTTAAAGTGAGGGTTTTTTGAGTAAATTGGCAACCAATTTATTATCTTTGATTAGGTCTCATCATACACCCTTAATCATGCATTCTAAAAGCATAATAAGGCGCGAATAAATTAATAACGATATGCGGATGGATATATAACAAATTATTCCTAGAACAAATCTCTCCATTTCCTCTCTCCCGCTAGCACTATTCATAATTCTACCCAATTACATTATACATTAAAGAAACCTCATTTACATTGAGGGGAATTGGTGAGAAGAGACAAAGAGTAAAGAAATAATTGGCTGGACAAGCAGGTCCAATTTAATAAATTCTAAATTTATTACAACAATTTCCAAAATTGCCCTCACCCTTCTAATATCCATCCGATATACATTATTCATACAATACATCCATGTATTAACACAAAGCATGTTATTCAATCAATCTAATCCAATTAATTAATCTTTGAATTAATGACCATCCAATGTTCAAACAACGATTTGATTTGCGTGAGTCCAACTCGTTTAAGAATAAATACTCAAAGTACGTATTCTTGAATTATATCGAACTACAATTTTAAATCCAATTTAATCTGTATTCAATACTAATTCTAATTTAATTCCAAATTAAATAATTACACTTATTTATGTGCCTTTTAGACTTAGATTCTAAATCTAATCTAAATGGGTCTCAAAGGCCTAATTAGTATCCAATACTATTTTAATTAAAGTCCAATGGGCTTTTAATTAATTCTTTAGGCATGGGCTTTGGCCAATATGGATCAAACCCAAAATGCCAAGGCCCAATAAGGAATCACCGTTTTAGCCAAAAATCAATTTAGGCTCATTATGCCCAATTAAATTATTTAAAGGCCCAAAAGTTATATTTGGACTTTATGGAAATGGTTTTGGGCCCAATTTGAATCCAATCCAATTGTCTAAAACCAAGTTTGGCCCAACCAAGCCCATTAAGCCCAAATACAACAAAATTAGCCCAATCCAATTTTAAAGACTAATAATAATTAAAATATCATTCCAAATATCACATTAATTTTAATTAAAGTGTAATTGCCATAATTAATTAATTAAACCAATATTTCCAAAACATCAATTAAACTAATTAATCATGCTTTAATTAACAAACTCATGTCCAACACAAATTGAAGCAAAATAATTCATTCCGTGCTTCTATTGTTCAGGGTAATTTGGCATAAAATAAAAATCAATTTGATTTCAATCTAATTAAATCAACACTTATTATTCATTTGATGCTTTAAACTCATCCAATAGTCTAAAATCAAAAAATCACCATGAGATATACATTAGGGTAGATTCGGCCATGGCAAGGAAATTAGGGAAAATTTTATCCAACTCATTTTCTCGTTTCCTAAGCTGCATAAATCCAATTCATCATCATCCAACCACATCCAAACAAATAATTTTGAAAAAATCATATTCCAAGCATAAAATCCCCAAATAAAGTTTATAAACCGTAAACTCAAATCATGCTTGTGTGAATAATCATAAATAAGTTGCAGAAAAATACTTACAATGAGTGGATGAAGTTCAAAACTTTCTTTGTATTTGAGGATGCTCCAAGCTTTTTTGAACCTTTCAAACCTAGAGGTGAGTTTCCATATCACCTTCTTTAACTCCAAATGTGCTAGCAAGCTTGAAATTTTGAAACAAAATTTCCAAGAGAGGGAGAAAAGGTCACGGCCAAGAGGGAGAGAAAGAGAGCTTTTTGTTTTTGATATTTTTGATTTCTAAAATCAATTACCAAAGTCAACTTCAAAAGTTGGTATATGCTTTACCAAAAGCAAAAGCAAAAGTGTTGGAGGGAAAAATGACATTAAATTCCCTCAACCACTTCCATCACTCAAGTAGACACTTGATGTAAGTTGGTGGGCCCCACTTTAAATTCAAAATTCAAGTGGGCTTGCTCAACACACTTCGGGCTTGGGTTCGTTTAATCCGATTAAATGAATTTTTCGTCCCGACGTAATTAAATCCAATTTAATTAAATAATAATGCCTAGCAAAATTATTACGAAAGTCACTCGCGAATTAATTCTAAATTAATTCGTTCGCCCGAATTAAAATCCAATTTTAATTCTGCTTTGAAATCCGATTTCAATTAATATATCTAATATATTATTTAATCGATTAATTCCAAATTAATCGCGTTCTCTCTTCTATTCATATTTTATCCTAGATAAATTCTTACCGTAATTAATCCTAGATTAATTTTCTCTCACATAATTAATCCCAGATTAATTCTATTCGAGTCAATTATCATCGGTGAATCTTTGGGAAGCGACCCAAGAGATCCCTGGATATGTTGGCAGTAAATCTGGTCGTCGGACTATCCGAACACGTGCGTACCCCATACCACGTTCTTACCGATTTACAAGATATGGTTGGCTTCTAGCAAAGCACCGTGCATACCCAATTCTCCATAAATATTCAACGAAGAATATATAATCTATATCAAGCGTAGTATACTATGTATTGCGTATTGCGATTTAGTATCGGATGTCACATGCTAGGCCTGGGGTTTTTCCTGCCCTGTACAAAGCATATATCATATATCTAGCAACTAGTCTCTTTAATTGGATAACCATGACCTAGTCATACTATCCCGATAGCTGCAGCATATGAGAGTACTAGTTCTGTATCCATACGTGATCATCATCTCCATATGACTAAAGTGATACTTCCATCTTGACATCACACCCAATACACTACGATTCTCAGTAAACCCAGAAGAGGCGTACATAGAACCTGTTAAAGTCTCGGACGACCAAAACCAAAGCGTACTGATTGTCGCAAGTATTAGCGATGCAAGTCTCAGGTTAAGACCACATACACCTACCCTGATGCAGATTCCCATAGACACATAGTCATACTACCAATGAGATTCCGAGGGGTCTATCTAGAGCGAAGCTGTTCCCGGTCCAACGGCTAACAGAACCTCCTATCACACTTGCATAAGTATCATATACTTAAATATATGAGAACTATGTCGTTAAGCTTCCATAACGCGCACATTTGTAATACTAGTCTATTCAACATTATCGATGTCCAGTCTCGATAATACTACGACTATGGATATTTAATGATTAAACCGTTCGTGAATTAATACTCTCTCATATCTTATAAATCCGGAACTAATCATAAGGACTTTTATCATTTATATATCAAAGTAATCTAATTACAAAATGATAAAATATGCAATACATATCCAATATGTCTTATCCATAATTAAATTAAAATTACTATAACATAGATTCAAAAACATGTGTTATGCGGTTAAGCCTTGCTATTGATATCATTTTGTTGGGGTAGTTGTGGAACCCCTAGGGTTGGATTGGTGTCCCGCACAGCGGAAATGGGTCTAACATGTGGATATCAAGTATCGGTGTAATTTTAAATAATTTAATGAAATACTATATTCTATTAAGAGTATATAGGAAAAAACCAGGGCTGAATCGGAGTCCGGAAGCTCAAAAACATGTGTTGTCCATCGACCCATTTGTGTAGCTGAATCGCTACAGTATCACACGCTCTGTGCGCGAGTTGTTCAAAATTTTTATTTATTTTTTATTTTTTTTGTTTTCATTTCTTTCTTTCCTTCAGCTCACTTCCAGTGAGCTTAAATAATTAAGGTTTATTACCCTAATTTCTTCCGGTCTTCCCTAAACACTTCAAAAACACCCCAAATTAATTTTAAATATCAAAACCAACATCAGCACATGTTATAGAATAAAAATCAAGTTTTTCAAAATATCAAATATTTTTACAAAAACATAAATTTATTCTAAATATGCATTTGCGTAAATTTTGAATCCAATACACAAACCAAATTAGAATCCCATTAAGAAATATCTCATGAACAATTCTAGGTCACCCAATGGTGGTCAAATGATTCTAGAATGGTAGCCATAGCTCTAAGCTTTAATCTAGAGTTCTAAACTCTAATTTATGTTTATGTCTAACATAAATATTTTGACCCAATTACAAGCATATTGGGTTTATACTTCCAAAGCATCCTAACACAATTTATTAGTCTTATTTCAATATTAAGTTATGTGATCATGCATCTAATACATAATTCATAACTTAAGAGAAGTTCAAACTTACATAGCAAGCTTGATGCAAAATCCAATTTACTTCTTATTGAAATGGTTGGAGAACCTCCAAGGTGTGCAAGCTTAACTTCAAGGTCCAATCTTGATTTTTAATGCTAGCAAGCTTCACTTCAAGATCCAATCTTGATTTCTTCTTGTTGAAATATTGTAGAGATCTTCCAAAGCTTATCTAAACACTTATTCTCTAGGCTAATTTCTCTAAGAATAGCTTGTGTATAGCTTTCATAAGCTTTTGCTTTTCTTAATTAAAACCTTTCTAAAACTTGCTATTTATAGCAAAACTTAGTTAATTTTTAATTAATAAAAGTTGTAATCAACTTTTAAGTGGGCTCAATCCAATTTGTCCAAATATGTATAATTAAGTGTGACTAATCTTCATTGTCTCTCACTTTGATTTAATCCAATTAAATAAAGCCAAGAATTAGGAAATGAATTAGTTAAATATTTGCCACTTTTATTTAATCCAATTAAATCAATACAAAACCACCTATTATTACATATCTATAATTACCATAATATCCTCAAATGGTATAGATAATTATGATTTTACAATTAAGCCCTTGTGTAATTATTGAATTAATCCAATTAGGTTAAAGTAAATAATTAATGTTATCCAATAACACTTGATTGTTGATAATTATAATATCGAATATTATATTTTATAAAATATAATCGGCTACCCAAGTGCTTAATGAGTACACTTCATATTGGGACTCTCTAAGTTCAGCCACGTTCGTCATATTAGCCTAGCTAATATGTAAGCAATTCGGCCACCTTCGAATTCGTGAAGAACACGAACGACCTTTCTCAACTATACAAGTCGAGGTCGTCACATATGTTTAACAATCCCTCCGTCGTAGGTTATCCGAGTTGTGCTTAGGAAGCATAGAATATACCGTCAAGTTTCCGAGATGCATATCTCATGTCGACATATCCATGATTCTTCATAACTGATGCGATCCACCCTAGGTGATCGACTTTGGCAAAAGATTTAAGAATCATGACTTTACTAACATGGATACATAAACCCCTTATGGTACATATATGGGCCGACGAATCCTATCTTACATCGCACTTGATTACTGAGTGCATCGGTCCACACCCAACGAACATCTAGAGGCCAGACCATGAAAGGTTTCTGACATACATGCATCAAAGTGTAGAGGAACTCACACAAAATCAATGATATCCTATAGTCAAAGGATTACATATGCTACTCGACTCGAGGAGATTTCTATTAACGGTGGTGTGTACTTCCAACTATTAGGAATCACCTGTGAGTCATTCAGTATTCGCTTCAACGAATACATACATGTCTATAGGAGTTTCAAGAACTCATGGTACATCGGGTTAAACCATTGGAACTCCAATTCCAATATACGACATGTGCTAGTCTTCTAGGTTATAGAAATTCTACTATATTCCCAAACCAACGACTATGAATATTTACTTTAAGAATAGTTTACACCTAGTGTCAAGACTATTCTAAGGTCGATGTCATTCTTAGAATATCTATACATCAATCTAATATGCATGATGACAATACCATTAATAAGGTATAAAATGAAAAATGTAGTTATTTTATTAATAAATAATAAAATGTACAATTCAGATTGGCACTCCAAGCACCAACTCCATCAAGATGAAGGCACGAGATTGATACTTCCCCCTAATCACATAGTGCCTTACCAAAATATCGATTCCCAATATTACATGGTATGATAAATCTACCAGGATCTTTTAGTTTTAGATGGAGCTTCTTTTGCATAATGGCACTACACTCTTCTGTGAGTGCTACTATTTCAAAATCAGTGAGCTTCCTCTTCTTGGACACCATCTCTTTCATAAACTTCACATAGTTAGGCATCTGTTTCACTGCATCTGCGAATGAGGAGGTTGATATGAATATTTTTAAAGATATTTAGAAACTTGGCAAACCGAGCGTCTAACTTCTTCATTTGAAAGCATTGAAGATATGACAAATGTGTCTTCGAGATGAGAGATGGTTTATATGGAGGAACTATTGTATTGTTGTATTCATTTATTGTTGTTTCCTTTTTTGTGCTACCTTTTTGTCCTTACTCTTTTGGTCCTTATGAGTATCTTTAATCTCTTTCCCACTCCTAAAGGTAATGACTTGACACTGATCTTTAGGGTTGGCCTCAGTATTACTACAAAATATCCTTTTCTGTTGATTAGCCATACAAAAATCAATCTTCCCAATATGTACTTCTAAAGACTTTAGTGTTGCACCGATATTATCATGTGTGTTTCAATATTATTCAGCCTCGACTCATTCTTCTCAAATCTCTCTGAAGTTTTAGCAACAAACGTGCTCATGGGGTCTTCTAAAGAAGGTTTTTGCTCAGGTCTTTAATTATTGAAGCTATGAGGAGGTTACAAGAAATTCTTTGAAAACGCATATGACAAGTTCGAATGATAGTAATGCTAGAGTTGGTGCTCAGAGTGCCAATCCAGATCGTATTTATGTCCGATTCATAAATACGAGCAATTCTATTTTCCATAATATTACAAATTTAATGGTAGCACCCTTATCTTTTATACACTTATTCGATCTAATTATGATTAGATATCTGATTACGATTAGATCGAAACTGAATCTGGTTCAGTGATACGTGTATATTAGACAAAGACCCTAGGATTTAAAAAATAGTGCGCAGTTACAACGTAGTTTAATTGACATTGGAAAGCACATTATAAGATGTATATCCTTAAATAAAGTTTCTGGTCAAGATTTACTAACACGGGTCGGTTAGTAAAATCCACTAAGACCAATACATGTCGTATATCGTGACTTGGTCCGATGGTTTATCCCAATGAACCATGAGTCTCGGGAGACTCGTATAGATATGTAGTTGTTTATTTAATAAGCACTGAACGACTCATTGAGGATTTCCTAATAGATGGCACACCAACGTCATTGGAATCTTCACGAGTTGAGTGAGCATAGTGGTCCTTTGACTTGAGAAACCACAGTGGGATATATGAGTTATCCTCCACACTTTGATGGCAGTCACGTCACCGATCTATTCATGATCAGACCTCCGCCTGTTCTTTGGGTGTGGACTGATGCTCATGATATCCAATGCGTATCAAGATAAGATCCGTTGATCCTATGTACAGGGCATATGCTTCCTCACGTGTTTACGAACTAGTAAATCCATGGCCGTGGTATAACTTCGGAAATTAGTTTCGAGTGTTATTTAGACATCGTAAATTAAAAGTCAACTGTATTATTCCGAAAGGATTTGACGTTTTTATCTATATCCGAGGTATAATACGGATAGCCTGTGACGGAGGGATTATATGTATCTAATGACCTCGACTTGCATAGTGTAGCGAGATTATCTGTGATCGTCATAATCCATGAGTGGGTGGATTATGGACACGAAATTGGATTTCACGACGGATAAACCTAAACTTAGAGAGTCCCACAATATGAAGTGTACTCGTTGAGCACTTGGGCAACACGATATGAATAATACGAATTATTCATAATACTTCACCAGATTAAATGAGTTAATTCAGATCGTTTAATCGGTTAAACGACAACACATGAATTAGGGGATTTTGGTCAATCCTAATTATTGTGTATTTGTATTTGATACATAATACGATTAGATACACATTAATTATTCATCAAATGAGATTTTGACACATGCCATAAATATATGTATTTGTTATTTAATGTAAATAAAAATACATATATCAATGTTATTTAATTTTTTAGTTATTTAATTGTTAAATAATTAAATAATTGAAAAATTAAATATCTTATCCATTTGTCATAATTAGTATGATAAATGGTGATATATAATTCGAACACATGGCATGTTTTTGGATTAAACTTTATATGTTCAATTTTGATTGGTTAATATAAAGTTTGATTTGATTTAATTTGATTAAAATTACAAAATAAAAAAATTTGTTTTCTTTAAAAGTCGGTCTCATTTTCTTTAAAATACGAATTATTCATAATACTACCCTTGTAAAAGTCGGTCTCCTTCTCTTTAAAATAAAAAAATTTGTTTTCTCTCTCATTTGGAACCACCATTGCCGAATATACCTCAAAGAAATGGGTTTCAAGCTTGTTTGATGAATCAAGTGAAAAACAAAGAAGAAAATCAAAGAAAAGGCTTAGGAAAATAAAGGATTAAAGGTAATTCCTCTACTCCCTAAGCTTAGAAATTTTATTTCATGTTTCTTGTAGATTTATTGAGATCTAGGGTTTATTCTTTGTTATAAAATTTGGGGCTTTTGGTTATGGTGGATGAATTGGAAGGAGGTGAAGTTTGTGTGAAGTATATTAGATGAAATTATTGTAATTAGTATCCAATTTGGTCATTAGATGACATGTTTCCATTCTAGAGTGTTATGACCACTCTTGTAATGCCTAGAATTGTTCTTGGGTGATTCATATATGGTGACTTGATTTGGTGTTTTGATTAATTAATTATTTTTGATGATGAAATTGATGTCTTATGAATGTATTGGATGTGTTTTTGGAGTTGGAACAATTTCCGGAAAGTGTTTCGGAGTTGAAATAAGCGAAAACGGCGAAAAATGACGTTACCGGGTGACTTTTGAGCCAACCGGGTGACGGCTGCCCAAACAGTGAATCCGTAACTATTCGGACAGCCCATGAACTTCTATGACACTATTGGGTCTGACCTGGGCAGTCTCCATAAGTGTCAGGTGGTCGGTTCGGTAAAAAATATGTTTTGCATCATTTTATAGAAAAATGTTTTTCGTAACAGTTTCACGATGTTTCAACCTTATGTTGATATTTGATATTGAATAAATAGGTTTTGGTGAAATATGAATAAATTATTCATATTAGATATTGAATAATTTATTCAGTAATTTGAAAAAAAAAATTAATTATAATTTCGCCCGAACCGCGCTTCCGCTGCGCCCATCACCAAAAGCCCCAACAAAAATGGTATCAAAGCAGGTCTGATGCTTCATCCATTACATTATTCATTCTTGATATTTGATATTTAATCCAATTTTAATGTTCGCACATGTATATAATATATATATATATATATATATATATATATATATATATATATATCTTGACTTTTCGATTCCACGCTAACGGGAAACGTAATGGAAATTTAATCGTTAAATTAAGTTATGTTTTCTATAGGTAGAATTGAATTGTTTAGAAAATGATTTAGATTAAAATTCTGCATTTGGTGTAGTGTATAGCTTCCTAAGGAAAATCCCCGCTTAGAAATAAGGCTGTAAAGTGACGTGTATTGGATACATGTTTCTTGGTCCATCTTGTCTGTACGGTTTATGGGTATCTTCCTATAACTGCATCTGAGATCGTGCTAAAGCTGTGAGGGTGTAGGTTATAGAATTATTATCCATACCAATTGTATATTGATACTGGACAAATTCAAGTGAAAATGGAAATCATGAACGTGCCAAAGCTGTTAGGACTACACATGTAGCTTGAGTTTGTCATTGACAAGTGTAGCCTTGATACGCCTCCTTGTGAACGTGCCAAAGCTGTCACAATGAGAAACGGTCATGACCAAAATCAGGAGTCATTGGTGAGTGATTGACAATGAGTTGTCTACCTCATGAATATACGTAGGCGAGATCGTGCCAATACTGTGAGTCAAAATATATTCATGGGATCCTACTCTCACTATGGAATTCGATTTAATTATTGAATTCCCGTTGTCCGTTGGGGATTACGGTATTATGTAAAGTAGTGGGAGACACTACTGAGTTTAAAATCCATAACTTTAGCAGTGTGTAATATTTTGGAAAATGCTGCTTTCGTTTTCCTTTATTCTATATTGTTTATAGATTTATACTTTTAATCCACTGCATGCTTATTACTTGAATAGGTTTTCTGACTTTACTTATGGTTGCGTTTTTCTAGAATAGGTTCTAGAAAGACAGTAGACTTAGATATTGTTAGATTAGTTGGTACCATCGGGAACTGTTGTTCCGATTTTCTTGAAAAATGAAGATGGTTTATGACTTAGTTAATAAGTCACGATTAGGTAATCTAAATAGATATATTTTATGGATATAGTGTTGGGGTTTTGGGCGAAGGGCGCAGCGGAAGCGCGGTTTGGGCGAAATCGTAATTTAAAACTTTTTCAATTTACCGAATAAATTATTCAATATCTAATATGAATAAGTTATTCATATTTCACCTAAACCTATTTATTCAATATCAAATATTGACATAAATAGGGTTGAAACTTCGTGAAACTTTTACGAAAACCATTTTTCCGTAAAATGACGCAAAACGTGTTTTCGACTGAATCGACTACTCGACACTTATGGGGACTGCCCAGGTTAGCCCCAATAGTGTCATGGCATTTCATTGGTTGCCCGAACAGTGATGGATTTGCTGGTTGGACAGTCCTCACCCGGTTGACTCAAAAGTCACTTAGTAACGCCGTTTTTGGCCGTTTTCGCTTATTTCAACTCGGAAACAATTTCCGGAAATTGTTTCAACTCCCAAAAAACATCCATTACATCCATATGATATCAAATTCATCACAAAATTTCATATTTTGTAGAATCCAAATTCCACATCAATATGACTCAGACGCTATATCAATATTGTGCTATAGTTACTGAGTTGTCTATGTATTTAGTGATCAAATCCAAATACTATGAGACAACCATAAGCACTACACTAATATAAAAAATTATAATCTATTGAGTCACTATGCAACTTCGTAAGTCAATACTTCATAAGTTGCAACTAATTCCACTAGTTTAGTAGATTCAACGGTGACACTCCCACTTCATCTTTTCTGACTTTATATGACACAAACCATCTAATTTCATAATTAGGATCAAAACTAATCTGACCTTATGGTTGCACAATAAATTCTCCATGAATAAGAAACTCATTCTTAATATCTCAAAGATCACAAAGAACATGTTTTAAGATCCATCATATGGTCTGCAACATATCAAAATAACTCGTAACAATTAAGATTAAATTGATATCTTTAATCGCACATAATTTAGCATTCAATACGCCATCATCCTATGATGCATAAGATTGACAAGACATTCCAATCAATCTATCTTTCGACAAAGGAATCATCCTTTACGAAAGATTAATACTATATATATAAAATACACGTTAACTGTCAAACAGTTATACTAACTATCATACATATATTTTTATTGTGTCATTTATTAGATCATATCTAATATGCGACTAATGGGAATATCTCATAAGTCTCTCAATTTTATATCTTATATAAAACTTTATATCAAATATAATAGAGATTACTCCCACTGCTTTCACGGAGAAAAGAAGACTTAGGATATATAACACTAGAAAGAAATTTGTACGCTCCCACTGACCCTACTGACAAATATGTATTCTCTATACTTCGAAAAAACTAGACAATCTGACTGATATCAAAATCAGAGAACATGGATTTCCGGAAAGCTCACATGAGTCTACAATAGGCTCTATAAGCTAGTTTATCAAACTGTGATCTTAGCAGAATACAAACTCTAGGGCCATTCTAGAATGAATTCTTCAAACAAAGAAATCACAACGGATTTCTCATTCGAAAAAATCACTCAAGAACGCCATTTTACATTCTTTAGCCAAAATACATAGTTTAATATCAACATTAACCAACAAATCCTTAATTGTTCAATTAGTGCGACTAGAGATAAGTTTTCTCAGAATCTACAATAGATTATTGAGTATAACATTTCTCACTGTCATACTATAAAAGTCAAACCTTTTATCGAGCTCACTTTGCTTTTGCTGCGCAAACAATTTGCACATCTTTATGAACGATTCATAATTAAAGCCCAATCATGTTCTAAACTTGATCATAGTAAGCTAGAAAATTTTTAGATCTACGGTTCAATGGTAATTTCCGGAATCGATATCAAATATCGCCCCACTATAAGTTATATGATAATTTTCTTCGATAAGAAAACAACAGAATCATTAAGTATCTTATACTTTGTAAATGATTCTGACATCCTATTGTACTTATACAGAAGTTTTCTAAGGGCCTTTTCATCTTATTAATTATGTAGTTCCATTACAGTTTATCATTCTCACATTTGACTTCACTAAGTCAAATCTTTTCTGCAATCGTCAACATCCAATGTTAATCACCAAGTAACAAAATAATTTTATTACTCAGGATCATAGAAAAGATATTATATCAAATAGAATACAATATTCCATTAAATAGAATAAATGATAAAATTTTCACTCGTACCTTCGAGGTACAAGTACTTTCAATTATATAATAATTATACAAAAGAAAGTTTCAAATCTCAAATTTTTCAAGATTCGAATTTTCTACCTATATATATCATATATGTAACTGTAGAAACGAATGGAACTTTAATTAACGAGATGAATTAGTGTAACTGGAGCATAACCCCAAAAGTATTGAAAACCACTTCGGTAACACTCAATATCAACAAATCAAATCATATAAGATTCGATAACTCCCACTGACCAATTCCATCAAAATGGAATCATGAAAGTTTAATATTGAGTAAGAATCACATTCATTAAATAACTTTAGAACTAATTGCCATAAATTCATGTGTTTGATCATATCAAACATCTTCAAATAATTCAAAGACTCACAATGAATTTTAAAGATATAGTTTTCAACACTACAAATAGAATATCTTTGAACCATTCAAAATATTCTATCAGCGTTTCATCAGAAACATATTGAAAGTTCTCAAACAATTCAAGATGTTCAACATGTTCTCTAATAAAAACACGCAACTAAGTCATGACAATTCATTAACAAAGTTACGGAGTAAAGAAAACTATCCATGGAAATTTACAATTCATTAAACTACATACTTCCAAAGTATTAGTTTAATAAAACTTATGGTTCAATGACGATCATTGATTAAATGATATTTAATCACATCCTGAATACAATATTCATTAAATCGATAAGGATATATGTTGTGATCTTGTATCAGACCATCCTTTACCATAAGGAATAAGCATCCAATGCTTTTATGATAAAATCTCATAAAGCACAGCTCTAAGTTATTTATTTTACAGAATATTTTATTAATGTTTATCTTCTATCAATGACACTACTAGTCATATTAAAATATGTAACAATTGTTTATACAGAACAAGTAACTATCCAATATTCTCAAGTTCCGATATTAAATATCAAAACAGTTATTATACATTATTTTAAATAACTAGACAGGAGATCTGGTATCCAATACCTATAGTTGTCGTATTGTGAGAATCGATATTCTCTATACACAACTATACACATCTCCTTTCTTAAGCTTTATAATTTGCATTCAATTATTCACAACAATTGCAAATGATTGATTAGGAAACTGTGTCAGACACATGACTTCTGAAAGTTACTAAAGCCAAGAAAAACAAATACTAAAGAGGTTTTCTTAATGCCAGTCAAGAATCTCGACACATGAACTATTCAAGTCAATTCTTACTGCATAAGAAACAATTTTAACTAGACAGTTATATCCTAAACAGATATCCATTTAGATTACCTAATCGTGACTTAGTAACTAAGTCACAAACCATCTTGATTTTCAAGAAAATCGGAACAACAGTTCCCGATGGTTTCAACTAATATAACAATATTTAAGTCTACTGTCTTTCTAGAACCTATTCTAGAACTGTGCAACCATAAGTAAAATCAGAAAATATATTCAAGTAATATACTATGCAGTGGATTAGAAGTATAAATCTATAAACAATATAGAATGAAAGGAAAACAAAGAAAAATTTTCCAAAATATTACACACTGCTTAAATTATGGATTTTAAACCCAGCAATGTCTCCCACTACTTTACGTAATACCGTAATCCCCAACGGACAACGGAAATTCAATAATTAAATCGAATTCCATAGTGAGAGTAGGATCCCATGAATATATTTCGACTCATAGCTTTGGCACGATCTCGCCTACGTATATTCATTAGGTATACAACCCATTGCCAATCACTCACCAGTAACTCCTTGTTTTGGTCCTGACTATTTCACGTTATGACAGCTTTGGCATGTTCACAAAGAGGCGTATCAAGGCTTCACTTGTCAATGACAAACTCAAGCTACCGATGTAGTCCTGACAGCTTTGGCACGTTCAGGATTTCCACTTTCACTTGAATTTGTCCAGTATCAATATACAACCGGTATGGATAATAATCATATAACCTACACCCTCACAGCTTTGGCACGATCTCAGATGCAGTTATATAAAGATACCCATAAACCGTACTGTTGGGTTTCTAGTTAGTCCCAAGATCGATTTCAAGCAAGAATCATGTGTGAATACAACAAAGAAGCATGGCAGAATCATACTTACATTGATCGGATTGCGATGCGAGGAACAAAAAATTTTCTCCCCTCCATGGTGTTCTCGGCAGTGGGCTGTTTTTGAGCTCCTCCAAATTCGGTCACCACCTCCAAGTGTGCTCCAAGCTCCAAGATTTGCAAATGTGATTCAATGCTTATGAGTTGGTTTCCCTATCACCTTAGGATGACTCTTCATGTGCTAGCATTGGAAAGATTTGCCACAAATCTTCCATTTTCTTTCTTAATGCTCTCGGTTTTGAAGAACAAAAGGAGAGAAATGGCCTCTTGGCCGAATGCAAAGAGATGAGAGAATGAGAGAGTGTGTTTTTTTGTGTGTTGGTTCTTTTGATTTCCAAAATCAATTAAAGCATATACCAAATTTTGAATTTCCAAAAGTCAAAAAGGTACAAGCATTAAAGCTATCCAACTACCACCATCAATCACAAGGGACAAGTTATCACATCACTCAAAGTGACTAGACATCACATCAATCAAAGTGACTAATGATTTGACGCTTGATGTGACTTGTGGGCCGCACTTAAATTCGAAATGCGAGTGGGCCCGCAAACACTCCCGGGCTCGGGTTCGATAATTCCAAATTAACTAATTTTCCGTTGCGACGTAATTAAATCAAATTCAATTAAATAATTTTGCCTAGCAAAATTACTATTCACGTCGCTAGCAAATTAATTCTAAATTAACTCGTTCGCCCGAATTAAAATATAATTTTAATTCTGTGTCGAAATACAATTTCGTATAATATATCGAATATATTATTTTATCGATTAATTCCAAATTAATTATTCTCTCTCTTTAAATAATATTTTATCCCAGATAAAATATCTCCGTAATTAATCGCAGATTAATTTTCTCTCTCTTAAAATTAATCCCAGATTAATAAAGTGCGAGTCATACGTCATCAGTGAATCTTCGGGAAGCGACCCATGAGATCCCTGGATATGTTGGCAGTAAATCCGGTCGTCGGACTATCCGAACACATACGTACCTAGTACTACATTTTTACCGATTTACAAGACATGGTTGGCTTCTAGCAAATCACCGTGCCTACCCAATTCTCCAGAAATATTCTTACTGGAATATGTGATCTATATCAGGCGTAAATACGTAGTATTGCGTATTTCGATCCAGTATCGGATGTCACGTGCAAAGCCTGGGGCTGAAATGTGTCTGCCCCGTACGAAGCACATATCGGATCTCTAGTAACTAGTCCCTATAATCAGATAAACATGACCTAGTCATAATATCCCGATAGCTGCAGCATATAAGAACACCATTTCCGTATCCTATGTGATCATCATCTCCACTATGAATGGAGTGATACTTCCGTCTTGACATCACACCCAATACACTACGATTCTCAATATACCCAGAAGAGGCGTACACAGAACCTGTTAAAGCCCTGGACAACCAAAACCAAAGTATATTGATTGTCGCAAGTATTAGCGGTGCAAGTCTCAAGTTAAGACCAAATACACCTACCCTGATTCGGACTTCCATAGACACATAGTCATACTACCAATGGAATTCCGAGGGGTCTATCCAGAGCGAAGCTGTTCCCGTACTATCGGTAAACACAACCTCCTATTACACTTGCATGAGTATCCAATACCCAAATATATGAGAACTATGTTGTTATGCTCCCACAACGCGCACAAGTGTAATACTACTTTATTCCGCATTATCAATGTCTAATCTCGATAATACTACGACTAGGGATATTTAATGATTAAACCTTTATGAATTGATACTGTCTCATATCATCTCAATCCGGAACTAATCATATGGACCTTTTATCATTTATATATCCCGGTAATGTAATTACAAATGATAAAAGAGCAATTTCCTTTGTCACATAGTTAATTTGTACAACAATACCATGATCTGTACAAATAGTGATGCTATGGGCCATAATTGTCCAACAATATCCCACTTGGACTATAGCCAATCACTCAAGTGTCATACACTTGAACTATGTACGGTTCGGTCAAACTTCTGCTGAGGAAAGGCTTTCGTCAGCGGATTTGCATGATTATCATCTGATGCGATTTATACGATCATCACGTCGCCACGATGTATGATCCGAACGAATCATATGAATATTTGAAGTATATATCTGGATCGTTGATGAGACCATTAATTCTTTAGCCTGCGATGTAGCCTAGCTCAGCTGCTAATAGAACTATTCCTAATCTAATTAGGATTATTATCGATCCAAAAGGGTTTATGGCTGCCTCAGCTGCAGCAATAATCTAATTAGGATTATTATCGATCCAAAAGTATATATCTTGCTTGGAAGATTTCCAGCTCACTGTTCCGTTATTCAAACTGTATAGTACCGTTCTTACGACTTATAGTCGTTTTATCGGTTTGGAAACTTGCAGCAGTGATCCCAGTCACTTTAAGTTCTCCTTCTCCATAGTTTAAGACAACATCCTTAGTTCCTATAAGATACTCAAGGATGTTCTTAACATCAATCCAGTGACTATCACTCACTGGATTGGCCCGATTGTGACTCCATATGCTCAAAGCGTATGAGACACCAGGTCGCGTACATTTATTTCAATGTACGAGTTCTCGGAGAGTACAAACAACCTTTAGATCTATCCCAGTAGATCTTTATTCCTAGAATAAATGTTGTTTCTCCCAAGAATTCTACGGAGAATTTTCATGAAAGCCAAGCTTTCACCGATTGTATTATGGAAATATCATTTCCAAGAAATGATATATCATCATTATTTAGGACATTCATTGTCAGTGCGCTCCCATTAACCTCCTTATATACACAATAATCATTTTTGTTTTGAATTAAATCATATACCATTATGATTACATCAAAACTATAGTTCCAAGAACTCAATGCTTCCTTCAATCCATCCATGGATCGAATTAACTCGCAAACCTTGTTTGCTCGTTTTGGTACGACAAAACCGTCAGGATGTTATAAACATCCTCCTAAAGGTTTCCGTTTAAGGAAATCGATTTTGACGTTCCAGCTGCCACATTTCATAAATGAAACATGCATCATAAGCAAGTATTATCCAAATGGATTTAACCATGGCAACAGGTAAAACGTTTCGTCCTAATCAACACAATGTTGATAACGATACCTTTTCGCTACAAGCCTAGCTTAGTACGTTGGTATGTTGCCTTCCATGTATGTCTTCCTTGAAGACTTATATAGTACCAATAGGCACAATGCCTTCCAGTACAACAACTAGTATCCAAACTTAGTTGGTTTACATGGAATCCATTTCGGATATCATGGCACTTTGCCATAATAGGGAGTCGATACCTTGTATCACTTCCTTATACGTAGTCAGTTTGTATTCCTCAATAAGATTGACATCTTTATGAGGTGAGATCAGAAACCCATACCCCAGGTTGTTTTCTGACTCTCTCCGACTTACGTGGTTCTTGTGTATTCGAAGATTATTGGTATAGTTTCATCCTTGATGAACTATTTGTGTTCCAATAGGAATCGATGCCTGGAATAGTATTACTCAGATTTTCATCGAGTTTTACTTTCCTCCCACTTACCACTGCATATAGGTATTCCTCTTAGGAAAACCGCATGGCGAATAACAATTACATTGTTCTCTTGTGAGTTGTATAAGTACTATACTTTGGTTTCCCTAGGATAACCTACAACTTAGGCACTTATCCGATTTGGGTTCTAGTTTGGTATCATCGAAACATATGCCTAGCATTCCCAAATCTTCAGGAATGAGAAAACCCAGTTTCTTTCCTGTTCATATCTAATATGAAGTCTGTCAAACATATTTTTATGGAAGCTTATTCAAAATAAGTTTTGCACTGCTAATGCGTATCCGTTGAAGGAAATGGTAGCTCATAGCGACTCATGATTAACCTTATCATATCCAATAAAATTCGGTTTCTCCGTTTGGACACATCGTCAGATTGATGTGCTCCTGGAGGAGTCCTTATTGAAAGAATACTATACTCTTTCAAGTATACGAGAAACTTATTGCTTAAGTATTTTCATCATGGTCTAACCGTGACGGTTTAATACTTTAGCCGATCTGTTTGTTTACTTCGTGTCGAAACTCTTTGAATTAATCAAAAGTTTTCGATCCGTGTTTCAGAAGAAACATATAACCATAACGCGATGCCACATCCGTATAGGTCACGAAATATTCATATCCACATCTAGCCTAGCTAGACATGGGCCCACTTACGTCACTATGAACGAGGGCTAACAGATCGGTGGCATTTGCACTTTTACCAAGTAAAAGGTGTTTTAGGCATTTTACCTAATAAACTAGATTCGTAGACATTATTTGAATAGAATGAAATCTGTCCTAGTATCCACTCTTCAAAAGTGTGGATATACGAGTCTTGTTAATTGTGTCCCATACAACAATGCCACTTTTAAGTCTCAACTGATTAATTCATATTCAAAATATAAATACTGTTTTTCACATCTAATGTGTTTATCTCAATATCATCTTTATAAAATGAAACACTTTAGTGTTCTAGAATATAAAGGTATACCCGCAACGGGTTAAACCCTGATATAGAGATAATGTTTCTAGTCAAACTAGTTACATTGTAACAGTTTCCTAATTTAAGTACACACCCGAAGGGTAGTTCCTAAACTTAGGTATCTACGGTTAAAACAGCGACTCTCGTCCCGTTTCCAATTCGCAGATTAATCTCAATTGAAGTCAGTATCCTGCTGTTCAGCAGATTCTGCACATCAATACATATTTATGTACCACATTTAGTATCTAAAATCCAATTTTAATACTAGTAGTGAACATTTTATGATAAAAATATTTGAAGCCGGAGCCTTTCCCGTCTTCACTTCCTTCATGTCTGCCTTATCCATACGGCAGTCACGCATCCAGTGACCCTGTTTTCCATAGTTTAGGTAGACTTCTTGGGATATGTCCTATGTCTTCCCAGAAGATTATAATGATTTTGCCTTTGCCCCTTTTCCACACCCCAGAAGCCTTGGCCTTCTGGAATGTCGAAGTAAGATGCGCCTTGTGCTTTTTGCCCTATTGCAAACTCTGGCTCTGTCTCCTTGAGAATAGCCATTAACTCTCCAAGAGTTTTCTATTGCAATTAGTACTTCTAAGATCTAAAGATAGATCTATGAAGATCCTTCAATTTCAATATCATACTCTAAGGATCTAATCCTTAGTTCTGATTAAGAAATTAAGGAGTCTATTTGGCAAACTTAATGGATTAAGCACTAAAGTTATCATCACATGAATATTCCAAATATCATGTTCTACTATTTGCTCAACTCCTGGCTTAGGCTCGAGACGTCACTATATCAAATAAAGTAACTTCTCGATTTTCAGGACTATCCTGATGTTTTATTCCCAATTTGAAAATTAAAGTCGTTTAATGACATTATCACCCAGGATTATGTTTTAAACACTAATCTTTCAATTATCTTGATTCTAATAGTCCAACTATTTAATCAACGATTTTAGGTACTATTTATTATAATGATTACTACAGTCTAACTATATAATCAACTATAATTTAATTGGTTAAATTCAATTATATTGATTACTATAATCTAATTATAAAATCAACTATTAATTGAAATAGTTTGAATACAGTCCAACTGTTTATTAAAAACAACGATTAAATATTAGTCCAACTAATATATTAATTTATATGACGAAAAATTTGTAATGAGTGCGTATGGCAAGTAACTAAACGAATATTGCAAATTGCCTCCCACTATTTTTCGGCGAGCCTCTAACCCTCTGTGGAGTACTCGGGAAACCTTGTTTCCTAGTGGGCTAGGATCCCGTTAAATTGTTGGATAATATGACCCATAGCGTCACTATTTGTACAGATCACGGTGTTGTTGTACAAATTAACTATGTGACAAGGAAATTGCACTCTCATCATTTGTGATTAGATCACCATAGATGTATAAATGAAGAGAGGTCCCTATGATTAGTTCCTGGATTGAGAATGATATGAGACAGTATCAGTCCCCGAAGGATTAATCATTAAATATCCATAGCCGGAGTATTATCGAGACAGGACATCGATAATGCGGAATAGGCTAGTATTGCACATGTGCGCGTTGTGAGGGCACAACGGCATAGTTCTCATATATATAAGTATTGGATACTTATGCAAGTGCGATAGGAGGTCGTGTTTCACCGATGGTATGGGAAACAGCTTCGCTCTGGATAGACCCCTCGGAATCCCATTGGTATTATGACTATGTGTCTATGGGAGGCCGAAATCAAGGTAGGTGTGTATAGTCTTAACCTGAGACTTGCATCGCTAATACTTACGATAATCGATAGACTTTGGTCTTGGTGGTACAGGGCTTTAACCGGTTCTGCGTACACCACTTCTGGGTTTATCAGAGAGTCGTAGTGTATTGGGTGTGATGTCAAGACGGAAGTATCACTTCAGTCATATTGGAGATGATGTCACGCATGATATGGTATTAGTGCTCTTAAGTGTTGCGCAACCAATCAAGATATTGTGACCAGGTCATGAATATCCGATTATAGAGACTAGTTACCAGACATCGGACATGTGCTTCGGATGAGGCAGACACTTATCCAGCCCCAGCCCTAGCACGTGACTATCCGATACTAGGCCGATATACACAATACTACGGTATACTACGCTTGATACAGATCTGTATATTCCTGTAAGAATATTTCTGGAGAATTGGGTAGGCATGGCGCTTTGCTAGAAGCCAACCTTGTCTTGTAAATCGGTATAAACGTAGTACGAGGTACTTACGTGTTCGGATAATCCGACGACCGTATTTACTGCCAACATATCCGGAGATCTCATGGGTCGCTTCTTGAAGATTCACCGATGATGTATAACTCGCACTTTAATTAATCTGGGATTAATTAGAAGAGAGAGAAAATTAATCTGGGATTAATCACGGAGATATTTTATCTGGGATAAAATATTAATTAAAGAGAGAGAACGATTAATTTGGAATTAATCGATAAAATAATATATTTGATATATTATTAGAAATTGGATTTCGACGCGAAATTAAAATTGGATTTTAATTCGGGCGAACGAATTAATTTAGAATTAATTCGTTAGCGACGTGAATAGTGATTTCGCTAGGCGTAATCATTTAATTACGACGCGACGGAAAATTCGTTAATTTGGAATTAACGAACCCGAGCCCGGGATTATTTGCGAGCGCATTCGCATTTCGAATTCGAGTGCGGCACGCAAGTCAAATCGAGCGTCAAATCGCTAGTCGCATCAATTGTCAAATCACTTGTCACTTTGAGTGATGTGATGATATGTTGTCACTTTATTAAAGTGAAGTGACTTGATGTAAAAAGTAGAAGTGATGGGTGAAAAGTTGAAAGCTTTTGCTTTTTGCTTTTTGACTTTTTAATTAAAGTTTTGTATATCCTTTTATTTTATATTACTTGGTAAATAAAGAAAAATAAAATGATATATAAAAGCATCACTTTCTCTCTCTTATTTAGTGACTTACGGTTTTAGGCTTTTGGAGCCAAAAACCCTTCATCTTTCTCTCTTCTCCCTCTCACGGCTTCAAGCCGATTTCTTCACAAAATGTTTCTGGTTGACCGAAATTTTGAGAAGCAAATGAAGAAGAGTAGTGCTAGCACACACATGGGTTATATTATGGTGATAGGGAAACGAATTTGTGAGCATGGAAAAGCTTGAAGCTTGAAGCTTGGAGCTTCAATGGTGTTCATCCATGGCCGAATTTTTTGAGGTTCAAAGAGGAGCAAAACCGAGCAGTCCACTGCATGAGGAAGCCACTGCCGAGCTTGGAGGGAGGCAGAAAACGTAACTTGTTCTTCCTAGCATCAAACCCATCAATGTGAGTATGTATTCCGCCTTACTCCTTGGTTGTATTCAACTCGTTTTTATGCATGATTGATGATTCTTGGGACTTGATTGAAACTCAACAATGGTATCTTGAGCTATTGGTTGCATAAAACGAATTAGGGTTCTTGAGCAAATTTGGGGCTTTTTGATTTAAGCATGATTTTAACAAATTGTTTGTTTAAGAATGCTTGTATATGAATAAATTAGAGTTATATGTAATCAATTTGATGAAAAATTAATTGGATTGATTTTCCCCAATTTGCTTAATGTTGGCCAAAACTTTAATTTGGGTAAACTCAATTTGAGCATCAAATGATTAAATTGTTTAGTATAGTATGCTTGAATGAGGTTGAATTGATGTTGTGCATAATCAATTTCATGAAATTTGGTTGGATCCATTTTTCCCTAAATTTTGGGCATGACAAATTTGGGTAAAACTTGATTTTGAGCATATTTAATGAAATTGGATGATTTAGAATGCTTGAATGTTGTTTAATTGATGATTGATTAGATCAATTTGATGAAAAAGTGTTTGGAACAATTTTCCCCAATTTGCTTGTGATGGCCGAAAATATGATCCCTAAAATTGTCTTGGTTTTTTGATTTTTTTGTTCATTGGATGACTTGCAAATCATTTGGGGATGTTGAATTTATGTTTAATTTGGTTCAATTGGATTGAATTTGATTTGGGCATAATTTCCCTCTTTGGCCGAGACACTTGAAGCATGAAATTGGGTTTGATTTTGATTTAATTATGTTGGACATGATTAATTGATGTTAAGCATGATTAATTGGACAAATTTGATGTTTTGGAAACTTTGATTTGGGCAATTAATAATGCTATACACTTTAGGTAATTTAATTGGAAAATTTGGAATTTTGGAATTAAATTATTGGGCTTAAAATTGGATTTGGGCTTTCAAAGTTGTTATTGGGTTTATTGGACTTTGTTGTACAAAGTTGGTTTAGGCCAAAATTGGTTGGATCCAATTAGGCCCAAAACCGCTTCCAAAAGGCCAAAATGCGACTAATAAACCTTTAACGTTTAATTGGGCCTAATGGGCCTAAATTAATTTATGGGGTTATGGGGTAATTCCCGGATTGGACTTTGGATGCGGGTTTGACCCGAGTTGACCAAAAGTCCACGCCTCAAGAAATTAATTAAAAGCCCATTGGACTTTAATTAAATTAATATTGGATATTAATCGGGCTTTGAGACCCGTAACGATTAAATTTGGAATTTAAGTCGTAAAGGTTTATTTTATAAAGTGTAATATTTAATTTGGAATTAAATAATGAATTAGAATTAAATACGTATTAAATTGGATTTAATCATGTAATTTAATTTAATTAGTAGAAATCGTACTTTGAGTACGTGTTCGCAATACGAGTTTGACTCGAACAAAATCAAATCTTTGTTTGAACATTGGATGATCACTAATTATCAAGATTAATTAATTGGATTAGATTGATTGATAACATGCTTGTATGAATACATGGTTGTGATGTTTGAATAATGTATATCGGATGGATATTAGCCGGGTGGGGCGATTTTTAGAAATTGTTGTAATAAATTTGATTTATTAAATTGGACCTGCGTGTCCAGCCTTATCTCCTATTTCTTTGTATTCTCTTCTCACCTATTCCCCTCCATGTAAATGAGGTTTCTTTAGAAGTGTAGTGTAACGGGTAGAAGTAATTACATGTGCTAGCTTTGGAGAGAGAACATGAGAGATTTGATCTAGGATCAATGTAAAATATCCATCCGCATATCATTATTATTTTATCATATGCGCTTTATTATGTGTTTAGAATGCCTGTTTAAGGGTGTATGATGATGAGACCTTAACAAAGATAATTAAAATTGGTAGCCAATTTGCACGCGAAAAACCCTCGTTAAATATCAAGCGTTTATTTTCCTTCCAATGAGTGATTCTTACTCAAGATCCGAGATTGGCAGGGGTTGTTGGCCAAAGTCAAGCCCTTGTCCGTCAAAGATGTGTTTTAATCACGAAGCTTTGTTCCATATCGGTGTCGTGTCCAAGTTGTGGTTTGTTGGCCAAAGTCAAGACCACTTCTTGTCCATTGACATTGATTACGAAGCTTCCATCTCAATGGGTCCGCGCTTGACTGGGATCACTAGGTTTATTGTGCCAAAGCCAAGGCCTAGTTGATTCAGAGGAAAAAGGTTAGGGTATACATTCGATGTATAGGCATATATAAGATATATGTTTGGGACTTGGATGTCCACCTACTGGATCTAGGAGTTGGATAAGATCCAATTGATCTTCGAGATCTACCTAGTTAATTATCATACAATTTGTTGGCCAAAGTCAAGATTGTGTGATATTTAACGGGATCCAAGCCCACTAGGAAACACGATTTCCCGAGTACTCGACAGAGGGTTAGAGGCTCGACGAAAAATAGTGGGAGGTAAGAATTGAATTTGCAATACTCGTTCAATTACTCGCCATACGCGCTCATTTAAATTATTTCGTCATTAGATTAAATGTTAGTTGGACTAATATTTAAATTGTTGTTTTAATAAACAGTTGGACTGTATTATACTTGATTATATATAATTGGATTATATTAATCAATATATTTGAATTAATTAATTTCAGTTTACAGTTGATTTTATAATTGGATTATAGTAATCAATGTAATTGAGGTTAATTAATTTGGATTATATTTGATTATATAGTTGGACTATTATAATCATTATAATATATATAGTACCATTAATCGTTGATTAAATAGTTGGACTATTGTAATCAAGATAAAATTGAAAAGTTGGATATTTAAAATATAATCTGGGATTGAAATATTTTAAATGATTTAATTTTCAAATTGGGAATAAATAATAGGTTACTTTATTTGATAAAATAACTTATTATACCTTAAGCCCAAAATTAAGCAAAATAAGTAGAGCGTAAAATCTTTGGAAGATTTATGTGATGATGACTTTAATGCTTAATTTAATATACTTGTCATAAATCTAATTTTAGATTTAAGAAGTATTAAAATTGCAATTTATAATTCTTGGAGAATTAATTGACTATTCTAGAGGAGATAAAGTCAAAGTTTGCAATTGGGCATGTAGCACGAGGTGCACATCGTTTCGATATTCCGAAACCCAAGGCTTGGCCAAAGGTTTGTGAAATATTGAAAGGATAATTGGCATATCCCAAAGTGACTACCATTTGGATATGGCAGACACGAAGGAATTAAAGAAAGGGCGAGGCTCTAACTTTAAAAATATTTGTCTTAGTTATGTTCACAGCTAGTATTGAAATTAGATTTTAAATACTTAGTGTGGTACATAAAATATATGTATTGATGTTCAGAATCTGCTTTGAGCAGGATACTGACTTCAAGCTGAGATTGCTCTGCGAATCGGAAACGGGACGAAAGTCGCTGTTTCGACCGTAGATACCTAAGTTTAGGAACTACCCTTTGGGTATATACTTAAATTAGGAACTGTTATAATGTAACTAGTTTGACTAGAGACATTATCTCTATATCAGTGTTTAATCCGTTGCGGATAAAACCTTTATATTATAGAACACTAAGTGTTTTATTATATAAAGATGATACTGAGATAAATACATTAGATGTAAATAACAGAATTTATATTTTGAATATAAATAAAATCTCAAACATATAAAATGACAAATAAATAGCTCAAAATGATTTGATCAATAGAGACTTATTTGTGGCATTGTTGTCTAGGACACAATTTAACGAGACTCGTATATCCACACTTTTGAAGAGTGGGTACTAGGACTACTATTCAAATAAGGTCTGCGAATCTAGTTATACCTAAAATACTATTTGCTTGGTAATAGTAAAAGGGCCACCGATCTGTTAGTCCTATTCATGGTGAAGTAAGTGGGCCCATATCTAGCTAGGCTAGATGTGAACATGAATATTTCGTGACCCTAAAACGGATGTGGCATCACGTTATGGTTATGTGTTTCTTTTGAAGAACACAAATCGGAAACTTTTAGAGTTTCGACACGAAATAGACAAACAGATCGGCTATAGTATTATGCCGCCACGGTAAGACCGTATTGGAAAATACTTAAGCAGTAAGTTTCATATGTACTTGAAAGAGTATAGTATTCTTTCAAATGAGGACTCCTCCCGGAACACGTCAAAGTGACGGTGTGTCCGAACGGATTAACCGAATCATGTTAGACATGATAAGATTAATCAAGAGTCGCTCTGAGCTACCATTTCCTTCAACGGATAAGTTTTAACAGTGCAATAACTTATTTAGAATAAGGTTCCATATAAATCTGTTTGACAGATGTCATATAGGATATGAACAGGAAGAAACAAGGTTTCTCATTCCTGATAATTTGGGTATGCCAGGCATAACGTTTGGATGATACCAAACTAAGGACCCAAATTGGATAAGTGCCAATATCGGTTATCCTAAGGGAAACCTTAAGTATAGTACTTGTAAATCTCACATGAGAACAATGTGATTGTTGCTCACCATACGGTTTTTCCTGAGAGGAATACCGATATGCAGTGGTCAGTGGGAGGATAGTGATACTCGATGAAAATCGGAGTAATACTGTTCTAGGCACGAAGTCCTTAATGGAACACAAATAGTTCATCAATGATGAAACTGTACCATTAATCTTCGAATACACAAGAACTGAGTAGATCGGATAGAGTCAGAAAACAACCTAGGTTATGGGTTTCTGATCTAACCTCATAAAGATGTCAATCTTATGAAGGTATATCCACCGACTACGTTTTGAGGAAGTGATACGAGGTATCGACTCCCTATTATGGCAAAGTGCCATGAGTCCGAAATGGATTCCATGTATAACAACTATTTTGGATACTAGTTGTTGTACCACAAGGCATTGTGCCTATTGGTACATTAAACGTCTTCAAGGAAGACATACATGGAAGGCAACATACCAACGTACAAAGCTGGGCTTTTGACGGAAAGGTATCGTTATCAACATTGTGTTAATAACGATTCAACCTTTTACCTGTTGCCATGGTAAATCCATTTTGAAGATGCTTGTTGATAACTGCATATTTCATTTATGAAATGTGTCAGTTGCAGATCAAAATCGCTTTCCTGAAAAGGAAACCTTTTGGAGGATGCTTACAACATCATGACGATTTTGTATAACCGACAAACAAGGTTTGCAGGTTATTCGATCCATGTTTGGATTGAAGCAAGCATAGGTTCTAGGAATTATCGTTTTGATATAATCATAATGGTTTATGATTTGACTCAAAACGAAATAATTCTTGTGTATATAAGGAGGTTAGTGGGAGAGCGCACTGATAGTGAAATTCCCATATAGCAATTGATGAAAGCTTGGCTTTCAATAGAAATTCTCCGTAGAATTCTGGGGAGTAACAACCTTTATTCGAGGAATAAAGATCTACTGGGATAGATTTGGAGTTTGTTAACACTCTCTGGAAATTGTACATTTAAAATGTACTTGTATTGGTGTCTCATACGCTTCGAGCATATGGAGTCACAATCGGGTCAATCCAAGTGATAGTCACTGGATTGAAGATTAAGAACATCTGTTAGTATCTGAGAGAACTAAAGATGTTGTCTTAAACTATGGAGATGGAGAACTTGAAGTGACTGGGATCACTGCTGCAAGTTTCCAAACAATTAAATAATACGGTACTATAAAGTTTGAACACTGGGACAGTGAGCTGGAAATCTTCCGAGCAAGATAACTGTTGCCGAATAAACAACAAATGCAGATTATTGCTGCAGCTGAGGCAGCAATAGAAGCCATTTGGATCGAAAATAAATCTAATTAGATTAGATATAGTTCTTTTAGCAGCTGAGCTAGGCGTCAGCACAGGCTAAGGAATTAAAGGTCTCATCGACGATCCAGATATATACTTCTATATCATCTGATTCGTTCGGACCATACATCGTGGCGATGTGATGATCGAGTAAATCGCGTCAGACGATAATTAAGAAAATCCGCTGACGAAAACCTTTCCTCAGCAATTTGAGCGAACCGTACATAGTTCGGGTGTTAGACACTCGAGTGACTGGCTATGTGCCAAGTGGGAGATTGTTGGATAATATGACCCATAGCGTCACTATTTGTACAGATCACGGTGTTGTTGTACAAATTAACTATGTGACAAGGAAATTGCACTCTCATCATTTGTGATTAGATCACCATAGATGTATAAATGAAGAGAGGTCCCTATGATTAGTTCCTGGATTGAGAATGATATGAGACAGTATCAGTCCCCGAAGGATTAATCATTAAATATCCCTAGCCGGAGTATTATCGAGACAGGACATCGATAATGCGGAATAGGCTAGTATTGCACTTGTGCTCGTTGTGAGGGCACAACGGCATAGTTCTCATATATATAAGTATTGGATACTTATGCAAGTGCGATAGGAGGTCGTGTTTCACCGATGGTATGGGAAACAGCTTTGCTCTGGATAGACCCCTCGGAATCCCATTGGTATTATGACTATGTGTCTATGGGAGGCCGAAATCAAGGTAGGTGTGTATAGTCTTAACTTGAGACTTGCATCGCTAATACTTACGATAATCGATAGACTTTGGTCTTGGTGGTATAGGGCTTTAACCGGTTCTGCTCACACCACTTCTGGGTTTATCAGAGAGTCGTAGTGTATTGGGTGTGATGTCAAGACGGAAGTATCACTTCAGTCATATTTGAGATGATGTCACGCATGATATGGTATTAGTGCTCTTAAGTGTTGCGCAACCAATCAAGATATTGTGACCAGGTCATGAATATCCGATTATAGAGACTAGTTACCAGACATCCGACATGCGCTTCGGACGGGGCAGACACTTATCCAGCCCCAGCCCTAGCACGTGACTATCCGATACTGGGCCGATATACACAATACTACGGCATACTACGCTTGATACAGATCTGTATATTCCTGTAAGAATATTTCTGGAGAATTGGGTAGGCATGGCGCTTTGCTAGAAGCCAACCTTGTCTTGTAAATCGGTATAAACGTAGTACGAGGTACTTACGTGTTCGGATAATCCGACGACCGTATTTACTGCCAACATATCCGGAGATCTCATGGGTCGCTTCCTGAAGATTCACCGATGATGTATAACTCGCACTTTAATTAATCTGGGATTAATTAGAAGAGAGAGAAAATTAATCTGGGATTAATCACGGAGATATTTTATCTGGGATAAAATATTAATTAAAGAGAGAGAACGATTAATTTGGAATTAATCGATAAAATAATATATTTGATATATTATTAGAAATTGGATTTCGACGCGAAATTAAAATTGGATTTTAATTCGGGCGAACGAATTAATTTAGAATTAATTCGTTAGCGACGTGAATAGTGATTTCGCTAGGCGTAATCATTTAATTACGACGCGACGGAAAATTCTTTAATTTGGAATTAACGAACCCGAGCCCGGGATTATTTGCGGGCACATTCGCATTTCGAATTCGAGTGCGGCACGCAAGTCAAATCGAGCGTCAAATCGCTAGTCGCATCAATTGTCAAATCACTTGTCACTTTGAGTGATGTGATATGATATGTTGTCACTTTATTAAAGTGAAGTGACTTGATGTAAAAAGTAGAAGTGATGGGTGAAAAGTTGAAAGCTTTTGCTTTTTGCTTTTTGACTTTTTAATTATAGTTTTGTATATCCTTTTATTTTATATTACTTGGTAAATAAAGAAAAATAAAATGATATATAAAAGCATCACTTTCTCTCTCTTGTTTAGTGACTTACGGTTTTAGGCTTTTGGAGCCAAAAACCCTTCATCTTTCTCTCTTCTCCCTCTCACGGCTTCAAGCCGATTTCTTCACAAAATGTTTCTGGTTTGACCGAAATTTTGAGAAGCAAATGAAGAAGAGTAGTGCTAGCACACACATGGGTTATATTATGGTGATAGGGAAACGAATTTGTGAGCATGGAAAAGCTTGAAGCTTGAAGCTTGGAGCTTCAATGGTGTTCATCCATGGCCGAATTTTTTGAGGTTCAAAGAGGAGCAAAACCGAGCAGTCCACTGCATGAGGAAGCCACTACCGAGCTTGGAGGGAGGCAGAAAACGCAACTTGTTCTTCCTAGCATCAAACCCATCAATGTGAGTATGTATTCCGCCTTACTCCTTGGTTGTATTCAACTCGTTTTTATGCATGATTGATGATTCTTGGCACTTGATTGAAACTCAACATAAATAACACACAATCTTGACTTTGGCCAACAAATTGTATGATAATTAACTAGGTAGATCTCTAAGATCAATTGGATCCCATCCAATTCCTAGATCCAGTAGGTGGACATCCAAGTCCGAAACATATATCCTATATATGCCAATATATCCAATATATTCCCTAACCTTTTTCCTCTGAATCAATTAAGCCTTGGCTTTGGCACAACAAACTTAGTGATCTCAGTTAAGCGGAACCCATTGACCATGGAAAGCTTCGTAATCAATGTCGATGGATAAGAAGTGATCTTGACTTTGGCCAACAAATCACAACTTGGACAAGACACCGACATGGAACAAAGCTTTCATGATTCAAACACATCCGCGACGGACAAAGGTCTTGACTTTGGCCAACAAACCAGTGCCAATCTTGGATCTTGAGTATGAATCACTCAATGGAAGGAAAAACGCTTAATATGTGTTGAGGGTTTTTCGCGTAAATTGGCAACCAATTTATTATTCTTTGTTAAGGTTTCATCATCATACACCCTTAAACATGCATTCTAAACACATAATAAGGCACATAAGTAAATAAATATAATAATGATATGCGGATGAATATTTAACACATTGTTCCTAGAACAAATCTCTCTTTTTCCTCTCTCCCGCTAGCACAATTTTTACTTCTACCCGATTACATAACACTTCTAAGGAAACCTCATTTACATTGAGGGGAATAGGTGAGAAGAGAAATACACAGAGTCAAGAGGTAATAGGCTGGACACGCAGGTCCAATTAATAAATTCTAAATTTATTACAACAATTTCCAAAATTTCCCTCACCCATCTAATATCCATCTGATATACATTATTCATACATCGCATCCATGTATTCACACAATCATGTTATCAATCAATCTAATCCAATTAATTAATCTGAATATTAATGACCATCCAATGTTCAAATAACGATTTGATTTTGCGCGAGTCTGACTCGTTTTGCGAATAAGTACTCAAAGTACGAATTCTTGAATTATATTAAACTACAATATTAAATCCAATTTAATTTTTATTTAATACTAATTCTATTTTTAATTCTAAATTAAATAATTACACTTTTTAATACCTTTACGACTTAGATTCTAAATCTAATCGTTATGGGTCTCAAAGCCCGATTAACATCCAATGTCAATTTAATTTAAAGTCCAATGGGCTTTTAATTAATTTCTTAAGGCATGGACTTTTGGTCAATATGGGTCAAACCCAAATACCAAAGCCCATTTAAGGAATCACCCTTATTTGCCAAGAAATCAATTTAGGCCCATTGGGCCCAATTATTATTAAAGGTCCATTAAGTCATAATTGGACTTTATGGGTATGGTTTTGGGCCCAATTGGATCCAACCAATTACCCTAAACCAAACTTGGCCCAACCAAGCCCATTAATCCCAATTACAACTTTACAAGGCCAATTCCAAATTTGGCCCAATTAATTAAATTACCAAAATTCCAAATTTCATAATTTAATTAACCTAAAGTGTATGCCATAATTAATTAACCAAATTAATATTTCCAAAAAACCAATTAGCCTAATTAATTATGCTCATTATCATCAACATATGTCCAACACATTTGAATAAAAAAATCACATCATTTTCATGCTTTAAGCTCACGGTATTGAATGGGTTTTTATGTCTGATTTCGTTTTCAACCCAATTGAATTACAAATCAACATTTCCCAATTGTTTCAAGTCATCCAATGATCAAAGGAACAAAAAATACCATGACTATAGGGAACTTCAACCATTCGGCCAAGCCAATGGATTTGGGGAAAATCAATCCAATTCAATTTTCAGAAAATTGATCATAAATAACTCCAAGTCATTCATTTACAAGCATGCTCAAACAAGTAATTTCACTCAAACATGCTCAAATTCAATTTACCCAAATTTTACCCTAATTCAATTTCATGCTCAAAATGGCTCAAGATACCAATGTTGGGTTTCTAGTTAGTCCCAAGATCGATTTCAAGCAAGAATCATGTGTGAATACAACAAAGAAGCATGGCGGAATCATACTTACATTGATCGGATTGCGATGTGAGGAACAAAAACTTTTCTCCCCTCCATGGTGTTCTCGGTAGTGGGCTCTTTTTGAGCTCCTTCAAATTCGGTCACCACCTCCAAGTGTGCTCCAAGCTCCAAGCTTTGCAAATGTGATTCCATGCTTATGAGTTGGTTTCCCTATCACCTTAAGATGACTCTTCATGTGCTAGCATTGGCAAGATTTGCCACAAATCTTCCATTTTCTTTCTTAATGCTCTCGGTTTTGAAGAACAAAAGGAGAGAAATGGCCCAGTGGCCGAATGCAAAGAGAGGAGAGAAGGAGATAATGTGTTTTTTATGTGTTGGTTCTTTTGATTTCCAAAATCAATTAAAACATATACCAAATTTTGAATTTCCAAAAGTCAAAAAGGTACAAGCATTAAAGCTATCCATCTACCACCATCAATCACAAGTGACAAGTTATCACATCACTCAAAGTGACTAGACATCACATCATTCATAGTGACTAATGATTTGACGCTTGATGTGACTTGTGGGCCGCACTTAAATTCGAAATATGAGTGGGCCCGCAAACACTCCCAGGCTCGGGTTCGCTAATTCCAAATTAACGAATTTTTCGTTGCGACGTAATTAAATCAAATTCAATTAAATAATTTTGCCTAGCAAAATTACTATTCACGTCGCTAGCGAATTAATTCTAAATTAACTCGTTCGCCCGAATTAAAATCTAATTTTAATTCCCCGTCGAAATCCAATTTCGTATAATATTTCGAATATATTATTTTATCGATTAATTCCAAATTAATCGTTCTCTCTCTTTAAATAATATTTTATCTCAGATAAAATATCTCCGTAATTAATCCCAAATTAATTTTCTCTCTCTTATAATTAATCCAAGATTAATAAAGTGCGAGTCATACGTCATCGGTGAATCTTCGAGAAACGACCCATGAGATCCCCGGATATGTTGGCAGTAAATCCGGTCGTCGGACTATCCGAACACGTACATACCTAGTACTATGTTTTTACCGATTTACAAGATATGGTTGGCTTTTAGTAAAGCACCATGCCTACCCAATTCTCCAGAAATATTCTTACTGGAATATGTGATCTATATCAGGCGTAGTATACGTAGTATTGTGTATTTCGATCCAGTATCAGATGTAACGTGCAAGGCCTGGGGCTGGATATGTGTCTGCCCCGTACGAAGCACATATTGGATCTTTGGTAACTAGTCTCTATAATCGAATAAACATGACCTAGTCATAATATCCCGATAGCTGCAGCATATAAGAGCACCAGTTCTGTATCCTACGTGATCATCATCTCCACTATGACTGGAGTGATACTTTTGTCTTGACATCACACCCAATACACTACGATTCTCAATATACCCAGAAGAGGCGTACACAGAACCTGTTAAAGCCCTAGACGACCAAAACCAAAGTATATTGATTGTCGCAAGTATTAGCGGTGCAAGTCTCAGGTTAAGACCAAATACACCTACCCTGATTTGGACTTCCATATACACATAGTTATACTACCAATGGAATTTCGAGGGGTCTATCCAACCTCCTATTACACTTGCATGAGTATCCAATACCCAAATATATAAAAACTTTATCGTTATGCTCCCACAACGTGCACAAGTGTAATACTAGTCTATTCCGCATTATCATTGTCCAATCTCGATAATACTATGATTAGGGATATTTAATGATTAAACCTTTATGGATTGATACTGTCTCATATCATCTCAATCCAAAACTAATCATATGGACCTTTTATCATTTATATATCCCGGTAATCTAATTACAAATGATAAAAGAGCAATTTCCTTTGTCACATAGTTAATTTGTACAACAACACCATGATCTGTACAAATAGTGATGCTATTGGCCATAATTGTCCAACACGTATTGACAAGACGGACCAAGAAACATGTATCCAATACACGTTACTTTACTGCCATATTTAAAAACGAGGATTTTCCTCTGGAAGCTATAATCTACATCAAATGCAGAATTTTAATCTAAATCATTTTCTAAACATTTCAATTCTTCCTTAGAAAACATAACACAATTTCACAATTAAATTTTCATTACATTTTTGTTAGCGTGGAATCGAAAAGTCAAGAAACATATCTAGACAACATGCATGTGCGAACATTAAAATTGGATTAAATATCAAATATCAAGCATGAATAATGTAGAGCAACAAAACCAGGAATAATATCACTATGATTTTCATCGAGTTCTAATTTCCTCCCACTTACAACTGCATTTAGGAATTCATTTTCGAGGAAAATCGCATGTAGAGCAACAAATACCTTGTTCTCTTGTAGGTTGTAGCAGTAATATCCTTTAGTTTCCCTAGGATAACATATAAATAGGCACTTATCTGATTTTTGTTCTAGGTTGGTACCATCCAAACGTTTAACGTATGCCCAGCATCCCCAAATCTTTAGGAATGAGAAACCCGGTTTATTTCCTATCCATATTTCATATGGAGTCTGTTGAACAGACTTTGACGGAACCTTATTCAAAATAAGTATTGCACTGTTCAATGCATATCCCCAGAAGGAAATCGGTAGCTTTGTGTGACTCATTCTAGACCTTACCATGTCCAACAAAGTTCGGTTTCTCCGTTCGGACACACAGTTTAATTGAGGTGTTCCGGGAGGAGTCCACTGTGAAAGAATACCATACTCTTTCAAGTAATCGAGAAACTTATTGCTTAAGTATTATCCACCACGGTCCGACCGTAATGTTTTAATACTTTTGCCGGTCTGTTTTTATACTTTGTGTCGAAACTCTTTGAATTTCTCAAAAGTTTCTGACTTGTGTCTAATAAGATACACATAACCATAACGCGATGCATCATCCGTAAAGGTTACGAAGTATTCATATGCACCTCTAGACTGGCTAGACATGGGCCCACATACGTCACTATGAACGAGGACTAACAGTTTGGTGGCATGTGCACCTTTACCGCTAAAAGGTGTTTTAGGTATTTTTCCTAATAAACAAGATTCACAGACGTCATATGAATTTGAATCTGTCCAAGTATCCACTCTTCGAAAGTGTGGATATAAGAGTCTTTTTTACGTGTCCCAGACGACAATGCCACATATAGGTTTCATATGTTTTACTCATTTTGAGCCTTTTGTTTGTCATGTTATATGTTTGAGATTGATTTATATTCAAAATATAAAGACCATTATTAGCATCAGCACTACATATCTCAAAATCATTTTTATAAACAAAACACATGGTGTTTCTGAATACAAAAGTATACCCACATTGGGTTAAACAAGATACAGATATAATGTTTCTAGTCAAACTATGTACATAATAGCAGTCTGATAAATTAAGTACATGCCCCGAGGGAAGTTCCAAAATGTAGGTCCCAACAGTCAAAATGGCGACTCTAGTCCCATTTCCAACTCAGAGGTCGATCTCTCCTTAAGCCAGTCTCCTGCTAATCTGCAGATTCTGCACATCAGTACATATATGAGTACCACAACCAGAATCAAAAATCCAATTTTAAAAACTAGAAGTAGACATGTTTATTTCTATAACAAACATACTTGAAGCTGGTGCCTTGCCCGCCTTTACTTCCTTCATGTGCGCCTTGTACTCAAGACAGTCACGCTTCCAATGACCCCGTTTGCCACACTGTAGGCAGACATCTTGGGATTTGTCATTCGCCTTCCCAGAAGATTTTGATGATTTGGCCTTGCCCTTTTTTTTCTTCTTCTTCTTCTTCTTCACACCTCCAAAAGCCTTTGGCGAAGCCCTGGCATTCTGAGATGTCCAAGCGAAGTGCGCCTTGCACTTTTTGCCCTTTAAAAGCTCTTTTTCTGCCTCTTTCAGCATTGCCATCAACTCTCCAATAGTCTTTTCTTGGTTCATCATATTATAGTTCATGATGAACCTGCTCCAGCTGTCAGGAAGAGACTATAAGATCAAATCTATGGAAGTCTCAACCTCAAAGGTTATGCCTAGCTGACCCCGCTGTTCGATGTTAGCAATCATCTACGACACATGGTGCTCGACAGATGTACCCTCTGACATACGAGAGCGAAAGATCTTCTTCTGTAATTCATACTTCTGCGATCTAAAATTAGATCAGTGAAAGTCCCTCAATTTCAACTTCATTTCGTGGGGATACAATCCCTTATTTTGACGATAAAATTGTTGGGTCATTGCAGCAAGCATGATGGATTGAGCAGTTGAGTTGTCATCACTGTGAGTCTTCGAAAGGTCAAGCTCAAGTGGCTGCTCAATTCTGGGCTTAGGCCCGAGAGGTCTCTCTATCATATAGAGCATCTTCTCAGCACTCAGGACAATCCTGAGAATCATATCCCAGTCAGGAAAGTTCGCACCATTAAAGACATTTTCGCCCATGACAATGTCCCTAACGTTGATCTTTCCAGCCATCTTTAATTGCAATAGTCTAACTATTCAATTAACGATTTGAGGTACAGTCCAATTGTTAAAAGAAAACAATAAAATATTAGTCCAACTAATATAAATATATAATGACGAAAATAATTTGAAAGCGCGTATTTGGCAAGTATTAAACGAAATTGCAAATTTAATACTGGCCTCCCACAATTTTTCGGCGAGCCTCTAACCCTCTGTTGGGTACTCGGGAAACCTAGTTTCCTAGTGGGTTAGGATCCCGTTAAATAACACACAACCTTGACTTTGGCCAACAAGTTGTATGGTACTTAACTAGGTAGATCTCTAAGATCAATTGGATCTCATCCAATTCCTAGATCCGGTAGGTGGACCTCCAAATCCAAAACACATATCCAATATATGTAAATATATCCAATATATTTCCTAACCTTTTTCCTCTGAATCAACTAAGCCTTGGCTTTGGCTCAACAAGCTTAATGATTCCAGTTAAGCGCGACCCATTGACAGTGGGAAAACTTCGTAATCCATATCGATGAACAAGAAGTGACCTTGACTTTGGCCAACAAGTCACAACTGCCCAAGACATGTGATATATAACAAAGCTTTCGTGGTTCAAACACATCCGTGATGGACATTGATCTTGACTTTGGCCAACAAACCAATGACAATCTTGGATCTTGAGAGAGAACCACTCAATGGAAGGAAAACACTTAATATTTGATTGAGGGTTTTTTCGCGTAAATTGGCAACCAATTTATTATCTTTGATTAGGTCTCGTCATACACCCTTAAGCATGCATTCTAAAAGCATAATAAGGCGCGGAATAAATTGATAATGATATGCGGATGAATATATAACAAATTTGTTCCTAGAACAAATCTCTCCATTTCCTCGCTCCCGCTAGCACTATTCTAACTTCTACCCAATTACATAATACATTAAAGAAACCTCATTTACATTGAGGGGAATTGGTAAGAAGAGAAGTACAAAGAGAATAGAGATAATAGACTCGACACGCAGGTCCAATTTAATAAATTCTAAATTTATTACAACAATTTCCAAAATTGCCCTCACCCTTCTAATATCCATATGATATATATTATTCATACAATACATCCATATATTCTCATTGAATTAATGACTATCCAATATTCAAACAATGATTTGATTTGCGCGAGTCCAACTCGTTTAAGAATAAATACTCATAGTACGTATTCTTGAATTATATCGAACTATAATTTTAAATCCAATTTAATTTATATCCAATACTAATTCATATTTAATTCCAAATTAAATAATTACACTTATTTTAATGCCTTTTAGACTTAGATTCTAAATCCAATCTAAATGGGTCTCAAAGGCCCAATTAACATCCAATGTAAATTTAATTAAACTCCAATGGGCTTTTAATTAATTCTTAAGGCATGAGCTTTGGCAATTATGGATCCAATCCAAGATGTCAAGACCCAATAAGGAATCACCATTTTTGCCAAAAATCAATTTAGGCCCAATTAAATTATTAAAGGCCCAATTATTATATTTGGACTTTGTGAAATGGTTTTATGCCCAATTTGGATCCAATCCAATTGTCCTAAATCAAGCTTGGCCCAACCAAGCCCATTAAGCCCAAATACAACAATATTAGCCCAATTCAAAATTAAAGACTAATTTCAATTAATATAAAATTCCAAATTTCACATTAATTTTAATTAAAGTGTAATAGCCATAATTAATTAGTTAAACCAATATTTCCAAAACATCAATTAAACTAATTAATCATGCTTTAATATATTCAATTCCTGTCCAACACAATTGAAGCAAAATCAATCAATTTCACATGCTAAGTCTCACGGTAATTAGGCATAAAATTACAATCAATTTGATTCCAATCAAATTAAATCAACAATCAATTTATCTCATGCTTTAAACACATCCAATGGTCTAAAATCAAAAAATCACCATTAGTAGTCCTATGGTTCATGTTCGGCAATTAGGGAAATTTTAGGGAAAAATAATCTAATCAAATTTTCTCAAATTTTAAGATGCATAAATCCAATTCATCATCATCCAACCACATCCAAACAAACAATTTTGAAAAAAAAAACTCCAAGCATAAAATTCCCAAATAAAGTTTATAAACCCTAAACTAAATCATGCTTAGAAAAGTCTTTGATACCATTGATAGTGTTAATAGAACATGCCAAGGATCTCTAATCATAATTCGGTGTGTGAATATTCAAAGAAGTTGCGGAAGACTTACATTGATCGGATGTTGAGATTTCAAAACTTTGATGTAAATTGAGAGCTCCAAGCTTTCTTTGTGTTCCAAACTCAATGAATTGGTTTCCCTATCACCTTGATTCACTCTTTGAAGTGCTAGCTCATTTGAATTTTTGCAACAAAAACTCTAAGAATGGGAGATGAAGTCACGGAAATGAGGAGGGAGAGAGGAGAGTGTTTTTGTTTTTGTGTATTTGATTTCTAAAATCAATCTCCATTTACCAAATCCAAGTTGGTATATGTCATTCCAAATAATTAAAAAACAAACTGAGTTGGATTTTGATTGTGTGTTGAATTCTTTCACTCAACCTTAACCACTTCCATCACTAGTCAAACTAGTTGATGTAAGTCAAGTGGGTCTCACCACTTGTAAATTCCGAATTTAAGTCAAACAATCCAACACGCAACTTCGCTCGGGCCCGGGTTCGTTTAATTCTGAATTAACGAATTTTCCGTTGCAATATAATTAAATATAATTTAATTAAATAATTAAGCCTTGCAAAAATTATTATTAAAGTCGCTTACGAATTAATTATAAATTAATTCATTTTCCCGAATTAAAATCCAATTTTAATTCCGCATTGAAATCTAATTTCAATTAATATATCGAATATATTATTTAATCGATTAATTCCAAATTAATCGTTCTCTCCCTTCTATCCAAATTTTATCCCAGATAAATTCTTGCCGCAATTAATCCTAGATTAATTATCTCTCTCTCATAATTAATCCCAGATTAATTATGTTCGAGTCAAATTTCATCGGTGAATCTTTGGGAAGCGACACATGAGATTCCTGGATATTTTGGCAGTAAATCCGGTCGTCGGACTATCCGAATATGTGCGTACCCCGTACCACGTTCTTACCGAGTTACAAGACATGGTTGGCTTCTAGCAAAGCACCGTGCCTACCCAATTCTCCAGAAATATTCTTTTAAGGAATACATAATCTTTATCAAGCGTAGTATACTAAGTATTGCGTATTACGATCCAGTATCAGATGTCACATGCTAGGCCTGGGGCTGGAATTGTGTCTGCCCCGTACGAAGCATATATCGGATCACTAGCAACTAGTCTCTTTAATCGGATAATCATGACCTTGTCATATTATCCCGATAGTTGCAACATATTAGAGTACCAGTTATGTATCCCACGTGATCATCAACTCCATATGACTGAAGTGACACTTCCATCTTGACATCACACCCAATACACTACGATTCTCAATCAACCCAGAAGAGGCGTACACAGAACCTGTTAAAGTCTCGGACGACCAAAACCAAAATGTACTGATTGTCGCAAGTATTAGCGATGCAAGTCTCAGGTTAAGACCAAATACACCTACCCTGATTCGGATTCCCATAGACACATAGTCATACTACCAATGGGATTCCGAAGGGTCTATCCAAAGCGAAGCTATTTTCGTACCATAGGCAAACATATCCTCTTATTAAACTTGCATTAGTATCTAATAGCCAAATATATAAGAACTATGTCGTTACGCTTCCATAACGCGCACAAGTGCAATACTAGTCTATTCCGCATTATCGATACCCAGTCTCGATAATACTATGACTAATGATATTTAATGATTAAACCTTACGTGGATTGATACTGTCTCATATCTTATTAATCCAGAACTAATCATAAGGACTTTTATCATTTATATATTCAAGTAATCTAATTACAAAATGATAAAATAGCAATTTCCTTTGTCACATAGTTAATTTGTATAAAAACCACAATGTCTTTTACAAATAGTGATGCTATGGGTCATAATTGTCCAACAGTTCCTCCATCAGCTGCATCGACCATTGTCCTGTTTGGACCATTCAACCCATTGTAGAATAACTGAATTTGAACCCAGTCTTCAAAATTATGTTGTGGGCATCTCCTGAGTAGATCTTTAAAGCGCTCTCAGGCCTCGTACAGATTCTCAGTCTCTAACTGTTTAAATATACTTATTTATATTCTCATTTGGGCTGATTTAGCTGGTGGAGAGAACCTCGCAAGAAATGTTCTAGCCATATCCTGCCATGTCATGATGCTCCATATCGGAATAGATTGCAGCCAACCTCTCGCTTTGTCCCTTAAAGAGAATGGGATTAAGCGTATCCAGATGGTCTCTTTAATCACACTATTCATCTTTATGGTATCCACCATCTCTATGACCATTCTTAAATGTATATTGGGATCCTCTTCAGGTGAACCCAAACTGGTTCTTTTGCACCATGTTGATCAATGCAGGTTTCAGCTCAAAGCTATTGGCATTGATTTGCGGGTGCGCAATCCCAGAGTAGTTATCATCAATTAATGACTTAAAATAATCTCTGACTGTCACCTGACGTGGGTTGTTCTCTATATTTTCAGCCGCCATTGCTTATTTCTCAATTTTCCTTAAAAGAAAATAAATAAATAAAATCTAAATTAAATTAAAGGTTACTTGGTAATAGTATTAATGTGAATTAGATTAACAATCCCTGACAATAGTGCCAAAAACTTATTATGAGATTATCGTACCGTAAGTATACGGTTTCAAGTTTTAGTAAAAGATAAGGAAAGAGTGTCGAACCCACATAAATTGTAATCAAACTCTCACAAAATACAATAATTAGTAAACCTAACTTTTTTACTGTTGGGAAGCGACCGCGAGTGCGCAACGAAAAATCAAAATTATTATGCCGCTTTCCCTTTGCCCAATACCTATTTGTTTTGATTATTCTACAAGCCTAGGCATGTTACTATATATTCTATGCATAAAACTCATAAAACATGCAAAGAACATAAACCTAAACATGCTAACTATCATAAGAACTCTAAATAAAATAAAGAAAAAAAAAACTTACTTGAACCGTAGACTCCTCTAGTCCTCCCTCCAATCTACAAGCTTTTCTCGAACTCAGCAAGCTCTTCCACGTTCCAAAGAGCCAGCCAAGTGTGTGGCCTCCAAAGATGCACACACCAAAGCCAAAACTCAACGGCAAGACTACGCCTTGAGTGCACGGGTATTTTGCCATTGGTGCTAGCCTAGGTAAATACCTCAAAACTTTTAACTCGAGGTTCCTCTAGTCAATTAGACTTAAGGATCCTCAAAATCAGTGGCTTACTCTTAAACTTTAGAGTTGCTCACTTATATAAACCAAGATATGAAAGGTTTGGTGTAAAAATTTGTGAAGAATTCTTTGGGTTTATATAGTGCTCCAAAGACAACAAAATTAATTAAGAATCCGATGTGGGATAAAAGCTAATTTAATCTTAGCCATTGGATATTAATTTAGTGGTTTATGAGATTATAAAACCCTAATAAGAGTTTGGGCCGAATTGGAATTCAAAACAAATAACAAAAATAAATTACTATTCATGTGAATAGTATTTTTTTTAAATTCCAATTCCCAAAGTGCCCCCATCGTCATTCACCAATCCCTAAGCCATTATGGAACCTCATAAATGATCTGTTCAACAATTAAACACATCGAACCATTTATGAACAATTCCTACAGCAATCATATATGTTGTTATATTTGTACTGTGCACTATTAACCATTGATTTCGACTTTGTTGTGTGTGACCTTTTGGGTTACCCTCAAGTTGGACATGAAATGAATCGTGATAATTTAATCGAACATAAATTATCCTCCGATCAGATGTTCGTTCGATTTCAATGACCAAGGTTGACATCTAGCAACATGCCAAGACCCCCAAATGAGAAGGAAAGATATATATACCCATCCTGTATGCGATTTACATATGATACGGTCCATGACCTCACTGTATCCCCACATATTGACCTAGGGTACGGAAAATGTCTACCCATATGGTCAAAGGTATAACGTTGATAGTGTCATTAATCATGCTAACCCAAGAATCTCACATGATTCTTCCGCTGTGGCCACAGTCTCAAACACTGATCACACATATCAACCCATGAACTGAAATACTACTCTTTTAAGAAAATATTATCCGAGAGAGTGGCGATTCTCTGTTGTATCTTTACAAACTTCATGTGTTTCAACAAATGACCCAATCATACCCTTATGACCGGATCTTTTGAACCGGGGAAGGAGAATGTCAAAGTTATTTGATCCACACATAAGATTGTAAAAACCTCAAGTTTAAGGACTAGTCATATAATCGATACATTAAAGTTCTCACAGACACATGGGATAAACACTCCATATGAAAACTTTCGGTGGTCAGTTCGATGGACACGAGCAACTCATGCATCCATGTGATACACCAAGCGGACAGATCTCCGCTAGTAGCCTATGAGATTGGCTACCCCACTTAAGGGCGGATCATATCATCATGCTAGTCTCTCCGCTTTGTGAATGCCCAAATTATTCACAAAACTATGACTATAAACATTTAAAAGCAATGATTCTCATAAGGCGTGGAAGCCATCACCTTATTACTCCAATGGCTTTATTACAGTGTTTGATGATTTATGTAAGACACGTATAATAAAGATTGACATTTTATTAATTAATGAAAAATATTACAAATACATGTACATATAGCCCATCCACAAGTTGGGTATAGGGCATATCCCTAACAATCTCCAATTTGCACTATAGCCAACTAGTATGAATCTGGACACCATACTCTTGGGTGTGCCTGTAGACACTTGCATTTTTGCATGAAATCCCAGTAATGAGCCTCATATAGAGGCACTACCCAATAAGTTACGGAAGTCGCGGGAAACGGACGTCAGAAGGGAAAAATTTAGAAATAAATACATCAACAAATTTAACTCGCTAATTGGCCTCGGGTTCACCCGATTAATATCTGTTTTAAAATATTAAGCCTCGGTCCAAAACCCCTGCACCCATCCAAAGCCCATTTCGCCCAAGCCCAATCCAAAAATAATTAAAACATTTAAAACACATGTCACAAATTAAATTAAATCCAATTAAATTAAATTAAATCAAATCCAATTAAATTCAAAACAAATCTCATTCCTAAATTAAATAAATCACCTACCAATTTAAAGATATTCCCCCACCAAAAATACAAATATCTTTCCTTTAATAAACTAATTAAACACCTCTCATATTTGCATGATTCCCTTCCTTAACTAAAAACCCTAGCATGCTATTATGAAAATAGACCCAAGCCAAACTCTCTCTCTCCTTAGACACTCACGGCAGTAACAAAAAGATAAACAAAAACGATGAAACCCTAATAACCATCATCACTCAGCTCTCCCATCCATCGGCACCATTAAACCAAAACCCTAGCTCTCTTCATCTATCTTCACCAAATAACAAATAATAAAAAAAAGAATAACCAAACCAACACCCATGCCCTCCACTGAACAACAAAGTAACTAAATGACCCATCTCATCCACATATAAAACAATAAAAACTGAGCCTTTCACCGACACAAACAAAACACGAAAAGCCTAACTCTCTCTCTAACCTCAACAGCACGCGACACACTCGGCCAACTCACAGGCCACACATGCAGTAACTTCAACACACCGATACACTGACCTACACTCAGCCCTCAATCTCTCAAACACATACTCACAGCAACCCTTAAACCAACAGACACAAAAGACCAAGAACCTTGTAGCCCTCTATGACCAACTAAGCCATCGACCTAGTAACAAACCCTAAACTCTCATCTCTCTCACCCCACTGCCTTATCCTCTCTCTCTCTCAGCCACAACCACACGGCACGATACAAGAAAGTTTCAAGCATATGTTTCATTTTTTGATTTAAATCTATGTTTATTGTTCCGTTATTTATTTTTCTATGGATTGTTAATCTAGTGCGCATGGGCTAACTATGTTGGATTAAAGGTCCTCTATTCGAGGGAAATGCCTAAAGGTTACCTTTACCACGACGTTTTACCGCGCCGAATGAAGTACGTTTGATTGAACGTGAGATATGTTCAATCAGGCATACGAGGTCCAATATTATTTATTTATTTATTCATGCATTGTAACCTAGTGCGTATGAGCTAATCATGTCGGATTAAAGGTCCTCCATTTGAGGGATAAAAGCCTAAAGGCTACCTTTACTATGATTTTTTTCCGTGCCGGATGAAATACACTCGGTTGAATGAGAAATATGTTCAATCGGGTATATGAGGTCCTATATTATGTATTTGTTTATTCACGCATGTGTTTGTGTCATTTCAGATACCATTTTGGTAATCTTGTTCGAACGCATTTCCGAACGCTACACGAATGTATGCATTATGCCTCAGTCCTTTTGAACGCATTTACAAACGCTACACGAAAACGAATGCATTCTGTTTTACCATGCATCAGGTCTTGACCGGTTCGAACGCGTTTCCGGACGCTACATGAACGTGCACATTCTGTCTCACTTCCATTCGAATGCGTTTCCCAACGCTACACAAACGCATGTATTCTGTTTACCGTTTGAACGCATTTTCAAACGCTACACAGACGCACATACAGTGAACAGATTTCTTTTCATCACATCTCATGCAGTTTCGCTTCTTCGGTCATTTATTTTGCATTACATAATTAATCATATCATTTCATTATTGACACTTTTATCGTTATTAGTTAATTATATTTCTGCATTTATTTATTTGATATGCTCATGAGATTGTGTGCTCGCTTTTACTATTTATGCCTTTATAGTTGTTATTAGTTACACTATTACGCTTCATCATTTAATGCATTTATGAATTATGCGTTTTGCCTTCATTTTTTTATTTGCGATTATGGTGTGCAAACTTGTGTGTAGATTAAGATATCTTGTATGTGTTACATAAGACTTGGTTATACTATTGCATAAATATTTTCATTACAATTGGCATAAGTAAGAGACCATTCCAAACCCAACGGTTTGAGGTCTTCCCTTGCGAGGGGTGAGTGCGGCCTTAAATATAAAATGGAGTCGCCACCCAGTGTGAACTGGGAAATGATTTAGGCCATGAGGGTTTCTGGTTGCATAGTGAGTGGCTGGCGTGAGCTAAGGGGCAGTTCGTGAGTTTTTTGGGAGAGAGATAGAGGAAAGAGAGAATGGCCATAGAGGATCGACGTGAGCTACTAAGGTTTTTCTATTTTTTCGTGTTGGTTCAGCCGATAGAAGATGAGGGTGAGTTCAAGAAGGCTTGTTAGGGTTTTCTTGTATCGTTCCGTGTGGTTGTGGCCGAGAGAGAGAGGATAAGGCAGTGGGGTGAGAGAGATGAAAGTTTTGTGTTTGTTACTTGGTCGATGGCTTAGTTAGTCACGGAGGGCTACTGGGTTCTTGGTCTTTTGTGTCGGTTGGTTTAAGGGTTGTTGTGAGTGTGTGTTTGAGAGATTGAGGGCTGAAGGCAGGTCAGTGTATCGGTGTGTTGAAGTTGCTGCGTGTGTGGCCTGTGAGTTGGCCGAGAAGAATGTGTGTCGGTGTGTTGTTGAGGTTAGAGAGAGAGTTAGGGTTTTTGTGTTTTGTTTGTGTCGATGAAAGGCTCCGTTTTTGTTGTTTTGTGCATGGATGAGAGTGGTCATTTAGTTGCTTTGTTGTTCAGCGGAGGGCAGGGGTGTTGGCTTGGTTATTTTTTTTTTCAATTTGTTATTTGGTGAAGATAGATGAAGAGAGCTAGAGTTTTGGTTTAATGGTCATTGCCGAGAGTGAGATGGTTACAGAGGGATGAGAGAGCTGAGTGATGATGGTTATTAGGCTTTCATCGTTTTTTTTTCTTTTTGTTACTGCCGTGAGTGTCTAAGGAGAGAGAGAGTTTGGCTTGGGTCTCTTTTTATAATATGCGTGCGATGCATGGAATATATAAAACGTGTGAGGTAATCGAACGGAATATATCCTTCCGACCTTATTCCTCCCACACTCGTGGTATGTCCATTTCTGTCCTAGGTATGACTTATTTTATGCACCAATATGGGGTACACAAAATCGTTCTCTCCTATGCTACGGGGTGAACCTTGGCTACCTCGGTCCATTTCCATCGGTAAAAGACAAAGACCACCCATTTTCCACATGGACTAAGCCGATTATGGGATCATGCCATTGTCTAGAAATGACGAATTGGGCTTTCGGCAACCGTGGTCATGGGGATAAACTTGAAAGCGTTCAAAAGTATACAAATATACCGTAACAAGGCGTACCTTTTCTGGATGAAAGCCAGTACGGATATCGAACTCATGCTTCTAGCATATTTAGATCATGTTTAGACTTTCTAAGCCCATCAAGGTTTTCATACAAGTTGGTCCATTATCATTTCAAAGCATTCAACCATATTATTGGGAGGTGTAAACTTGTCCTAGTTGAAAAAAAGGCCTAACAGGTTTACACTTTTGCAATAACGTGGCTAAACAACTTCAAATGATAATGGGCCCAAACACAAAGTGGCCCATTGTCATTTTAGAAGCTTTTGGCCCAGTTGTCATAAGACACAAACTCGCCCCAGTTTAAATGGCCCAACAAGTTCACATCTCATGACAAGAAGTCCAAATGAATCTAAATGATGATGGTCTCAAACACAAGCATAAAGGGTGGCTTCTATAGGTTATGCAACTATGGTTCACATGTGGGTTTATAGGAATATTGAAAAAGGCTCCTGGCGGCGTAGGATTGCGTCTCCCCACTCAAGGGTTCGAGCAACCAAGTGAGCACACCTTTTTTATACCTTAAGGTACGTGCCAACAAATGTTGATGGTACCATATAATGATCCGCCGCTTCGAGCGAAAATGACTTCACGATACATGAATAACTGTCAAATGGATTTCTCTATTGAAAATTCCCCAGAGGGAAGGTGGAGCGAACTCTCTTAAATACCATGGCCTCTTAGGCACTTATCGCCTTGGTGACAGGAATAAACAACAGATCATCCAAATTAGTCCATCATTTTAGATGATTATCTAGATGTCTTCACAGCTTTTCCTTTTGGCTAAAAAAGGTAGTAAGTGAAGGAAAACACCAAGTCATTATCTAACTCCAATATTACCTTAGGTTAAATCAACTCTAGACAAGGTTAACTAAAGCACAAATCACAAACATTACAAGACATTATTTCGGGGCCGATTCTCTATCCCCAATGGAGTTGCCAGACTGTGGGACACAGAAGTGGGTGACGCTGTCCTGGGTTCGCGGCCCAGTCGGGAGTGCGGAGTAGCCCGCATGGGACTAAACCGGAGAAATAAAATAGAGTCGCCACCCAGTGTGAACTGGGAAATGATTTAAGGCTGCACTCACCCCTCGCAAGGGAAGACCTCAAACCGTTGGGTTCGGAATGGTCCCTTACTTATGTCAATTGTAATGAAAAGATTTATGCAATAGTATAACCAAGTCTTATGTAACACATACAAGAAAACTTAATCTACACATAATTTTGCACACTATAATCGCAAATAAAAAAATGAAGGCAAAATGCATAATTCATAAACGCATTAAACGATTAAGCGCAATAGTGTAACTAATAATAACTATAAAGGCATAAATAGTAAAAGTGAGCACACAATCTCATAGCATATCAAATAAATAAATGCGGAAATATAAATAACTAATAATGATAAAAGCGTCAATAATGAAATGATATGATTAATTATGTAATGCAAAATAAATGACCGAAGAAGCGAACATGCATGAAATGTGATGAAAATAAATCTGTTCACTATATATGCATCCGTGTAGCGTTTGAAAATGCATTTGAACGGTAAACAGAATACATACGTTTATGTAGCATTAGGAAACGTGTTCAAACAGAAGTGAGACAGAATGTGCACGTTCGTGTAGCATCCGGAAACGCGTTCGAATGAGTCAAGACCTGATGCATGGTAAAACATAATGCATGCGCGTTCGTGTAGCGTTTGTAAACGCGTTCGAACGGACTGAGGCAGAATGCATACGTTCATGTAGCGTTCGGAAACACGTTCGAACGAGATTATAAAAATGGTATCTGAAATGACAAAAACACATGCATGAATAAATAAATACATAATATAGGACCTCGTATGCCTGATTGAACATATTTCTCATTCAACCGAGTGTACTTCGTCCGGCGTGGCAAAACATCATGGTAAAGGTAGCCTTTAGGCTTTTATCCCTCAAATGGAGGACCTTTAATCTGACATGATTAACCCATGCACACTAGGTTACAATGCATGAATAAACAAATAAATAATATGGGACCTCGTATGACCGATTGAACATATCTCACGTTCAATCAAACGTACTTCGTCCTGCGTAGCAAAACATCATGGTAAAGGTAGCCTTTAGGCATTTCCCTCGAATAGACGACCTTTAATCCAACATAGTTAGCCCATGCGCACTAGATTAACAATGTATAAATAAAGAAACAATACATAGAAAATAAATGATGGAATAATAAACATAGATTTAAATCACAAAATGAAACACGTGCTTGAAAGTTTCTCAAGCGGTACGTGGAGTTGTATCCCAAGTACAGACCGCACTACCGTCCATTCAGATTTGGCTACGGAATTTACATCTGGATTTCCATCCGATATACCACAAGAGATAGCACCGACCATTTAACATAACGCAATCATTAACTCAATGTATACATGAAATATGAAATGCATGTGATGAAACAACAACAAATAACGGAAGTGATAAATAGTAAGCTAAGTACGAAATATGAAAGGAAGATAAATGACTGAATATTAAAGAGATGTGACCAATAGTTTGGCCATTTTTAATATAGGACTTCGCATGCCGTGTCCGGGATAACAAAATAGAATATAACAAAGGGTGCCCTCAGGTATTACCATTTAAATTGCTTCCTGGGAGTGCGTTACATCGTCGTCGGAAGGGTTAATGCTCCATTATTTTTCCGGTTCGCCGCTGTTTTGGACTGTCATTTCTGCTGTTTTTCTTCACAATTTTCATACTATTTTGCTGCTGTTCTGGGGTCGATTTGGCTACTATTTTTGGGTGATATTGGGTCATGGTTTGAGGTATTTTTGGGACTGTTTTGGACCGATTTAGGGGCTGTATTCTGGATCAGTCAAGGGGTATATTGCTCACTATTTTCGGCTTGGTGGGGGGCTGTTTCGGTTTGTTGTTGCATGCGTTTTAAGGGTCTGTTTTAGGCGTGATTTCTGGTTGCGTGATGAGTGGCTGGCGTGTGTGCGTTTGTAGCTTGGGTACGTAAGAGGTCTTAGGCCGTGAGGGTTTCTGGTTGCATGGTTAGTGGCTGGCGTGAGCTAAGGGACCGTTCGTGAGTTTTTTGGGAGAGAGAGAGAGGAATGAGAGAGTGACCAGAGAGATTGACGTGAGCTATTAGGGTTTTTCTATTTTTTGTGTTGGTTCAGCCGAGAGAAGACGAGGGTGAGTTCAACAAGGCTTGTTAGGGTTTTCTTGTATCGTGCCGTGTGGTTGTGGCCGAGAGAGAGAAGATAAGGCAGTGGGGTGAGAGAGATGAGAGTTTAGTGTTTGTTACTTGGTCGATGGCTTAGTTGGTCACGGAGGGCTACTGGGTTCTTGGTCTTTTGTGTCGGTTGTTTTAAGGGTTGCTGTGAGTGTGTGTTTGAGAGATTGATGGCTGAGTACAGGTCAGTGTATCGGTGTGTTGAAGTTGCTACGTGTGTGGCCTGTGAGTTTGCCGAGAAGAATGTGTGTCGGTGTGCTGTTGAGGTTAGAGAGAGAGTTAGGGTTTTTGTGTTTTGTTTGTGTCAGTGAAAGGCTCAGTTTTTGTTGTTTTGTGCGTGGATGAGAGAGGTAATTTAGTTTCTTTGTTTTTCAGTGGAGGGCATGGGTGTTGGCTTGGTTATTCTTTTTTTTTTATTTGTTATTTGGTGAAGATAGATGAAGAGAGCTAGGGTTTTGGTTTAATGGTCATTGCTGAGAGTGAGATGGTTGCCGAGGGATGGGAGAGCTGAGTGATGATGGTTATTAGGGTTTCATCGTTTTTGTTTTTCTTTTTGTTACTGTCGTGAGTGTCTAATGAGATAGAGAGTTTGGCTTGGATCTCTTTTTATAATAGCATGCTAGGGTTTTTAGTTAAGGAATGGAATCATGCAAATATGAGAGGTGTTTAATTAGTTTATTAAAAGAAAGGATATTTGTATTTTTGGTGGGGGAATATCTTTAAATTGGTAGGTGATTTATTTAATTTAGGAATGCGATTTGTTTTGATTTTAATTGGATTTGATTTAATTTAATTGGATTTAATTTAATTTGTGACATGTGTTTTAAAAGTTTTAATTATTTTTGGATTGGGCTTGGGTGAGGCTTTGGATGGGTGCGGGGGTTTTGGGCCGAGGCTTAATATTTAAAACAGAGATTAATCGGGTGAACCCGTGGCCAATTAGTGAGTTAAATTTGTTGATGTATTTATTTCTAAATTTTTCCCTTCCGACGTCTGTTTCCCGCGACTTCCGCAACTTATCGGGTAGTGCCTCCATACGAGGCTCATCATTGGGCTTTCATGTAAAAATTCAAGTGTCTACAGTGCCTATCATGCTTTTGTTGAGTCAGCCCTTTAGTCAGAGAATCTGCAAGATTATTTTCTGTGGGTATTTTCTCTATAATAACTTCTTTTCTCTCAACAATCTCCCTGATGAGATGAAATCGCCTAAGTACATGCTTGGATTTCTGGTGGGACCTTGGTTCCTTTGATTGAGCAAATGGCGACCGTGTTCGCACAGTACATCGTGACGCCATTCTTTATCGCGTGAAGCACTTCCTGTAGGGGTTTTTTAGGGGCTAAATCCGGTAACGCAGCGGAAACGGTGGAAAATCGTATTTTCCGATTTCAAAACTTTTTCTCGGATTAATTAAATAAAAATATTTATTTAATATTCCAATAATCAAATTATGAAATAAAATTCAATAAATCATATTTAAGTGAATTTACCAAATTACCCTTACTTGGTATTTTTGTCCATTTTAGTCCGAAATTGATCAAATCAATTTTGAATGATTCTAAATCATTTCTAAGATGAACTTAGCATGTTCAAAACATCAAAACACCAAAGCAACCAAAATCCCCAAATTTCAAGTCTTGGCCGAGAGCACCATTAGGGTGTCAATTTGTGCACTTTGTCATTTCATGCTTCAAAACACATCAAGATGTAATCCAATCAACATGAAACTTTATATGCATCATATACACATCCAAATACACAACATATATGAAAAGCCCCAAATTTGGAATTGGTCATGAACCCTAATTTTTCAATTTCTTCAAATTGGACAAATTAGACCAAATAGTTTAAATCAATTACTTTAATCATCATTCTCCCATCCAATCCAAGTCTCAACACAATGAAACAACTCAAGATCAAATCTAGGTCATTTAAGAGTGGGTCAATAACTCTAGATTAGCAACATGGTTTCCAAAACCTTAAAAGAATAGTTATAACTACAATAGTCACAAACTTTCTTCATCATACATGCTCAACACTTTCAAAAAAATTACCATCATAAAAAACACAAGAAATAAAGAAAAGAATAACTTAAGAACATCACAAGATGATGCCTAGATCCTAAGGAACAATTTCCTTTCTAATAGTAAGTTTGAAAAACTTACAAAATCCAAGCTTTTCTTTGGTTTCTTCTTTTCTTCCTCACTTGCTTTCTTTGTTTTCTTTAATGGAGTTTCTTGTAAAGTGTATTAGGTTATTAAAATGAAATGAAATGAAAACAATTTATATTAGGGCAAAAATTGCCTTGGCCGAATTTGGCTAAACCAAATACAAAAATATAAATTTGAATTTCATTTCACTTTATCACTTTATCAACTTAATAAATATCTAAAACACCTTTATGGATATTTATTTAAGTCAACAATGGCAACATAATCATTTAAACCAAATATCCTAATGTAAGATATTTATATTTTAATTCATTTAATCATTTAACAATTAATTAATCAATTAATTAATCAAATACAAATATATTAAATATATGTATAATATTTACATTAAATATTAAAAACATATATTCATTTAGGATATAAGTCAAAAAACTCATTTTGACTATTAATTAATGTGTATTTAAATTAATCAAGTATTAAATGTAAATACACAATAATTAGGCAAATGACTATCTAGTCCCTTTAGCATGTATTTTGCGTTTAACCTTTAAACGACTTTATAAATAATCAATATTATTTATTAATGTTGCTCTAGTGCTCTACGAGTATGTTTCATTATTGAGACTCTCTAGATTCAGGTATATCCGTCACGAAATCAAATTTCGTGTCCATAATCTATCCACCCGTAGATTATGACGAACACGGATAATCTCGCTGAACCATACAGGTCGAGGTCATGGCAAATGTATAATTCCTCCGTCACAGGTATCCGGATAAATCCCAGAGATATAGTTGTAAACGTCAAATCTCTATGGGGATTATCCAGTCGACTATTCCATTAGCAATCTCTAAAAGAATGTTTAGAACTAGCTTCTAAACTTTACCACGAGCCCATGGTTTTATCTGATTGCTAATCATATGGACTACCTATGCTCTGATACACAGAACTGACGGATCCTATCTTGATACACATAGGACACCCTGAGGATCTGTCTACACCCAACGAACAGGCGGAGGTCTGATCTAAATAGATCGGTGACGTGACTGCCATCTAAGTGTAGAAGATGTCTCATGTGCCCACAATGGCATCTCAAGTCTAAGAATCACAAGTGCTACTCAACCCGAGAAGATTCTTATTGACTCTGGTGTACCATCCATTAAGAATCTTCGGTGAGTCGTTCAGTGTTTATCCGCTATAAACACCTACACGTCTATACTAGTCTCCAAGACTAATGGTTCATTGAGAAACCATTGGAATCATATATTCCAGTATACGACATGTACCGATCTCAACGGGTTTACTTTACTGACCAAGTAGTGTAAACCTTGACCAGGAACAGTCTGAGAATGACAACGTCATGATACTACTCAATGTCAGTTGCGACGCTTTTGCAACAGTACCATGACTAATCATTCTAAGGTCATTACGTCTTTACCATATTAAAAGATAGATTATATTATAGAAACTGCATATATTATTCATAATAATAATGTTTTACAGAAGTATTCAACAGAAATACAACCGGGAATTGGCGCTCTGAGCACCAACCCCAACACTTCCAGCTCCGTGATGAACTTCTTTATCCAGACTGTTTCTTTAGCTGCCTCAGATGATGCAATATACTCGGCTTCAGTGGTGGAGTCCGCTATAGTTGACTGCTTTAAGCTTTTCCAACTTTTGGCACCGCCATTTAAAGTAAACAGAAATCCTATTTGCGATCTGTTGTCATCCCTATCGGTCTGAAAGCTCACATCATAGTAACCAATGACTTTCATCTCAGAACAATCTCCATATGTCAAAAACACATCTTTAGTTCTTCTCAGATACTTGAGGATTATTTTGACAGCTGCCCAGTGTTGCTCACCAGGATTTGCCTGATACCTGCTCATTATGCTAAGAGCATAAGAGACATCAGGTCTTGTACATAGCATGGCGTAGATGATCGATCATATTGCTGAAGCATAAGGGATCTTACTTATACGTTCTCTATCTAAAAGAGTGTGTGGACATTGCTCTTTAGATAATTTGATTCCATGACAAGTAGGTAAATTACCTCTTTTGGAATCTTCCATTTTGAATCTTTTCAAAACTTTATCTATGTACATAGATTAAGAAAGTCCTAACAACCTCTTAGATTTATTACGGTAGATCTTAATGCCGAGGATGTAGGCCGTTTCTCCCAAATCTTTCATGGAGAAATTCTGAGATAATCATTGCTTGGTGGCTTGCATCATGGGAATATCATTCCCGATGATTAATATGTCATCGACATATAATACAAGAAATACAACAGCACTCCTACTACTTTTCCTGTAAACACAAGGCTCGTCTACATTTTTGATGAGGTCAAATTCTTTGATTGTCTCATCAAATCGTATATTCCAACTTTTGGAGGCTTGCTTGAATCCATAAATGGATCGTTTAAGCTTGCATACTTTATTATGATCATCCTTAGATGCAAACCCCTCAGGTTGTGTCATATAGACTTCCTCTATGAGGTTCCCATTAAGGAAAGTTGTTTTGACATCCGTCTGCCAAATCTCATAATCATAGTGTGCAGCTAGTGCTAGAAAAATTCGAATGGACTTTATCATTGCAACAGGCGAGAAGGTTTCGTCATAGTCAATTCCTTGGATTTGTCTATAACCTTTCGCCACCAACCTAGCCTCATAGGATTGGATGTTGCCTTCTGCATCAGTTTTACGCTTGTAAATCCACTTGCAGCCTATGGGTTTTATCTCTTCAGGTGCATCCACCAAGTCCCAGACTTGATTCTGATACATAGAGTCTATTTCGGGTTCCATGGCCTCAAGCCACTTGACTGAATCAATGTCACGCATTGCTTCGTCATAACTGGTGGGATCGTCATTATCAATGACCTGACCATGTTCCTCATCAATATGGAAACCATATCTTTTAGGATTATATCTTTCCCTACTAAACCTTCTAAGTTCATAACCTTGTGGTTGTCCCGTCGCTGCCCTTTTGAGCGGCCGGGGGCTTCGTTCTATGTTAGTTTGTTCTTCTCGTACCTCATCGAGGTCAAGTCTACTCCCACTATATTTCTTGAAAAGGAATTCATTCTCTAGAATTTAGCATTTCGTGAGACAAATGTTCTTTGTTCATTTGGGACGTAGAACACGTATGCTATTGAGTTCAAGGCATATCCTACAAACTTACATTTACCTGTCCTATCATCCAATTTATTAGTTTGTGTGAACTTGACATATGCGTCACATCCCCAAATTCTTTGATAACTAAGACTAGGACGTTTCCCAGACCATAACTCATATGGTGTTTGACTAACAGTCTTGGAAGGAAATTGGTTTAGTAGTAGTGTTGCAGTTTCTAAAGTAAGACCCCAAAATGAAAGAGGTAGATCCGTGTCTAGCATAATTGATCGGACCATATATAATAATATTTGATTTCTCCTTTTGGAGATCCCATTATGCTATGGAGTTCCTGGAGGAGTCCATTGGGAAACAATGCCATTTTCTCTTAAGTAATCTTGAAATTCATTGCTCAAGTATTCACCACCTCGGTCAGACCTTCGTGACTTAATACTTTTATTAATCTGGTTTTCTACTTCAGCCTTAAAGTCTTTGAATTTCTCAAAGGCTTCAGATTTGTACCGCATAAGGTACACATACCCATATCGCGAATGATCATCGATAAAGGTAATGAAGTAGAGAATCCACCTCTAGCGGTGACTGACATTGGTCCGCATACATCAGAGTGTATGAGTTCTAATGTCTCCGCTGCACGCTGTCATTTACCTTTGAAGGTTAATTTGGTCATTTTACCAAGTAAACAAGACTCACAAGTTCCATAAGGTTTATATTTGAAGGGTTTGAACTACCCATCCTTATGTAGCTTAGTTAATCTTGTTTCATTGATATGACCTAAGCGACTGTGCCATAGAAGTGATTCATTGAGATTATTCGAGTTAACGTTGTATATATTAGAGGTTGAAATTCTCTATTAGTTTGTAAGACATAGATACCATTATTCAAAATGCCATCTCCATATTTTATTTCATTGAAATAAATAGAACATTCATTACAACTTATTAGGCATGAAAAACCTTTATTACATAAAGAAGGAATTGAAATGATGTTCTTTACTAGAGAAGGTACATAAACACAATCTTCTAAGTCTAAAACTAAACCATTCGGCAAAACTAATGAATAAGTCCCCACGCACAATGCAGCCAGTTTTGCTCAATTACCCATGCATAAGTCAACCTCCCCATGACGGAGTCTCCTACTGTTTCTCGGGCCCTTAACATTGTTACACAAGTGAGTCCCACAACTGGTGTCAAGCACCCAAGTATAAGGTTCAGAGTTTTGAGAATATAGTTTAATCATATACAACATACCTGAAGCATTGGGCTTCTTGGCCTCTTGGGCTTCCCTAGCTTCCTTGGCTTTCAAGGATTGTAGTCTTTCTTCCAATGACCCTTCTTTCCATAAAAGAAACATTTCCCATTTCCCTTTTTCTTCTCCACCTTACCATTAGGCTTTAGGTGATCTGGATCCTTGGCCTTGCCCTTATTTTTCTTTGGGCCTCGTGGCTTCAGGTCCGTACCCATAAGCATGACGGAGGTTTTAAGCTCTGATTTCAAGTCCTTCTCTGCTTGCTTTATCAGATTGTACAATTCTGCTAAAGTAGCCTTTTTATCAGACAAATGAAACTGCATAATAAAGTTAGAGAATTATTTTGGTAAGGACTGAAGAATTAGATCGTGACCTATCTCATGATCTATGATGAACCCGAGGTTGGCCAATTTTTCAATGTGGCCAATCAACTTAAGAACATGTCCACTAACAGATCCTTCCTTATACCTTGTTTGGAATAAGGCACATGACACTTGGAATCTCACGGTATGAACGAAAGTTGCATACAACTCCTTCAAGTGAAAGATGATGGTTTAAGCATCCATATCTTCGTGAGCTTTCTGAAGTTCGTCCGACATAGAGCCAAGCATTATGCAAACTGCTTGCTCATCATCATCGACGTGTTTCTTCCAAGCATCAAATGTATATTGGTCAGTATCTTTTGCGGGTTCAGGGGGAAAAGGTCTTTCAAGAACATAGAAAATATTTTCTTATCGTAAGACAATTTTTAAGAATTCTAAACCAGTCATTATAGTTGTCCCCTTTGAGCTTATGCTCATCAAGGATGGAACGAAGTGATGTTCTGTTTTCCATTTGAATGTTTGTGAAATATTTTAACCCACCTATTAAGAGAAAATGTTAAAATTAGGAATATGATTTCATTAATGTTTCATAATAACATGGGCTTTTAATATTATGAAGTTGCTCCCACTCAATTATTTTAAAATTTTAAGCAAATCGCATCAACCCCAATATGATGGATTTCTTGTGGGCAAGGATCCTATTATCATCATTTCATAACTCTGACTAGGGCCGGTCGTTATAAAATTAGATAATTAGGTAGGTTCCCAACCAATTTATGATATAAATCACAATTCCTTGATCATTGGGTTGGGCAATCAAACATGCCATAGCTTATGCTAGTCCTTGTCGACACCCAATCTTTGCCACTAAGTTATAAGACCACGCCTAAGGGTCGCTACGTCTTATGACTCAGAAAAGTCAAACCATTGTCAATAGTAAGATTTATGGACAAATTGGTATTGGTCAGTCTGGTAAAGCCTAGTCCTACCAATACGGTTTAAGCCTTTTGGGTCTATACTTTACAATGGGAGGCAACTTTTAGACTTAAATTATTATTGAGGATTTTAACAAGTTTAAGTGAATAACTGTCAAATGGATTCCTCTATTGAAAATTCCCAGAGGGAGGGTGGAGCGAAGTCTCTTAAATACCCTTACCTCTTAGGCTCTTATTACCTTGGTGACAGGAATAAACAGTATATCCTCCAAATTAGTCCCACACTTTAAATATGCTTTAGGGTAAACATTGAGTAAATGATTATCTAGATGTCTTCACAGCTTTTCCTTTTGGCTATAAAAAGGTAGTGAGTGAAGGAAGACACCAAATCATTATCTAACTCTAGTAATACCTTTGGTTAAATTAACTTTAGTTTGGAAAGTTTTATTAACCCCTTGGTCCCAACTCACTTGTATCTTTTATAATGTCTTTTATTATAAACAAGTGATTTATATTTATTAGCCTTAAAGGTAATAAATCTCTAAGTTCATCATGGAATAATTAATTAGCTAAGGGATAAGCAATACACTCTCTATTTCTTAGAAAGTCTCTAGATGCTTGCACCATAAAATAATCATGCCAATTTTAATCATACATACAATCATCAAGCATATGAGTTTTAATATGTTGGAATTATTTTAGGCATTAAATAACTTTGATTAATATTTAATTATGATATTGCATTTTATTTTATTCAAATAAATTTACTATTCACGTTTTTCTGCAGATGCGTGAACTTTAAATGCAATTTCACAATTCAAATCTTAACCAAATCATGCAAACCTTGTGCCTAAAATTACGTTCAGGGTGTTAGCTTTCGAACGAACTTTTAAACACCAAATTTCGAGTTCAAACGAGTGAGAACTAATCAAAACAAAAATGACGGTCTGATACCACTGTTGGGAAGCGGCCGCGAGTGCGCAGCGGAAAATCAAAATTATTATGCTGCTTTCCCTTTTCCCAAGACCTATTTGTTTTTATTATTCTAAAAGCCTCTGCATGTTACTATATATTCTATGCATAAAACTCATAAAACATGCAAAGAACATAAACGTAAACATGCTAACTATCATAAGAACTCTAAATAAAATAAAGAAAGAAAAAGACTTACTTGAACCGTAGACTCCTCCAGTCCTCCCTCCAATCTACAAGCTTTTCTCGAACTCAGAAAGCTCTTCCACGTTCCAAAGAGCCACCCAAGTGTGTGGCCTCCAAAGATGCACACACCAAAGCCAAAACTCAACGACAAGACTACGCCTTGAGTGCAAGGGTATTTTGCCCTTGGTGCTAGCCTATGCAAATACCTCAAAACTTTTAACTCGAGGTTCCTCTAGTCAATTAGACTTAAGGATCCTCAAAATCTGTGGCTTACTCTTAAACTTTAGAGTTTCTCACTTATATAAACCCAAGATATGAAAGATTTGGTGTAAAACTTTGTGAAGAATTCTTTGGGTTTATATAGTGCTCCAAAGACAACAAAATTAATTAAGAATCTGATGTGGGATAAAAGCTAATTTAATCTTAGCCATTGTATCTTAATTTAGTGGTTTAATGAGATTATAAAACCCTAATAAGAGTTTGGGCCGAATTGGAATTCAAAATAAATAACAAAATGTTTTTTACTATTCACATTACTATTCACATGAATAGTAATTTTTTTTAAATTCCAATTTCCAAAGTGCCCCTATCGTCATTCACCAATCCCTAAGCCATTATGGAACCTCATAAATGATTTTTTCAATAATTAAACACATTGAACCATTTATAAATAATTCCTTCAGCAATCATATATGCTGTTATATTTGTACTGTGTACTATTAACCATTGATTTCGACTTTGTTGTGTGTGACCTTTTGGGTTCCCCTCAAGTTGGACATGAAATGAATCGTGATAATTTAATCGAACATATCGTTTGATTTCAAGACCAAGGTTGACATCTAGCAATATGCCAAGGCCCCCAAATGCGAAGGAAAGATATATATACCCATTATGTATGCGATTTACATATTGTTGGATAATATGACCCATAGCGTCACTATTTGTACAAATCATAGTGTTGTTGTACAAATTAACTATGTGACAAGGAAATTACACTCTCATCATTTGTGATTAGATCACCTTAGATATATAAATGAAGAGAGGTCCCTATGATTAGTTCCTGGATTGAGAATGATATGAAACAGTATCAGTCCACGAAGGATTAATCATTAAATATCCCTAGCCGGAGTATTATCGAGACTGGACATCGATAATGCGGAATATGCTAGTATTGCACTTGTGCGCGTTGTGAGGGCACAACGGCATAGTTCTCATATATTTGGGTATTGGATACTCATGCAAGTGCGATAGGAGGTTGTGTTTCACCGATGGTACGGGAAACAGCTTCGCTCTGGATAGACCCCTCGGAATCCCATTGGTATTATGACTATGTGTCTATGGGAGTCCGACATCAGGGTAGGTGTGTATGGTCTTAACCTGAGACTTGCACCGCTAATGCTTACGACAATCAATATACTTTGGTTGAGGTCGTCTAGGACTCTAACCGGTTCTGTGTACACCAATGCTGGGTATATTGAGAATCGTAGAGTATTGGGTGTGATGTCAAGACGGAAGTATCACTCCAGTCATAGTGGAGATGATGTCACGCAGGATATGGAATTAGTGCTCTTAAGTGCTGGCCGGCCATCGGGATATTATGACAAGGTCATGTATATCCAATTATAGAGACTAGTTACCAGACATCCGATATGTGCTTCGGACGGGGCAGACACTTATCCAGCCCCAGCCCTAGCACGTGACTATCCGATACTGGGCCGATATACACGATACTTGGTATACTACGCTTGATATAGATCTTAAATATTCTTAGATGAATATGACCGGAGAATTGGATAGACTTCGTGCTTTGCTAGAAGCCGATCTTGTCTCGTAAATCGGTAGAACGTAGTACTTGGTACGTACGTGATTCGGATATTCCGACGACCGTATTTACTGCCGAATTATCCGGGGATCTCATGGGTCGCTTCCCGATAATGCACCGATGACGCACAACACGCACTCTTGAATAATCTGGGATTATATAGAAGAGAGAGAAAATTAATCTAGGATTAATTACGGAGATATTTTATCTAGGATAAAATATCGTCTAGAGAGAGATAACGATTAATTTGGAATTAATCGATAAATTAATATATTCGATATATTAAACGAAATTGGATTTCGACGCGAAATTGAAATTGGATTTTAATTCGGGCGAACGAATTAATTTAGAATTAATTCGTTAGCGACGTGAATAGTGAATTCGCTAGGCGTAATCATTTAATTACGACGCGACGGAAAACTCGCTAATTAGGAATTAGCGAAACCGAGCCCGAGTGTGATTGCGAGCGCATTCGTATTTCGAATTCGAGTGCGGCGACGCAAGTCACATCAAGCGTCAAATCATTCATCACATCAAGCGTCAAATCAAATGTCACTTTGAGTGATGTGATTGATTGATGTGATTGATTGATTGAAAGACTTACATCACTTTATTAAAGTAATGAATAGTTGATGTAAGTTGTTGGAATAGTGTTGGTGGTTGAGACAACCATTTCCATTTGATTTTATTTGATAAATAAAATGGTATATGCTTATTATTTTTGGAAAATATATAAAGCAAATTTTGGTAATTCATTTACCAAGTCAACCATAACACTTCCTCTCTTTTTTCTCTCCATCATCACACGCCCAAGGGGCTGTTTTCTCCTCTTCTTCACAGCTCACTGCCGTGAGCTTCAAGGGAAGCATGAGTGAGTTTTTGATGCAAAAACACAAGTGCTAGCACACTTACGAGACTTGCGAAGGTGTTAGGGAGGTTCACCCATGAGGCGGGATCCATTCGATGAAGTTTGGAGCTTCAAAATGAGATCCGAAACTGCCCAAACCAGTGAAGAATTCTGCATAGCAGTGGCGCCAAACCAGTGAGCGTTTTTAGCTTCATTCGTCTTCAATTCGTCTCAACCGATCGATGTGAGTATTCCGCAACTTCGTCGATATGTATTCGCAATGTTTTTCATGCTTATAATCGATCCGGGACCTTAATAGAAACCAACAATGGCATCAAGAGCCTAGGTTTGAGCATGAAAATTTTAGGGCTTAAAATTTGGGCAAATTGAATTTGAGCATGATTTTGTGAAATTGGATTGATGAATATGCTTAAATGTGTTTGTATTGAAAGTTGATTGGATCAATTTCATGAAAATTGATTTGGAATAATTTTCCCCAAAATATTGATGTTGGCCGAATGTGATAAAAATATTTGGAGTTCTTGGAATTTTTTGATTTTAGTTCATTGGATGAATTATAATCATTAAGGATAATGTTAATTTAAAACTAATTTGATTGGATTTTGAATTGAACAAAAATCCCCAAATTATTTCACCTTGGCCGAATCTATTATGCCCTTGAATGTCTTGGTAATTTTGATTTTGAACATTGGATGTATTGGAAATCATTTAGGATGGTGATTAGATGTCGATTGTGGGTTCGATTGGATCGAAACCGAATCGGACACAAAATCCCTCCTTGGCCGAGACTTAGAAGCATGTAGCATGGGTTTGATTTTTCATTTTGTGTGTTGGACATATGATAATGAATTGAGTATGATTAATTGGACTAATTTAGTGTTTTGGAAATGTTGATTTAGTTGATTAATCATGTAATGCACTTTAGGTAATTAAATTCCTAAATTGGATTTATGTAATTTAATTATTGAGGCCTTAAATTGGATTTGGGCTATTAAAGTTGTAATTGGGCCTATTGGGCTTGATTTTATCAAGTTGGGTTTAGGCCAAATGGATTGGATCCAATTGGGCCCAAAACCACTTCCATAAAGCCCAAATGCAACTTATAAACCTTTAAAGTTTAATTGGGCCTAATGGGCCTAAATTGATTTCTAGGCTTATGGGGTTGCTCATTGATTGGGCTTTGGTTGCCGAAGCCCACGCCTTAAAGAAATTAATTAAAACCCATTAGACTTGAATTGAATTGACGTTGGACGTTAATCGGGCTTTGAGACCCGAAGCGATTAAATTTGGAATTTAAGTCATTAAAGGTTTATTAAATAAAGTGTAATATTCAATTTGGAATTGAATAGTGAATTAGTATTAAATACATGTTAAATTGGATTTAATTATGTAGTTTAATTTAATTCAAGAATTCGTACTTTGAGTACTTATTCGCAAAAACGAGTTTGACTCGAGCAAAATCAAATCGTTGTTTGAACATTGGATGATCACATAATTATCAGATTAATTAATTTGATTAGATTGATTGATAGCATGCTTATGTGTGAATACGTGGTTGTGATGAATGAATAATGTATATCGGATGGATATTAGTCGGGTGGGGGCAATTTTGGAAATTGTTGTAATAAATTCGATTTATTAAATTGGACCTGCGTGTCCAGCCTTATCACCTTTATTCTCTTTGTATTCTCTTCTCACCTATTCCCCTCAATGTAAATGAGGTTTCTTTAGAAGTGTAGTGTAACGGGTAGAAGTAATACAAGTGCTAGCTTGAGTGAGAAAGGGAGAGATTTGATCTAGGATCAATGTGTTAAGTATCCATCCGCATATCATTATTATTTATTTTCATACTCGCTTTATTATGTATTTAGAATGCATGTTTAAGGGTGTATGATGATGAGACCTTAACAAAGATAATGAAATTGGTAGCCAATTTGCACGTGAAAAGCCCTCATCAAATATCATGCGTCTTTTCCTTCCATTGAGTGATTCTTGCTCAAGATCCTAGATTGGCATGGGTTGTTGGCCAAAGTCAAGCCCTTGTCCGTCGAAGATGTGTTTGAATCACGAGGCTTTGTTCCATATTGGTGTCTTGTCCAAGTTGTGGTTTGTTGGCCAAAGTCAAGACCACTTCTTGTCCAACGACATTGATTACGAAGCTTCCATGGTCAATGGGTCCGCGCTTGACTGGGATCATCAGGTTTGTTGTGCCAAAGCCAAGGCCTAGTTGATTCAGAGGAAAAAGGTTAGGGTATATATTAGATATATAGGCATATATAAGATATATGTTTCGGACTTGGATGTCCACCTACTGGATCTAGGAATTGGATTAGATCCAATTGATCTTAGAGATCTACCTAGTTAATTATCATACAATTTGTTGGCCAAGGTCAAGATTGTGTGATATTTAACGGGATCCTAGCCCACTAGGAAGCACGGTTTCCCGAGTACTCGACAGAGGGTTAGAGGCTCGACGAAAAATAGTGGGAGGCAAGAATTGAATTTGCAATATTCGTTCAATTACTCGCCATACGCGCTCAAACAAATATCACTCGTCAAATATATTAAAAGTATTAGTTGGACTAATATTTAATGTTGTTTTAATAAAACAGTTGGACTGTATTATACTTGACTATATATAATTGGATTATATTAATCAATATATTTGAATTAATTAATTTCAGTTTACAGTTGATTTTATAATTGGATTATAGTAATCAATGTAATTGAGGTTAATTAATTTGGATTATATTTGATTATATAGTTGGACTATTATAATCATTATAATATATATAGTACCACTAATCGTTGATTAAATAGTTGGACTATTGTAATCAAGATAAAATTGAAAAGTTGGATATTTAAAATATAATCTGGGATTAAAATATTTTAAATGATTTAATTTTCAAATTGGGAATTCATAATAGGTTACTTTATTGGATAAAATAACTTGTTATATCTAAGCCCAAAATTAAGCAAAATAAGTAGAGCATAAAATCTTTGGAAGATTTATGTGATGATGACTTTAGTGCTTAATTTAATATACTTGTCATAAATCTAATTTTAGATTTAAGAAGTATTAAAATTGCAATTTATAATTCTTGGAGAATTAATTGACTATTCTAGATGAGATAAAGTCAAAGTTTGCAATTGGGCATGTAGCACGAGGTTCACATTGTTTCGATATTCTAAAAACCCAAGGCTTGGCCTAAGGTTCCTGAAATATTGAAAAGGATAATTAACATATCCCAAAGTGACTACCATTTGGATATGGCAGACACGAAGGAATTAAAGAAAGGGCAAGGCTCTTACTTTAAAAATGTTTGTCAAAGTTATGTTCACCACTAGTATTGAAATTAGATTTTAAATACTTAGTGTGGTACATAAAATATATGTATTGATGTTCAGAATCTGTTTTGAGCAAGATATTGACTTCAAACTGAGATTGCTCTGTGAATCGGAAACGGGACGAAAGTCGCTGTTTCGACCGTAGATACCTAAGTTTAGGAACTACCCTTCGGGTGTGTACTTAAATTAAGAACTGTTATAATGTAACTAGTTTGACTAGAGACATTATCTCTATATCAGTGTTTAATCCATTGTGGATAAACCTTTATATTCTAGAACACTATGTGTTTCATTATATAAAGATGATACTGAGATATACACATTAGATGTGAAAAACAGTATTTATATTTTGAATATAATTAAAATCTCAAACATATAAAATGACAAATAAATAGCTCAAATTGATTTGATCAATAGAGACTTATTTGTGGCATTGTTGTCTAGGACACAATTAAACAAGACTCGTATATCCGCACTTTTGAAGAATGGGTACTAGGACTGATTTGACTATTCAAATAAAGTCTACGAATCTAGTTTATTAGGTAAAGTACCTAAAACACTGTTTACTTGGTAATAGTGTAAGTGCCATCGATCTGTTAGCCCTATTCATGGTGAAGTTAGTGGGCCCATATCTAGCTAGGCTAGATGTGAACATGAATATTTCTTGACCTTAACGGATGTGGCATCACGTTATGGTTATGTGTTTCTTTTGAAGAACACAGATCGGAAACTATTAGAGTTTCGACACGAAGTAGATAAACAGATCGGCTATAGTATTATACCGTCACGGTAAGACCGTAATGGAAAATACTTAAGCAGTAAGTTTCATACATACATGAAAGAGTATAGTATTCTTTCAGATGAGGACTCCTCCCGAGACACGTCAGTTAGACAGTGTGTCCGAACGAAAACCAAATTTTGTTGGACATGATAAGGTTTATCACGAGTCGCTCTGAGCTATCATTTCCTTCAACAGGATATGTATTAACAGTGCAAAACTTATTTAGAATAAGGTTCCATATAAATCTGTTTGACAGATATCATATAGGATATTAACAGGAAAGAAACAGGGTTTCTCATTCCTAATAATTTGGGTATGCCGGGCATAACGTTTGGATGATACCAAACTAGAACCCAAATTGGATAAGTGCCAATAATAGGTTATCCTAAGGGAAACCATAAGTATAGTACTTATAAATCTCACATGAGAACAATATAATTGTTGCTCACCATGCGGTTTTCCTAAGAGGAACACCGATATGCAGTGGTCAGTGGGAGGATAGTGATACTCGATGAAAATCGGAGTAATACTATTCGAGGCACGAAGTCCTTAATGGAACACAAACAGTTCATCAATGATGAATCTGTACCATTAATCTTCGGATACACAAGAACCGCGTAGATCGGAGAGAATCAGGAAACAACCTGGGGTATGGGTTTCTGATGTAACCCCTTAAAGATGTAAATCTTATGGAGGTATACCAACCGACTACGTACGAGGAAGTGATACAAGGTATCGACTCCCTATTATGGCAAAGTGCCATGAGTCCGAAATGGATTCCATGTATGACAACTATGTTTGGATACTAGTTGTTGTACCGCAAGGCATTATGCCTATTGGTACAGTAAACGTCTTCGAGGAAGACATACATGGATGGCAACATACCAACGTACAAAGCTAGGCTTTTGACGGAAAGGTATCGTTATCAACATTGTGTTGATTACGGTTCAACCTTTTACCTGTTGCCATGGTAAATCCATTTTGAAGATGCTTGTAGATACTGCATATTTCATTTATGAAATGTGTCAGTTAATGATCAAAATCGCTTTCCTGAAAAGGAAACCTCTTGGAGGATGCTTACAACATCCTGACGATTTTGTATAACCGACAAACAAGGTTTGCGGGTTATTCGATCCATGTTTGGATTGAAGCAAGCATAAGGTTCTTGGAACTGTCGTTTTGAAATAATCATAATGGTTAATGATTTGATTCAAAACGAAATGATTCTTGTGTATATAAGGAGGTTAGTGGGAGCGCACTGACAGTGAAATTCCCATAAAGCAATTGGTGAAAGCTTGGCTTTCATAGAAATTCTCCGTAGAATTCTGGGGAGTAACAACCTTTATTCAAGGAATAAAGATCTACTGGGATAGATTTGGAGTTGTTAACACTCTCTGGGAAATTGTACATTTAAAATGTACTTGATATGGTGTCTCATACGCTTTGAGCATATGGAGTCACAATCGGGTCAATCCAAGTGATAGTCACTGGATTGAAGTTAAGGACATCTGTTAGTATCTTAGAGAACTAAAGATGATGTCTTAAACTATGGAGAAGGAGAACTTGAAGTGACTGGGATCACTGCTGCAAGTTTCCAAACAGTTAAATACTGTGGTACTATAAAGTTTGAATAACGGGACAGTGAGCTGGAAATCTTCCGAGCAAGATACTGTTGCCGAATAAACAAAAAATGCGGATTATTGCTGCGGCTGAGGCAGCAATAGAAGCCATTTGGGTCGATAATAAATCTAATTAGATTAGATATAGTTCTGTTAGCAGCTGAGCTAGGCATCAGCACAAGGCTAAAGAATTAAAGGTCTCATCGACGATCCAGATATATACTTCTATATCATCTGATTCGTTCGGATCATACATCGTGGTGATGTGATGATCGTATAAATCGCGTCAGACGATAATCATGGAAATCCGCTGACGAAAACCTTTTCTCAGCAATTTGAGCGAACCGTACATAGTTCGGGTGTTCGACACTTGAGTGACTGGCTATGTGCCAAGTGGGAGATTGTTGGATAATATGACCCATAGCGTCACTATTTGTACAGATCATATGTTTTTGTACAAATTTTGTACAAATGTAACTATTGATCGATCATTAGCTATTGATATGATTGTAGTTTATGATGTTAGATATTTGAAAGATTCAGAATTGGATTGAAATGATCATAGAGACAGTATATGTCCATGACGGAAGATGATATGACATCAGGATTAATCATCCCCTAGCCGGAATATTATCGAGACTGGACATCGATAATGCGGAATAGCTAGTATTGCACTTGTGCGCGTTGTGAGGGCACAACGGCATAGTTCTCATATATTTGGGTATTGGATACTCATGCAAGTGCGATAGGAGGTTGTGTTTCACCGATGGTACGGGAAACAGCTTCGCTCTGGATAGACCCCTCGGAATCCCATTGGTATTATGACTATGTGTCTATGGGAGTCCGACATCAGGGTAGGTGTGTATGGTCTTAACCTGAGACTTGCACCGCTAATGCTTACGACCATCAATATACTTTGGTTGAGGTCGTCTAGGACTCTAACCGGTTCTGTGTACGCCAATGCTGGGTATATTGAGAATCGTAGAGTATTGGGTGTGATGTCAAGACAGAAGTATCACACCAGTCATAGTGGAGATGATGTCACGCAGGATATGGAATTAGTGCTCTTAAGTGCTGGCCGGCCATCGGGATATTATGACAAGGTCATGTATATCCAATTATAGAGACTAGTTACCAGACATCCGATATGTGCTTCGGACGGGGCAGACACTTATCCAGCCCCAGCCCTAGCACGTGACTATCCGATACTGGGCCGATATACACGATACTTGGTATACTACGCTTGATTTAGATCTTAAATATTCTTAGATGAATACCGGAGAATTGGATAGACTTCGTGCTTTGCTAGAAGCCGATCTTGTCTCGTAAATCGGTAGAACGTAGTACTTGGTACGTACGTGATTCGGATATTCCGACGACCGTATTTACTGCCGAATTATCCGGGGATCTCATGGGTCGCTTCCCGATAATGCACCGATGACGCACAACTCGCACTCTTGAATAATCTGGGATTATATAGAAGAGAGAGAAAATTAATCTAGGATTAATTACGGAGATATTTTGTCTAGGATAAAATATCGTCTAGAGAGAGATAACGATTAATTTGGAATTAATCGATAAATTAATATATTCGATATTTTAAACGAAATTGGATTTCGACGCGAAATTGAAATTGGATTTTAATTCGGGCGAACGAATTAATTTAGAATTAATTCGACGCGACGTGAAAACTCGCTAATTAGGAATTAGCGAAACCGAGCCCGAGTGTGATTGCGAGCGCATTCGTATTTCGAATTCGAGTGCGGCGACGCAAGTCACATCAAGCGTCAAATCCTTCGTCACATCAAGCGTCAAATCAAATGTCACTTTGAGTGATGTGATTGATTGATGTGATTGATTGATTGAAAGACTTACATCACTTTATTAAAGTAATGAATAGTTGATGTAAGTTGTTGGAATAGTGTTGGTGGTTGAGATAGCCATTTCCATTTCATTTTATTTGATAAATAAAATGGTATATGCTTATTATTTTTGGAAAATATATAAAGCAAATTTTGGTAATTCATTTACGAAGTCAACCATAACACTTCCTCTCCTTTTTCTCTCCATCATCACACGCCCAAGGGGCTGTTTTCTCCTCTTCTTCACAGCTCACTGCCGTGAGCTTCAAGGGAAGCATGAGTGAGTTTTTGATGCAAAAACACAAGTTCTAGCACACTTACGAGACTTGCGAAGGTGTTAGGGAGGTTCACCCATGAGGCGGGATCCATTCGATGAAGTTTGGAGCTTCAAAATGAGATCCGAAACTGCCCAAACCAGTGAAGAATTCTGCATAGTAGTGGCGCCAAACCAGTGAGCGTTTTTGGCTTCATTCGTCTTCAATTCGTCTCAACCGATCGATGTGAGTATTCCGCAACTTCGTCGATATGTATTCGCAATGTTTTTCATGCTTATAATCGATCCGGGACCTTAATAGAAACCAACACATATGATACGGTTCCTCGCCTCACTGTATCTCCACCTATTGACCTAGGGTACGGAAAGTGTCTACCCATATGGTCAAAGGTATAATGTTGATAGTGCCATGAATCGTGCTAACCCAAGAATCTCACATGATTCTTCCGCTGTGGCCACAGTCTCAAGCACTAATCACACATATCAACCCGCGAACTGGAATACTACTCTTATAAGAAAATATTGTCCGAGAGAGTGGCGATTCTCTATTGTATCCTTACAAACTTCATGTGTTTCAACAAATGACAAAATCATACACTTATGATCGGATCTTTTGAACCGGTGAAGGAGAATGTCAAAGTTATTTGATCCACACATAAGATTGTAAAGACATCAAGTCTAAGGACTCGTCATATAATCGATACATGAAAGTTCTCACATACACATGGGATAAACACTCCATATGAAAACTTTTGGCGGTCAGTTCGATGGACACGAGCAACTCATGCATCCATGTGATACACCAAGCAGACGGATCTCCGCTAGTAGCCTATGAGATAGGCTACCCCACTTAAGGGCGGATTATATCATCATGCTAGTCTCTCTGCTTTGTGAATGCCCAGATTATTCACAAAAATATGACTATGAACATTTAAGAGCAATGATTCTCATAAGGCGTGGAAGCCATCATCTTATTACTCCAAGGGCTTTATTACAGTGTTTGATGATTTATGTAAGACACGTATAATAAAGATTGTCATTTTATTAATTAATGAAAAATATTACAAATACATGTACATATAGCCCATCCACAAGTTGGGTATAGGGCATATCCCTAACATTTAGAAGTAATTTAAAATAATCTAAATTTAAAAGTAAAAACTAAACAAGAGAGAAATCTAATCGTTTAATGAAGATAGACCAAGATGAGATAAATTCTAGAGTATGATTTCACCTAGCTATCCCCTATGTATTTGGTATGCCAATAAATTATTACTCAATTTTGTTGTTTATAAGTCAAGAATCCTAAATTATTCTAACTCTCTTTCCCGAGTGCCGAGTGAAAATATTATTAACTACTGATTTCGATATCCTTATAAATATCTAGTAATCAACAACCCATTACGCTATGTGAATCTTTGTTAACGAGTTCAAAGGGATTATAGATTCTCTCGAACTCTACAATTCTCCTAAGTTATATTCCCTAAATCCTATTCAAAATCCACTCTCCCGAGCGATAGATTCTAAACATGCATTTGTAGGGAACGCTTTTCCTCGTGCAGCGGAAGCGGCTTATACACTCGGGATCGCCTTGAAATTTTTATCTGCTCTCCTCATATCAATTCAAAATTTTTCTGCCAAAAATTTAGATCCGAATAGCCCCGTATTTTATTCACTGCCGAATGCTCAAACCTTAGTGTAGGACACAGATGTTGGACGACGTTGTTCTAGGCTCGCGGCTCGGTTGGGAGTATGGAGTAGCCCACAGGGGACTAAACCAGAGAAATAACATGGAGTCCCCACCCGGTGTGAACTGGGAAATGATTTAAGGCCGCACTCACCCCTCGCAAGGGAAGACCTCAAACCGTTGGGTTTGGAATGGATCCTTACTCATGCCACTTCTAATGAAATGATTTGTGCAATAATTTAATCGAATCTACGCAACATATTTCCAAGAATATTCTACTTCTAAGTTCATATGCATGAAAGTAATAATCATAACGGCGAACATACGATATCACACAATAATCTCATGAACATGTTGAATCATCAAACATGAAAAATAAATAACAACCTAAACATAAACGTGAATTGAATGCCTATTGCGAAAGAAGATAACCGAATCATGCATAGATGAATAACGTACTAACAGCTAAATCTTGCTTGAAATGTGATGAAAAGGAATCAGTTCAGTGTATGTGCATTCGTGTAGCATTTGAAAACACGTTCAAACGGGACAAGACCTGATGAAACAAAACGTATGCGCGTTCGAGTAGCGTTCGTAAACATGCATAGAGGAATAACGTACTAACAGTTAAATCATGCTTGAAATGTGATGAAAAGGAATCAGTTCAGTGTATGTGCATTCGTGTAGCATTTGAAAATGCGTTCGAACGGGACAAGACCTGATGAAACAAAATGTATGCCCGTTCGAGTAGCATTCGTAAACGCGTTTGAACAGTAAACAGAAGGTTTGCGTTCGTATAGCGTTCGAGAACGCGTTCGAATGTGACATGACCTGATGCAAGATAGATGACACAAACACATACACAGATGCACAATGTAGGACCCCGTGTGCCCGATTGAACTCATTCATATTCAATCGAGTATACCTCGTCCGGCGCGGCAAAACATCGTGGTAAAGGTAGCCTTTAGGCATTTTTCCTCGAATATAGGACCTTTAATCCTCCCTAGTTAGCCCATGCGCACTAGAATGCAATACATGCATAAATAGAGCAATGATATGCAAAGGGTCAATGACATAACAAGAGGCGTGGCAAATCATTGTGCTAAAGGTAGCCTTTTAGGCATTTCCCTCGAATAGAGGACCTTTAATCCACCCTAGCTAGCCCATGCGCATTACATCATAATGCATAAAAATGAATGATATAATAATGTGGACTTCCGTATATCCGATTAAACGTATCTCACATTCAATCAAACACACTTCGTCCGGCACGGTAAAGTATTGTCGTAAAGGTAGCCTTTTGGACTTTTCTCCCCTCAAATTGAGAACCTTTAGACTAACATACTAAGCCCATGAGCATTACATTACAATGCATATAAAATAAAGAGAACAATGTAGTACTTCGTATACTCGATTGAACATATCTCACGTTCAACCAAACATACTTCATCCGGCGCGGTAAAGTATTATCGTAAAGGTAGCCTTTTGGACTTTTCTTCCCTCAAATAGAGAACTTTTAGACCAACATACTAAGCCCATGCGCACTATATCATCAATACACCAACAAATAACGTGCAGAAAGTAAAGCGAAAACGACCAATTTATGCTTAAACATAAATAACATACTAGCGACTAAATCATGCTCAAACACAAAGTTGGATGAAACGAAATATATGTGTCTCTCAAGTGGTACGTGGCGTTGTATCCCGAGTACAGATTGCACTACAGTCCATTCGGATTCGGCTACGGAATTTACATCTGGGTTTCCATCCGATATACCACAAGATAGAGCACATATTTCGTTCATCCGGAAATCACATCATGCACCGATCCACAATACTCATGCAAAATAAAGTAAGAAAATAAATAAAAGAAAGGGTGCCCTCAGGTTTAACCTCTTAGGTCGTGTCTCGAAAGTGCGTTATACGACCGTCGAAAGGGTTTATGCTCCGTAACTCCTCCGGTTCACTGGTCCACTGCTCTCATTCGCTGCTTCTCTATTTTGAGCTGTCGTTTCCTCTGTTTTACTACTGTTTTGCTGTTGTTTCTTGCGGTAATTTAAGGGTTTTAAAGTGCAGTTTTTGTTCACTATTTTAGGTAATTTAGGGGACTATTTTTTGGTACTGTTTTCGGTGTTTGGGCTGCTGTTTGGGGGGGGGGGATTTTTCGGTCACTACAGTGCAGTTTCGGGGACTATTTTTGGTGGTTGCGGTGGTGTGTTTTTGAATTTTAGGGCTGTGTCATTTTTAGATTGAGCTAGGAGAGTTTTTGAGGGTTAATACTTTGCATAATTTTTTCTGTGTTTTTTATGTATGTGCTAGGGGTTCTAAGGTTGGATTTGTGTTTCTTTTATAGGCAAAGTGTAGGCACTGCATTTTTGCATACCAGCCCGATGATGAGCCTCGTACGGAGGCACTACCTTTTAAGTTGTGGAAGTCATGGACAACGGTCGTCGGAAGGGAAAAGTCAAGAATTGACGTTTTATCGGATTTGATTCGCTCGTATTAGCTTCAGGATTATTCGTCAGATTTCCGTTTCAAAATCATCATCCGCCCAAAATCCTATCCCCGCTCTTTCTCACGCCTATCCTCGCTCTCTAACTTTTCATGCATGTGTCCCTTCAACTTCCATGCAAACCCTAAACCTTTTTGCCACCTTTCACGTAAGCCATGCAAAGTCATTCCATTCATCCACTTTTCTTTCATTTTTCAAACCATTAAATAATTTATACCCTACCAATACCCACCAATTTAATAAGCTTCCATACTTTATTTTCAATAAGTCAAAACCCTCCCCCACGTGAAAACACCTCATTCATTAAACAAAACAATAACAAATCAAAATGCCATACCTCTCTCTCTCCTATAACTCATACGCCCACTTCACAAATAAAACAATAAACAATTCAACCAAACATGAAATATAAAACACAAACCAAACACTAGAAGACAACCTAATCAATTTCCCCCCACTTACCAATCTCTACCTCACGTCCAAATTCAGCCATGCATGCCACCACTCCCTTTTTCATTAAACAAACCAAAACAACTTTCCCACCTCATGTCCCACACGCCATTGCACTTTCATCATAACAAATACAAACAAACAAAAACCTTAAATAACCTAGCCACCCCACACGTCTTCAATAAGAATTGGCCACCCTAATAAATCATTTCTCTCCCCACCAAACACCTAAACATTAATTGCCTCCTTCCCCACTCTCCATTATAAAATGGAAACAAACCACACTTGCACCCCAGCTAGAAACCATGCACGTGAAATATATATAAACCCTAAAAGAATTGCCTCACACAAATAGCACACTCACATCCTTCCACACAAGTGCCCATCACGTCCCCACTACACAAATAAGCCACGTCCCACAAGCCAAGTATCAACAAAAAAACGCCTAACCCTCATCACCCACCCACATCTTTATGCCTTCAACACGTACGCACACATAGCTACATTACCACATCACAACAGACAGCCCACAAAGCCCTCAAACTCACGAAACCAACCTTTGATTCACGCCCAAATCACCAGCAACTCACCCCCGCCAAACACCCCCTTGTTCACGCCACACAGCAACAAATATAGCAGCTCATTCACGCCAAATCAGACCCTCATTACAGCCAATATTCACGCTAAAACTGCACCCAATAAGCCTCCATCATCCAGCATCAAACTGCAGCCCCTGAACATTCCATTTAGTCTTCACTGCACAGCCCCCTAACACGCCAAATACAACCCACATTCTGCCTCATTTGTCCACACCAAACACCCTTACAAAACAGCCCCTAAATTGCCCAAACCTGCCTCACTTCAGCCCTGAATCACTGCCAACTACTAAGCCAAAAGCCACGATCAGAAACACCTCGAAACGGAATAAAAACGGCGACCCGAACAGCGAAACGACGAGGCAAAATGCCAAATCAGTGAACCACGAGGAGTTGAGGAGCATCAACCCTTCCGACGACCAAATATCGCACTTCTGAGAGACGACAAAAAAGGTTAGACCTGAGGGCACCTATTTTATTTATCATCGTTTATTTTTAGTTAATTTGTTATTTTTATTCGCATGAATTAATGAATTAGAGAGCATGTAATTTATTTTATTCGTATGGATTAGTGAATTAAGAGGCATGTAATTTATTTTATTCGCATGAAATAATGACTTAGGAAATGTGTGTAGCATGAATATTTATATTGATATGTTGTTTGGAATTTTTTTACATGAAATAATGATTTAGTAATGTGTTTTATGGTATCTAGCATGAATAATTAATTAGAATGTTATTTAATTTAAGTTATGTAAATTAGTAACTTGGAAAAGCATGTAATTTACTTTTCTTTGCATGAGAATAATGACTTAATATGTGATGTGATTTCGGGTGAATGGAATATGTGATCTTGCTTGTGGTATATTTGATGGAAACCCGGACATAAATTCCATAGCCGAATCTGAATGGACGGTATTATGGTTTGCACTCGGGATACAATGCCCCGTACCACTTGAAGGATACATGTATTTTATTTCATCCAAACTTGTATTCGAGCATGATTAGGCCATTAGGAAATTGTTTTATTTTTAGCATGATTTAATTATTTTATTTCGCAATAGGAGTTTGATTATGTTTAAATCGTATTTCATTTAATATACTTTTGTGTGATGCCGAATGTTTGTCGTAATGAAAAGTTTACTGTTGAAGCATGCAAACCTAGAATTTAGACTACTTTGACCAACATGTATGTTGAGTAGACTTGGTTAATATTGCACAAATCCATTCATTACAAACGACATAAGTAAGGGACCATTCCGAACCCAACGGTTTGAGGTCTTCCCTTGCGAGGGGTGATTGCGGCCTTAAATCATTTTCCCGGTTCACACCGGGTGGCGACTCCATTATTCTCCGGTTTAGTCCCCCGTGGGCTACTCCGTACTCCCAACTAGGCCCTGAGTCTAGAACAGCATGCGTCGCCCAATTTCTGTGTCCTACAGTCTGGCGACTCCACTGGGGATAGAGAATTGGCCCCGAAATAATATCTTGTAATGTTTGTGATTTGTGCTTTAATTAATCATGCCTACTGTGGGTTTAATGAGTTTAATTAAAGGCATTTTTAAGGCTAGGTAATGGTTTGGTGTCTTCCTTCACTCACTACCTTTCTAAAAGGAAAAGCTGTGAAGGCACCTAGAGTTGATGTCTTCCTTCATTCACTACCTTTCTATGAGGAAAAGCTGTGAAGGCACCCTGATAATCATTACTTGTAGCTCGTTGTGACATACTAGTTTGGAGGACTCGTTGTTTATTCCTGACACCAAGCGATAAGAGCCTAAGGGGCTTGGGTATTTAAGTGAGCCTCGCTCTACCCTCCCTCTGGGGAATCTACAATGGGAAGTCCATTCGACAGTTAGTCACACACCATATCTCGTTGGCACGTACCGTAAGGTATAAAAAAGGTGCGTTCACTTGGTCGCTTGAACCCTTGAGTGGGGAGTCCTAGTTGTGAACAATCCTTCGTCGGCGAGAGCCTTTGTTTACACTCCTGAAATCTACACATAAACCTTAGTTTTGTGACCCTTAGAAATTATTTATTTATGCTTGTATTTGGGACCATTGTCATTTGGAATCAGTTGGACTTTTTGTCAAGAGACATAAACTTGTTGGGCCATTTAAACAGGGACAAGTTCATGTCCTTTGACAATTAGGCCAAAAGCTTCTAAAATGTCAATGAGCCATTTTGTGTTTGGGCCTCTTATCATTTGAAGTTGTTTAGTCATATCATCGCATAGTGTAAACTTGTTGGGCCTTTTCAACTGGGACAAGTTTGCACCGCGCAATAGTATGATTGAATACTTTAAAATGATAACGAGCCAATTAGGGTAAATTCTTTTATGAGCTTATTTATTCCATACATTGCACGCATCTCATGCATACACGCATCATGTTAACCCTTTGTGTCTTGAAAGCCATCATAGATTCCTGTTGGGTTAGGGAAGGAGGAAGACTTGTCAGAAGACCATCAGCCAACATGAGTATATTTGACAAAAATATTCAACCCTGGTACCATGATATTCAACGGTATCTGGAACGCAGAGAACTCCCAGAAGAAACAAGCAGAAAAGACGAATGGCTATTCAGAAATTGGGAAACGGGGCAGCGAAACTGTCAGACTTGGAAAGGAATGAGTTCACCGAGCCGATTAATGTTGTATTTTGCCCGAGGAAGAGAAGACCGAGCAGTCACCAAGGGAATTGGCAGAAAACCTAACCCAACAGGATAAGAAATTCATCCATGCATACATCCATACACGTAACTTGCATCCCTTGTTTTGTGTTTTGTTTTTGCAGATTTCAAACAAAAGGGAACCAGCAGGGGGTGACAAGAGACATATGACGCCAAGGAGCACAATGAGAATCCAACCCATCACGAAAAGGGAGTACCTCTACACTTGCATACTTACACATCACACGCACAGGTTTTCATTCTATTGTTTTGTTTGTGTTCGCAGGTCTCAAAGAAAGAAAGAGAAAGCGGCAGAATACAAGCAAGTTGAAAGCATATAAAATAATACCAGCAATATTCAGAAATGAACCCATGGGGGCGAAGCCCCAAATTACCAGCAATTGAAAAGAGGAATGTCAGAGAAAGGAAAAATCTTGGTGGCTAGACATATGTCCGATGATGACATTGTATGTTTAGGGAAGAACCCTAGAAACGATAAGTGCGAGACGTGCTCTCGTCCGGTATTCTGAATGGACTGATCTCGGTTAGACTCATAAGCACTTGATTACAGGATCTCAGCAGTAGAAGCCTGAGTGGTTGGCAAGATGACTAGTTGAAGAGATAGTGGATCAGTGAATGACCGTTTGCCTGGATGTCCACCCTGTTTACTGATGCTACGATATATGATATGGTTGGAAACGAAGGAAAAGTCTCTATGAAAAAAGAAAGAGAAAAATGGGCCGCCATAACCGATAAGCGTGAAGCTACCCAAGGCGAGTATTAGGACCACCATGAGGAGAAATGCTACCTTAAAGGGATTAAAGGCGTGTCAAAAAAAAAAAAAGAAAAAAAAAAAAAAAAAAAAAAAAAGAAAAGAAAAAAGAAAAAAAAGAAAAAAAAAAAAATAGACCATATCATGTTGAGTATGATGAAGTAATCACAGAGCGTGATCCAGACATCTAGGTTGGTTAGACCCACTGGTCCGATTCTCCGAGACGAAATCATCGAGTTGGCTTACTTAAGGACTAAGCTGCGAAAGAGCCCTAGCACACACACACTTGGAGTCTAGCTCAGATCATTCACTCAGACGGTCGGATTTGAGTTGTATCGAGTACTTTGAAGGTTCTCAGGTTTCGACGCAAAGCATTCATTGAGGACAAAAGTATGTCCAGCTATCAAGATTCTCTCATGAGAGGCAATATGACTTTCTGGGGGCGAGACCCACAACTCAGTTCAGGGAACAAGACCCTCAGCTCGATTCAAAACCGGGAACAAGACCCACAACTCAACAAATTGGGAACAAGACCCTCAACAAAATTCAGGGAACAAGACCCTCAACACAATTCAGGGAACAAGACCCTCAGCTCAAAACAGGAACAAGACCCACAACTCAAAAAATCGGGAACAAGACCATCAACACAACTCAGTTCAGGGAACAAGACCCTCAGCTCAATTCAATCGGGAACAAGACCCTCAGCTCAACGCAATTCAGGGAACAAGCCCTCACCACAATTCAGTTTAGGGAACACGACCCTAATCACAATTCAGATCGGGAACAAGAACCACAACTCAGTTCAGGGAACAAGACCCTCAACAAAATTCAGGGAACAAGACCCTCAACACAATCCAGGAAACAAGACCCTCAACTCGCGGTGGGAACAAGACCCACGAAGACAAAACCCACAGTCAACACAGCCAGGGAACAAGATCCTCAACTCAGATTGGGAACTTCACCCACGGAGACGAAACCCACAATTCAGGGAACAAGACCCTCAACGAATCGAGAACAAGACCCATAATTCGGTATCAGATCAGTTTTGCCGAAAATGGCACTCTGGGGGCGAAGCCCAAATCAGCATCAGCAATGGTTCAAAAATGGACCACTTTCGCGTCAGCATTAGTTCGAAAATGGACTGCTATCGCATCAGCATTGGTTCGGAAATGGAACGTTTTCAGATTCAGCAATGGTTCGAAAATGGACCTCACTCACACATCATTATCAGCGACGGTTCGGAAATGGACCTCACTCTCGTATCAGTATTGGTTCGGAAATGGACCACTTTCACATCAGATTCAGCATTGGTTCGGAAATGGACCACTCTCATATCAGTTTTGGTTCGAAAATGGACTGTCTCTCATCTGCACGGTTCAGAAATGGACCTCTCTCTCATGACAGTTATGGTTCGGAAATGGGCCGCTTTCACATCAGCATTGGTTCGGAAATGGACCTTTTTCACATTAGCGTTGGTTCGGAAATGGACCGCTTTCACATCAGTATTGGTTCAGAAATGGACCACTTTCATATCAGCATTGGTTCGGAAATGGACCGCTTTCACCTCAGCGTTGGTTCGGAAGTGGACCACTTTCACATCAGATTCAGCATTGGTTCAGAAATGGACCACACTCATATCAGTTTTGGTTCGAAAATGGACTATCTCTCATCTGCACGGTTCGGAAATGGACCTCTCTCTCATGACAGTTATGGTTCGGAAATGGACCGTTTTCACATCAACAATGGTTCGGAAATGGACCGCTTTCACATCAGCATTGGATCGGAAATGGACCACTCTCACATCAATATTGGTTCGGAAATGGACCGCTTTCACATCACCAATGGTTCGGAAATGGGCCACTATCACATCAGCAATGGTTCGGAAATGAGCCGCTATCAGTATCAGCATTGGTTCGGAAATGGGCCGCTTTCACATCAGCAATAGTTCGGAAATGGGCTGCTATCAGCATCAGTTATGGCTCCAAAATGGGGCACACACTCATCTTGCCGAAAATGGCGCTCCAAAATGGGGCACACACTCATCACTTGCCGAAAATGGCGCTCCAAAATGGAGCACACTCAACAGATGTTGCATTCCGAAAATGGAGCATGGTTCAAAAATGGACAATCATCGCTACTGCAACACTCCGAAAATGGAGCGTGGATCATTATCTCATCAGCAACACCTCGGAAATGGGGTTTAACATGCCGAAAATGGCACAACCAGACCAACTCAACTCAACGCAACAGGCAAACCAGGTGGCAGCTGGCGAGCCAGGTAAGTAAAAATGCATTGCACGAACTTTGATAGGATTGTCACTGTCACACACCGAACAAATCCCATCAAAGTGGGGGCGACTGTAGGCACTGCATTTTTTCATACCAGCCCGATGATGAGCCTCGTACGGAGGCACTACCTTTTAAGTTGTGGAAGTCGTGGACAATGGTCGTCGGAAGGGAAAAGTCAAGAATTGACGTTTTATCGGATTTGATTCGCTCGTATTAGCTTCGAGATTATTCGTCAGATTTCCGTTTCAAAATCGTCATCCGCCCAAAATCCTATCCCCGCTCTTTCTCACGCCTATCCTCGCTCTCTAACTTTTCATGCATGTGTCCCTTCAACTTCCATGCAAACCCTAAACCTTTTTGCCACCTTTCACGTAAGCCATGCAAAGTCATTCCATTCATCCACTTTTCTTTCATTTTTCAAACCATTAAATAATTTATACCCCACCAATACCCACCAATTTAATAAGCTTCCACACTTTCCTTTTCAATAAATCAAAATCCTCCCCCACGTGACAACACCTCATTCATTAAACAAAACAATAACAAATCAAAAAGCCATACCTTTCTCTCTCCTATAACTCATACGCCCACTTCACAAATAAAACAATAAACACTTCAACCAAACATTAAATATAAAACACAAACCAAACACTAGAAGACAACCTAAGCAATTTCCCCCCACTTACCAATCTCTACCTCACGTCCAAATTCAACCATGCATGCCACCACTCCCTTTTTCATTAAACAAACCAAAACAACTTTCCCACCTCATGTCCCACACGCCATTGCACTTTCAGCATAACAAATACAAAAACAAAAACCTTAAATAACCTAGCCACCCCACACGTCTTCAATAAGATTGGCCACCCTAATAAATCATTTCTCTCCCCCCCACCAAACACCTAAACATTAATTGCCTCATTCCCCACTCTCCATTATAAAATGGAAACAAACCACACTTGCACCCCCAGCTAGAAACCATGCACGTGAAACATATACATACCCTAAAAGAATTGCCTCACACAAATAGCACACTCACATCCTTCCACACAAGTGCCCATCACGTCCCCACTACACTCACATAACACACGCCCAGCTTGCCGAGCAGCCCCTTACACGCTTAGCAATTCACTCACTCACCCCTTTACAATAAAGCAATACACGCCGCCACGCTCAGCCATCCTCACGAAACCAATTTGCACACACAAATAAGCCACGTCCCACAAGCCAAGCATCAACAAAAAACACCTAACCCTCATCAGCCCACCACATCTTTATGCCTTCAACACGTACGCACACATAGCTACATTACCACATCACAAACAGACAGCCCACAAAGCCCTCAAACTCACGAAACCAAGCCTTTGATTCACGCCCAAATCGCCAGCAACTCACCCCCGCAAACACCCCCTTGTTCACGCCACACAGCAACAAATATAGCAGCTCATTCACGCCAAATCAGACCCTCATTACAGCCAATATTCACGCTAAAACTGCACCCAATAAGCCTCCATCATCCAGCAGCAAACTGCAGCCCCTGAACATTCCATTTAGTCTTCACTGCACAGCCCCCTAACACGCCAAATACAACCCACATTCGGCCTCCTTTGTCCACACCAAACACCCTTATAAAACAGCCCCTAAATTGCCCAAACTTACCTCACTTCAGCCCTAATTCACTGCCAACTACTAAGCCAAAAACCACGATCAGAAACACCTCAAAAAGGAATAAAAACGGCGACCCGAACAGCGAAACGACGAGGCAGAATGCCAAATCAGTGAACCAAGAGGAGTTGAGGAGCATCAACCCTTCCGACGACCAAATATCGCACTTTCGAGAGACGACAAAAAAGGTTAGACCTGAGGGCACCTATTTTATTTATCATCGTTTATTTTTAGTTAATTTGTTATTTTTATTCGCATGAATTAATGAATTAGAGAGCATGTAATTTATTTTATTCGTATGGATTAGTGAATTAAGAGGCATGTAATTTATTTTATTCGCATGAAATAATGACTTAGGAAATGTGTGTAGCATGAATATTTATTTTGATATGTTGTTTGGTTGGTTACTATAATTAGTCCAAAGAAAGTTTAAGCTTATGAAATACAACAAAAGTGAATATTATAATAAACTTGAAGCATGGCAAATCATACTTACAAAGCTTTTGTGATGAAAAGAATGAAAAAGTTTGAAGCTCCAAGATCTTGAAGTTTCGGCCAGAGGAGAAAAGATTGAAATCTCCAAGCTTTGTGTATTCCAAGCTCCAAGGTGGTTTCCCTATCACCTCCTTTGATTCCTGCTTGTGCTAGCAAAAATGAGATGAGAAAACAATTTTCTGCCTTGTTGGTGCAGCTCACGGCGTGAGCAAGAGGGAAGAGAGGAGAGTGTTTCACTTTTGATTTTGTTTCCTTGCATGCCAAAAAACGTGAATGACCAGGAAAAATGAAAAGTGAAGTGATATCTAATACCAAAAGAAATTTTTTAATGCAAAAAATCCTTCCAAAACCGTGCATGGCTTTCCCTCCAAAATGAATCCATCATTTGCTATCATTACCATACTTTGAGATTAGAGACAATGCATCATCCCTCAAAGGTGACTAGATACATTCACTATCTATTCATATTAAGTAATGAGATATCGCGATGTGATTTGCGGATATCACTCGATTCAAAATACGAATGTGTCCGCAAGCACTTTCGGGCTCGGTTTCGTTAATTCCAAATTAACGAATTTCATCGCGACGTGAATTAAATAATTACGCCTTGCGAAATTACTATTCAGTTCGCTAATGAATTAATTCTAAATTAATTCGTTTGCCCGAATTAAAATCCGATTTTAATTCCGCGTCGAAATCTAATTTCGTTTAATAATATATCGAATATATTATTTTATCGATTAATTCCAGATTAATCGATCTCTCTCTCTCTCCTAATAAGGCATTTTATCCAAGATAAAGTTTCTCCGTTATTAATCCAAGATTAATAAAGTTCGAATCAAACATCATAGGTGAATCTTCAGAAGCGACCCAAGAGATCTCCGGATATGTTGGCAGTAAATACGGTCGTTGGATAATCCAAACACGTACGTACCTCGTACTACGTTTTTACCCGATTTACAAGACAAGGTTGGCTTCTAGCAAAGCGCCATGCCTACCCAATTCTCCAGAAATATTCTTACTGGATATTAGATCTATATCAAGCGTAGTATACCGTAGTATTGCGTACATCGATCCAGTATCGGACGATCACATGTTAGGCCTGAGGCTGGAAATGTGTCTGCCCCGTACGAAACATATATCGGACATCAAGCAACTAGTCTCTTTAAATCGGGCAATACTGACCTAGTCATATTGTCCCGACGGTTGCAACCTTTTATAGAGCACTAGTTCTGTATCCTGCGTGATCATCAACTCCATATGTCTGAAGTGACACTTCCATCTTGACATCACACCCAGTGCACTACGATTCCTGATAAACCCAGAAGAGGTGAACACAGAACCAGTTAAGGTCCCCCAACCACCAAAACCAAAGTTTACCTATTGTCGCAAGTACTAGCGATGCAAGTCTCAGGTTAAGACCATATACACCTACCCTGATGCGGCCTCCCATAGACACGCAGACATACTACCAATGGGATTCCGCGGGGTCTATCCAGGTGAAGCTGTTTTCCGTACCATCGGTAAAACACAACCTCCTATCGCACTTGCATAAGTATCCTATACTTAAATATATGAGAACTATGCCGTTGTGCCCTCACAACATGCACAAGTGCAATACTAGTATATTCCGCATTATCGATGTCCGATCTCGATAATACTCTGACTAGGGATATTTAATGATTTAAACCTTTATGTATTGATACTGTCTCATATCATCTCAATACGGAATTAATCATATGGACTTTCGCCATTTATATATCAAAGTAAATAAATTACAAAACGACAAAAGGCAATTTCATTATCACATAGTTAATTTTGTACAATAATACAATATCATTTACAAAACAGTGACGCTATGGGACATAATGTCTAACAGTTTGGAATTTGTTTACATGAAATAATGATTTAGAAAATGTGTTTTATGGTATCTAGCATGAATAATTAATTAGCATGTTATTTAATTTAAGTTATGTAAATTAGTAACTTGGAAAAGCATGTAATTTACTTTTCTTTGCATGAGAATAATGACTTAATATGTGATGTGATTTCGGGTGAATGGAATATGTGATCTTGTTTGTGGTATATTGGATGGAAACCCGGACATAAATTCCATAGCCGAATCCGAATGGACGGTATTATGGTTTGCACTCGGGATACAAAGCCCCATACCACTTGAAGGATACATGTATTTTATTTCATCCAAACTTGTATTCGAGCATGATTAGGCCATTAGGAAATTGTTTTATTTTTAGCATGATTTAATTATTTTATTTCGCAATAGGAGTTTGATTATGTTTAAATCGTATTTCATTTAATATACTTTTGTGTGATGCCGAATGTTTGTCGTAATGAAAAGTTTACTGTTGAAGCATGCAAACCTAGAATTTAGACTACTTTGACCAACATGTATGTTGAGTAGACTTGGTTAATATTGCACAAATCCATTCATTACAAACGACATAAGTAAGGGACCATTCCGAACCCAACGGTTTGAGGTCTTCCCTTGCGAGGGGTAAGTGCGGCCTTAAATCATTTTCCAGGTTCACACCGGGTGGCGACTCCATTATTCTCTAGTTTAGTCCCCCGTGGGCTACTCCGTACTCCCAACTAGGCCCTGAGTCTAGAACAGCATGCGTCGCCCAATTTATTTGTCCTAAAGTCTGGCGACTCCACTGGGATAGAGAATTGGCCCCGAAATAATATCTTGTAATGTTTGGGATTTGTGCATTAATTATTCATGCCTATTGTGGGTTTAATGAGTTTAATTAAAGGCATTTTTAAGGCTAGGTAATGGTTTGGTGTCTTCCTTCACTCACTACCTTTCTAAAAGGAAAAGCTGTGAAGGCACCTAGAGTTGATGTCTTCCTTCATTCACTACCTTTCTATGAGGAAAAGCTGTGAAGGCACCCAGATAATCATTACTTGTAGCTCGTTGTGACAGACTAGTTTGTAGGACTCGTTGTTTATTCCTGACACCAAGCGATAAGAGCCTAAGGGGCTTGGGTATTTAAGTGAGCCTCGCTCCACCCTCCCTCTAGGGAATCTACAACGGGAAGTCCATTCGACAGTTAGTTACACACTATATCTCGTTGGCACGTACCGTAAGGTATAAAAAAGGTGCGTTCACTTGGTCGCTTGAACCCTTGAGTGGGGAGTCCTAGTTGTGAACAATCCTTCGTCGGCGAGAGCCTTTGTTTACACTCCTGAAATCTACACATAAACCTTAGTTTTGTGACCCTTAGAAATTATTTATTTATGCTTGTATTTGGGACCATTGTCATTTGGAATCAGTTGGACTTTTTGTCAAGAGACATAAACTTGTTGGGCCATTTAAACAGGGACAAGTTCATGTTAAGGGTGGCAATGAGCCGGGCCGGGCTTGCCGGCCAACCAAAAAAAAGCCCGGGCCCGTGAAAAGCCCGGCCCGAGTCGGGCCGGGCTTGGGCCAGGGCTTTTTTTAGGCCCGAATTTTAAAAAAAAATTAAAAAAAATACAAATATAAAATATTATTTTTGCACTATATATAAAGACAACTTATAAATAAATCACAAATTTTATTGATAAATTAACAATTTAAATACTAAAAATAAATAAAAATGATACAAACATATTAAAATATATATATATTTATGTTTTTTTATATTTTTTTTTTAATTTTGGCCCGGGCCGGGCCGGGCCCGGGCCGAAATAGGAAAGCCTGTCCCGGGCCCGGGCCCGTGATGGGCTTTCATTTTAAGGCCCGGGCCGTGGGCTTTTTTGCCACCCTTAGTTCATGTCCTTTGACAATTAGGCCAAAAGCTTCTAAAATGTCAATGAGCCATTTTGTGTTTGGGCCTTTTATCATTTGAAGTTGTTTAGTCATATCATCGCATAGTGTAAACTTGTTGGGCCTTTTCAACTGGGACAAGTTTGCACCACGCAATAGTATGATTGACTACTTTAAAATGATAACGAGCCAATTATGGTAAATTCTTTTATGAGCTTATTTATTCCATACATTGCACGCATCTCATGCATACACGCATCATGTTAACCCTTTGTGTCTTGAAAGCCATCATAGATTCATGTTGGGTTAGGGAAGGAGGAAGACTTGTCAGAAGACCATCAGCCAACATGAGTATATTTGACAAAAATATTCAACCCTGGTACCATGATATTCAACGGTATCTGGAACGCAGAGAACTCCCAGAAGAAATAACCAGAAAAGACAGAATGGCCATTCAGAAATTGGGAAACGGGGCAGCGAAATTGTCAGACTTGGAAAGGAATGAGTTCACCGAGCCGATTAATGTTGTATTTTGCCCGAGGAAGAGAAGACCGAGCAGTCACCAAGGGAATTGGCAGAAAACCTAACCCAACAGGATAAGAAATTCATCCATGCATACATGCATACACGTAACTTGCATCCTTTGTTTTGTGTTTTGTTTTTGCATATTTCAAACAAAAGAGAACCAGCAGGGGGTGACCAGAGACATATGACGCCAAGGAGCACAATGAGAATCCAACCTATCACGAAAAGGGAGTACCTCTACACTTGCATACTTATACATCACACGCATAGGTTTTCATTCTATTGTTTTGTTTGTGTTCGCAGGACTCAAAGAAAGAAAGAGAAAGCGGCAGAATACAAGCAAGTTGAAAGTATATAAAATAATACCATCAATATTCAGAAATGAACCCATGGGGGCGAAGCCCCAAATTACCAGCAATTGAAAAGAGGAATGTCAGAGAAAGGAAAAATCTTTGGTGGTTAGACATATGTCCGATGATGACATTGTATGTTGTAGGGAAGAAACCCTATAAACGATAAGTGCGAGACGTGCTCTCGTCCGGTATTCTGAATGGACTGATCTCGGTTAGACTTATAAGCACTTGATTACGGGATCTCAGCAGTAGAAGCCTGAGTGGTTGTCAAGATGACTAGTTGAAGAGATAGTGGATCAGTGAATGACCGTTTGCCTGGATGTCCACCCTGGTTTACTGATGCTACGATATATGATATGGTTGGAAACGAAGGAAAAGTCTCTATGAAAAAGGAAAGAGAAAAATGGGCTGCCTATAACCGATAAGCGTGAAGCTACCCAAGGGCGAGTATTAGGACCACCATGAGGAGAAATGCTACCTTAAAGGGTAGGCGTGTCAAAAAAAAAAGAAAAAAAAGAAAAAGAAAAAAGAAAGTCCAAAATGAAAAGAAAGAAAAAAAAAGACAAAAAAAAAAGTAGACCATATCATGTTGAGTATGACGAAGTAATCACAGAGCGTGATCCAGACATCTAGGTTGGTTAGACCCACTGGTCCGATTCTCCGAGACGAAATCATCGAGTTGGCTTACTTGAGGACTAAGCTGCGAAAGAGCCCTGGCACACACACACTTGGAGTCTAGCTCAGATCATTCAATCAGACGGTCGGATTTGAGTTGTATCGAGTACTTTGAAGGTTCTCAGGTTTCGACGCAAAGCATTCATTGAGGACAAAAGTATGTCCAGCTATCAAGATTCTCTCATGAGAGGCAATATGACTTTCTGGGGGCGAGACCCACAACTCAGTTCAGGGAACAAGACCCTCAGCTCGATTCAAAACCAGGAACAATACCCACAACTCAACAAATTGGGAACAAGACCCACAATTCAGGGAACAAGACCCTCAACAAAATTCAGGGAACAAGACCCTCAACACAATTCAGGGAACAAGACCCTCAGCTCAAAACGGGAACAAGACCCACAACTCAAAAAATCGGGAACAAGACCCTCAACACAACTCAGTTCAGGGAACAAGACCCTCAGCTCAATTCAGATCGGGAACAAGACCCTCAGCTCAACGCAATTCAGGGAACAAGACCCTCACCACAATTCAGTTATGGGAACAAGACCCTAATCATAATTCAGATCGGGAGCAAGACCCACAAATCAGTTCAGGAAACAAGACCCTCAACAAAATTCAGGGAACAAGACCCTCAACACAATCCAGGAAACAAGACCCTCAACTCGCGGTGGGAACAAGACCCACGAAGACAAAACCCACAGTCAACACAGCCAGGGAACAAGATCCTCAACTCAGATTGGGAACTTCACCCACAGAGACGAAACCCATTATTCAGGGAACAAGACCCTCAACGAATCGATAACAAGACACACAATTCGGTATCAGATCAGTTTTGCCGAAAATGGCACTCTGGGGGCGAAGCCCAAATCAGCTTCAGCAATAGTTCAAAAATGGACCACTTTCGCATCAGCATTAGTTCGGAAATGGACCGCTATCGCATCAGCATTGGTTCGGAAATGGACCGTTTTCAGATTCAGCAATGGTTCGAAAATGGACCTCACTCCCACATCATTATCAGCGATGGTTCGGAAATGGACCTCAATCTCGTATCAGTATTGGTTCGGAAATGGACCACTTTCACATCAGATTCAGCATTGGTTCGGAAATGGACCACTCTCATATCAGTTTTGGTTCGAAAATGGACTATCTCTCATCTGCACGGTTCGGAAATGGACCTCTCTCTCATGACAGTTATGGTTCGGAAATGGACCGCTTTCACATCAGCATTGGTTCGGAAATGGACCTTTTTCACATTAGCGTTGGTTCGGAAATGGACCGCTTTCACATCAGTATTGGTTCAGAAATGGACCACTTTCATATCAGCATTGGTTCGGAAATGGACCGCTTTCACCTCAGCGTTGGTTCGGAAGTGGACCACTTTCACATCAGATTCAGCATTGGTTCGGAAATGGACCACTCTCATATCAGTTTTGGTTCGAAAATGGACTATCTCTCATCTGCACGGTTCGGAAATGGACCTCTCTCTCATGACAGTTATGGTTCGGAAATGGACCGATTTCACATCAACAATGGTTCGAAAATGGACCACTTTCACATCAGCATTGGATCGGAAATGGACCACTCTCACATCAGTATTGGTTCAGAAATGGACCGCTTTCACATCACCAATGGTTCGGAAATGGGCCACTATCACATCAGCAATGGTTCGGAAATGAGCCGCTATCAATATCAGCATTGGTTCGGAAATGGGCCGCTTTCACATCAGCAATAGTTCGGAAATGGGCTGTTATCAGCATCAGTTATGGCTCCAAAATGGGGCACACACTCATCTTGCCGAAAATGGCGCTACAAAATGGGGCACACACTCATCACTTGCCGAAAATGGCGCTCCAAAATGGAGCACACTCAACAGATGTTGCATTCCGAAAATGGAGCATGGTTCAAAAATGGACAATCATCGCTACTGCAACACTTCGAAAATGGAGCGTGGATCATTATCTCATCAGTAACACCTCGGAAATGGGGTTTAACATGCCGAAAATGGCACAACCAGACCAACTCAACTCAACGCAACAGGCAAACCAGGTGGCAGCTGGCGAGCCAGGTAAGTAAAAATGCATTGCACGAACTTTGATAGGATTGTCACTGTCACACACCGAACAAATCCCATCAAAGTGGGGGCGACTGTAGGCACTGCATTTTTTCATACCAGCCCGATGATGAGCCTCGTACGGAGGCACTACCTTTTAAGTTGTGGAAGTCGTGGACAACGGTCGTCGGAAGGGAAAAGTCAAGAATTGACGTTTTATCGGATTTGATTCGCTCGTATTAGCTTCGGGATTATTTGTTAGATTTCCGTTTCAAAATCATCCTCCGCCCAAAATCCTATCCCCGCTCTTTCTCACGCCTATCCTCGCTCTCTAACTTTTCATGCATGTGTCCCTTCAACTTCCATGCAAACCCTAAACCTTTTTGCCACCTTTCACGTAAGCCATGCAAGTCATTCCATTCATCCACTTTTCTTTCATTTTTCAAACCATTAAATAATTTATACCCCACCAATACCCACCAATTTAATAAGCTTCCACACTTTCCTTTCAATAAATCAAAACCCTCCCCCACGTGACAACACCTCATTCATTAAACAAAACAATAACAAATCAAATAGCCATACCTCTCTCTCTCCTATAACTCATACGCCCACTTCACAAGTAAAACAATAAACAATTCAACCAAACATTAAATATAAAACACAAACCAAACACTAGAAGACAACCTAAGCAATTTCCCCCCACTTACCAATCTCTACCTCACGTCCAAATTCAACCATGCATGCCACCACTCCCTTTTTCATTAAACAAACCAAAACAACTTTCCCACCTCATATCCCACACGCCATTGCACTTTCAGCATAACAAATACAAACAAACAAAAACCTTAAATAACCTAGCCACCCCACACGTCTTCAATAAGAATTGGCCACCCTAATAAATCATTTCTCTCCCCACCAAACACCTAAACATTAATTGCCTCCTTCCCCACTCTCCATTATAAAATGGAAACAAACCACACTTGCACCCCCAGCTAGAAACCATGCACGTGAAATATACATAAACCCTAAAAGAATTGCCTCACACAAATAGCACACTCACATCTTTCCACACAAGTTCCCATCACGTCCCCACTACACTCACATAACACACGCCCAGCTTGCCGAGCAGCCCCTTACATGCTTAGCAATTCACTCACTCAGCCCCTTTACAATCAAGCAACACGCCGCCACGCTCAGCCATCCTCACGAAACCAATTTGCACACACAAATAAGCCACGTCCCACAAGCCAAGCATCAACAAAAAAAACCTAACCCTCATCAGCCCACCACATCTTTATGCCTTCAACACGTACGCACACATAGCTACATTACCACACATCACAAACAGCACCCAAAAGCCCTCAAACTCACGAAACCAAGCCTTTGATTCACGCCCAAATCGCCAGCAACTCCCCCCGCAAACACCCCCCTTGTTCACGCCACACAGCAACAAATATAGCAGCTCATTCACGCCAAATCAGACCCTCATACAGCCAATATTCACGCTAAAACTGCACCCAATAAGCCTTCATCATCCAGCAGCAAACTGCAGCCCCTGAACATTCCATTTAGTCTTCACTGCACAGCCCCCTAACACGCTAAATACAACCTATATTCTGCCTCCTTTGTCCACACCAAACACCCTTACAAAACAGCCCCTAAATTGCCCAAACTTGCCTCACTTCAGCCCTAATTCACTGCCAACTACTAAGCCAAAAACCACGATCAGAAAAACCTCGAAACGGAATAAAAACGGTGACCCGAACAGCGAAACGACAAGGCAAAATTCCAAATTAGTGAACCAAGAGGAGTTGAGGAGCATCAACCCTTTCGACGACCAAATATCGCACTTCCGAGAGACGACAAAAAAGGTTAGACCTGAGGGCACCTATTTTATTTATCATCGTTTATTTTTAGTTAATTTGTTATTTTTATTCGCATGAATTAATGAATTAGAGAGCATGTAATTTATTTTATTCGTATGGATTAGTGAATTAAGAGACATTTAATTTATTTTATTCGCATGAAATAATGACTTAGGAGATGTGTGTAGCATGAATATTTATTTTGATATGTTGTTTGGAATTTGTTTACATGAAATAATGATTTAGAAAATGTGTTTTATGGTATCTAGCATGAATAATTAATTAGCATGTTATTTAATTTAAGTTATGTAAATTAGTAACTTGGAAAAGCATGTAATTTACTTTTCTTTGCATGAGAATAATGACTTAATATGTGATGTGATTTCGGGTGAATGGAATATGTGATCTTGCTTGTGGTATATTGGATGGAAACCCGGACATAAATTCCATAGCCGAATCCGAATGGACGGTATTATGGTTTGCACTCGGGATACAATGCCCCGTACCACTTGAAGGATACATGTATTTTATTTCATCCAAACTTGTATTCGAGCATGATTAGGCCATTAGGAAATTGTTTTATTTTTAGCATGATTTAATTATTTTATTTCGCAATAGGAGTTTGATTATGTTTAAATCGTATTTCATTTAATATACTTTATGTGATGCCGAATGTTTGTCGTAATGAAAAGTTTACTGTTGAAGCATGCAAACCTAGAATTTAGACTACTTTGACCAACATGTATGTTGAGTAGACTTGGTTAATATTGCACAAATCCATTCATTACAAACGACATAAGTAAGGGACCATTCCGAACCCAACGGTTTGAGGTCTTCCATTGTGAAGGGTGAGTGTGGCCTTAAATCATTTTCCCGATTCACACCGGGTGGTGACTCCATTATTCTCCAGTTTTGTCCCCCGTGGGATACTCTGTACTCCCAACTAGGCCCTGAGTCTAGAACAGCATGCGTCGCCCAGTTTATGTGTCCTACACAAAGGCTAGGTTCTCTCTTGTTTGAAAAGGAATAAGATTTGTGTATTAAAGAGATGCCATTTAATTAGTGTCACACAAGGAAAGCATATATTTAATTGGGGACAAGATTTGTTTAAATTAGGAATATGTTTATTTGATTTGTTTATTTAGGTATGTGAATTATTTAGATTGGGATGTGATTTATTTAATTTAGGAAGGATATTATTTTAATTATTTTTGGGTGGGTTTTGGTGGGATAATTGGGCTTGGGCATGAGGCTAGCAACAAAACCAGAAGTACCGACACCGTTCAAACGGTGCACGAACGCCCGCAATCTGCTTGACGTTCAAACGTGTTCACGAACGCAACACGAACGAAAGTAGTGAACATGTGAATTGAATCCGATGACATACTTATTCTGAATTTTCTCTTCCGACATACGTTTCCCGCGACTTTCGTGACTTAAAAGGTAGTCTCTCCAAATGAGACTCATCATAGGGACTTATATGCAAAATGCAGTGCCTACAGTCACCCCCACTTTGATGGGACTTGTGTAGTGTGTGACAATGACAATTCTATCAAAGTTGTGCAATGCATTTTTACTTACCTGGCTCGCCAGCTGCCACCTGACTTGCCTGCTGCTTCGAGCTGATTTGATGATGCAGTGGACCTCGATCCTAGGACGCATCTCAATAACTGCAACCAACAACGGGGGCCTCGACCCAGGGACGTATCACAATACCGCTGATAATGTGGGTCACGACCCTGTGACGCATCCTCAAAACTGATGATGCGGGGGCCAACGACACTAGGACGCATCCCGATAACTGCAACCAAAAATGGGGGCCGCGACCCTGGGACGCATCCCGATAACATTGACAATGTGGGTCACGACCCTGGGACGCATCCCCAAAACAACTGATGATGTGGGTCACGACCTTGGGACTCATCCCCAAAACTGATGCTGATGATGTGGGTCACGACCCTGGGACTCATCCCCAAAACTGCTGATGATGTGGGTCACGACCCTGAGACTCATCCCCAAAACTGCTGATGATGTGGGTCACGACCCTGGGACTCATCCCCAAACCTGATGCTGATGATGTGGGTCACGACCCTATGATTCATCCCCAATACTGATACCGATACTGACGCAGACCTCGCCCCTGGGACTCATCCCTAATCTGATGTTTGATATGGGCCTCACCCCCAAACTGATGCGGATGTGGGCCTCGACCCTGGGACTCATCCCTCAACTGATGCTGACATGGGCCTCGCCCCCAAACTGGTGTTGATGTGGGCTTTATTCCTCTAGGCTTTGTTCCCGAACCGTGTAAAGATAGGGCTTTATTCCCCTGGGCCTTGTTCCTGAATTATGTTGACTGTGGGCCTTATTCTTGAACTGTGTTGAATGTGGGCCTTATTCCCGAACTGTGTTGAATGTGGGCTTTATTCCTCTATTATAGTGAATGTGGGCTTTATTCCCGAACTGTACTGAATGTGGGCTTTATTCCCTAACTGTACTGAATGTGGGCTTTATTCCCTGGGCCTTGTTCCTGAATTATGTTAACTATGTGCCTTATTCCCGAACTGTGTTGATTGTGGGCTTTATTCCTCTAGGATTTGTTCCCGAACCGTGTAAAGATAGGGCTTTATTCCTCTGGGCCTTGTTCCCGAACTGTTTTGAAAGTGGGCTTTATTCCCCTAGGCTTTGTTCCCGAACCGTGTAAAGATTGGGCTTTATTCCCCTGGGCTTTGTTCCCGAATTATGTTGACTGTGGGCCTTATTCCCGAACTGTGTTGAATGAGGGCTTTATTCCTCTACTGTACTGAATATGGACTTTATTCCCTGGGCCTTGTTCCCGAATTATGTTGACTGTGGGCCTTATTCCCGAACTGTATTGAATGTGGGATTTATTCCTTAGGCCTTGTTCCCGAACTGTTTCAAGATAGGGCGTTATTCCCATGGGCCTTGTTCCCGAACTATTTTGAAAGTGGGCTTTATTCCCCTAGGCTTTGTTCCCGAACTGTACTGAATGTGGGCTTCGCGCCAAAACTGATACTGATGTGGGGCCCCGCCCCCAAACTGGTATTGAGGTGGGCCTCGCCCCCAGATTGATACTGATATGGGCCTCAACCCCAGACTGATACTAATATGAGCCTCAACCCTGGGCTCGTCCCCAAACTACTGATGTCATATTGATGCTTCTGATTGGCTTTCATTTGCCGCTTTCTCTCTTTCTTCTTCAAAACCTATGAATACAAAAGAAACACAAAACATAAAAAGGAATGTAAAATATGTTACGTGTATACATGCATGCGTGAATGAGTTTCCCATCCCGTTGGGTTAGGTCTTCCGCCAATTCCCTTGATGACCATTCTTCTATTCCTTAGGGAAAATACTGTTTTCAATCTACCCACATTGATCGGCTCGATGAACTCATTTCCTTCCGAGTCTGACAGTCTCACTGCCCCATTTCCCAATTTCTGAATGGATATCCTATCCTTTCTGCTTGCTTCTTCCGAGGATTCCCGGTGTTCTAAACATCGCTGAGTATCATAGTGCCAGGGTTGAATGCTTTTGTCAAATATACTCATGATACAGGTTGAAAAGACGAGACTGAGGCAAGTAAACGAAATTAACGCCTTTATTATCATAAAAAAAGGTTCGAACAAGTAGACAAAACCAATGTCTTTATTAAAAATGTTGGATCAAATAAGCTAGGGAGAACAGCTTCATCATTTGCAGTATCGCCTTCTTCCTCGACCTATGGTTCTTTACTACTATTATCCCTTATCTCAATGCAAGAAGCCTGGTGGTTGAGAGTTTGGAGGACAAAGGTTTCGGGTAGGCCGGAGTTGATCATGTAGGTGGGTGGTGGAATGGAGTGGTAATTAGGTAAGGGATTTATGTATGTGTTAGGTTGTTCTTTTTCTGGATTGGGTATTTTATGAGAGTCAATGAGGTTTTGGACCTCATGCCTAAGGTGTTATGGCCTTTTTCTTGATGGAAGTAACAATACTGGTTTAGGTTCATGTGCGGTGGCACAGGATTTGGAAATGGCCTAGGTTCCAAAGGTTTTAGAAATCCTTGCATCTTCAACTTTTTAAACACCTTTGACAAAGGTCTACCAAGATTGGAGAATTGCCTGTTTTTGACAGTAGCAACCTCAGTAGTAGCGGGCTTGGTCTCAGAGGGCCCCCCGAAAGTCCTTCTATTTTGGCCATAAAACTTCTGATTCTCGGCTTCCTCCTCCTCGATATCCATGACAGTCTCCCTCAACTGTCGAAAATCAACAATCATTGAAGTCATCCTCCTCAGCTTACCATAAATAGAGGGCTTGGTGCCCTTGATGATCATTTTGATCTGGTCCTTCTCTGAAGTCCGAGTTTGCATCTTCAGAAGCTGGCTTCTCCAGCGATTCACGTATTCCTTGAAGCTTTCCTCCGGCTTCTGCTTGGTATTCTCCAAATCGCGAAGTGACAAATCAATCTCCAAGTCTGTAACATACTGTTTCAGAAATGCATCTGCCAATTCCCTCCAATCTTCTTTGACCTTCCTCTCGAGGCTATGATACCACACTACTGGCGCCCCCTAAAGTGACATCCCAAACATTTTCTGAACTTGGCGCTGTGACAGGCCCACTGAACTCATAACTGAAACATATTGTCGAAGATTGACCCTTGGGTTCCCATTCCCATTGAACTTGGCCATATCAGGCATTTTGAACTGAGCCGGCAGCTGTTCTTCAAAAGTCATTGCCTCATAATCTAGCAAGTCTTCATGTTTACCCCTTATTTTGCGGGTAACCGATTCTACCTGATCCCGTAGCTTCTGTAATTTAGCTTGAGACCTTGCCACTTTCCCCACAGCATATTCAGCCATATCATCATCAAAACCCGGAATATCATCATTCAATCTAGTCGGAGGGTCTTCACACCTCTCATTCTCAGAGTTTCCCCCAGCACGGGGCACAGCCATATTGGCTATTGCAGTAGTCAAGGCTTGTAACTGTTCAGTAACCTTAGTGAGATTGGTTTCCAACTGATCCATATGGGATGTTTCATTCTCTAATTCGCTCATGTTTGCTATTAGACTTTTAACAAGTCTTCCATTTTCCCTAACCCAACGGATATCTATGATGGCTCTTAAGACACAAGAGAGTTAACATGATGTGTGTATGCATGAGATGCATGAGATACGTGCGATGTATGGAACATATAATTTAGCCCATTGTTATTTTAAAGCTTCAATCATATTATTGCAAGGTGCAAACTTGTTCCAGTTGAAAAGACCCAACAGGTTTACACCTTTGCGACAACATGGTTAAACAACTTCAAATGATAAGGGGCCCAAACACAGGATGGCCCATCGATATTTTAGAAAATTTTGGCCCAATTGTCATAGGATACGAACTCGTCCCAGTTTAAATGGCAAGTTCGCATTTCTGACAAGAAGTCCAACTGCATCCAAATGAGGATGGTCCCCAAATACAAGCATAAAGAGATAATTCAAGCATAAAGTAATAATTTCTACAGAGTGGCCCATCGACATTTCAGAAGCTTTTGGCCCAATTTTCATAGGATACGAACTCGTCCCAGTTTAAATGGCCCAACAAGTTCGCATTTCTGACAAGAAGCCCAACTGCATCCAAATGAGGATGATCCACAAGAACAAGGAAATAGTTACTATAGGTCATACAACTACGGCCTACGTGTGGGTTTGTGGGAGTGTGAACAAAGAATCTCGCTGGCGAAAGATTGCCCATAACTAGGTCTCCCCACTCAAGGGTTCGAGCAACCAAGTGAGCGCACCCTTTTTATACCTTACGATATGTGCCAACGAGTTATGGTGCATGACTGACTGTCAAATGGATTTCCCGTTGTAGATTCCTCAGAGGGAGGGCGAAACGAACTCTCTTAAAAACCCAAGCCTCTTAGGCTCTTATCGCTTGGTGTCAGGAATAAAAAATGAGTCCTCCAAATTAGTCCATCACGGTAGGCTACAAGTACATGATTATCTAGGTGCCTTCGCAGCTTTTCCTTATAGAAAGGTAGTGGATGAAGGAAGACACCAAACCATGACTTAGCCTTAAAAGTGCCTTTGATTAAACCCCTTTCAACCCACGGTAAACACGGTTAATCAAAGTACAAATCCAAACATTACAAGACATTATTTCGGGGCCAATTCTCTATCCCAGTGGAGTCGCCAGACTGTAGGACACAAATTTTGGATGATGCAGTTCCAGGCTCGCGGCCTGGTTGGGAGTACGGAGTAGCCCACGGGGGACTAAACCGGAGAAATAACATGGAGTCTCCACCCGGTGTGAACTGGGAAAATGATTTAAGGCCGCACTCACCCCTCGTATGGGAAGACCTCAAACCGTTGGGTTCAGAATGGTCCCTTACTTATGCCACTTGTAATGAAATGATTTGTGCAATAATTTAATCGAATCTACGCAACATATTTCCAAGAATATTCTACTTCTAAGTTCACATGCATGAAAGTAATCATCATAACGAACATACGATATCACACAATAATCTCATGAACATGTTGAATCATCAAACATGAAAAATAAATAACAACCTAAACATAAACGTGAATTGAATGCCTATTGCGAAAGAAGATAACCAAATCATGCATAGATGAATAATGTACTAACAGCTAAATCATGCTTGAAATGTGATGAAAAGGAATCAGTTCAGTGTATGTGCGTTTGTGTAGCGTTTGAAAACGCATTCGAACGGGACAAGACCTGATGTAACAAAACGTATAGGCGTTCGAGTAGCGTTCATAAATGTTTTCGAACGGTAAAAAGAAGGTTCATGTTCGTATACCGTTTGATAACGCGTTCGAACGGGACAAGACCTGGTGAAACAAAACGTATGTGTATTCGAGTAGCGTTCAAAAATGCATTCGAACGGTAAACAGAAGGTTCCCGTTCCTATAGCATTTGATAACGCGTTCGAACGAGACAAGACCTAATGAAACAAAATGCATGCGCGTTCGAGTAGCATTCGTAAATGCATTCGAACGGGAAATAGAAGGTTCACGTTCTTATAGCGTTCGAGAACGCGTTCGAACGGGACAGGACCTGATGCAAGATAGACAACGCAAACACATACACAGATGCACAATGTAGGACCCCGTGTGCTCGATTTAACTCATTCCCATTCAATCGAGTATACCTCATCCGGCGCGGAAAAACATCAGGGTAAAGGTAGCCTTTAGGCAATTTTCCTGGAATAGAGGACCTTTAATCCACCCTAGTTAGCCCATGCGCACTAGAATACAATACATGCTTAAATAGAGCAATGATATGCAAAGGGTCAATGACATAACAAGAGGCGTGGCAAATCATCGTGGTAAAGGTAGCCTTTTAGGCATTTCCCTCGAATTGAGGACCTTTAATCCACCCTAGCTAGCCCATGCGCATTACATCATAATGCATAAAAATGAATGAGACAATAATGTGGACTTCCAGATATCGGATTAAACGTATCTCACATTCAATCAAACACACTTCGTCTGGCGCGGCAAAGTATTGTCATAAAGGTAGCCTTTTGGACTTTTCTCCCCTCAAATTGAGAACCTTTAGACTAACATACTAAGCCCATGTGCATTACATTACAATGCATATAAAATAAAGACAACAATGTAGGACTATACTCGATTGAACATATCTCACGTTCAACCAAACATACTTCGTCCGGCTTGGCAAAGTATTGTCGTAAAGGTTGTTAGACAGTTATGACCCATAGCATCACTATTTATAAAAGACATTGTGTTTTTGTACAAATTAATTATGTAGCAATGGAAATTGCCTTTTATCATTTCGTAATTAGATTAATTAAATGTGTGAATGATGAAAGTCCTTATGATTAGTTCTGGATTGAGATGATATGAGACAGTATCAATCCATGACGGTTTAATCATTAAATATCCCTAGTCGTAGTATTATCGAGACTGGACTTCGATAATGTGGAATAGACTAGTATCGCACTTGTGCGTGTTATGGAAGCGTAACATCATAATTATTATATATTTAAGTATTGGATACTTATGCAAGTGTGGTAGGAGGTTGTGTTTTACCGATGGTACGGAAAACAGCTTCGCTTTAGATAGACCCCTCGGAATCCCATTGGTAGTGTGACTATGTGTCTATGGGAGTCCGCATCAGGGTAGGTGTATTTGGTCTTAACCTGAGACTTGCATCGCTAGTACTTGCGACAATCAATACGCTTTAGTTTTGGTCATCTAGGACTTTAACAGGTTCTGTGTACCCCTCTTCTTTATTGAGAATCGTAGTGTATTGGATGTGATGTCAAGACGGAAGTATCACTTCAGTCATATAGAGATGATGGTCACGCAGGGATACAGAACTGGTTCTCTAAAAGGTTGCAACCGTCGGGATAATATGATAGGTCATGATTATCCGATAATAAAGAGACTAGTTGCTTCTGATCCGATATATGCTTCGTACGGGGCAGACACTATTCCAGCTCCAGGCCTTGCATGTGACATTCGATACTGGATCACGAGATACGCAATACTATGTATACTACGCCTGACATAGATTATATATTCCATTAAGAATATTTCTGGAGAATTGGGTAGTAATGGCGCATTGCTAGAAGCCAACCTTGTCTCGTAAATCGGTAAGAACGTAGTACAAGGTACGTACGTGTTCGGATAGTCCGACGACCGGATTTACTGCCAACATATCCATGGATCTGTTGGGTCGCTTCCCGAAGATTCACCGATGATGTATGATTCGAACTTTATTAATCTGGGATTAATAGCGAAGAGACTTTATCTGGGATAAAATACTATTTGAAGAGAGAGAACGATTAATTTGAAATTAATCGATAAAATAATAAATTCGATATATTAAGCGAAATAGGATTTCGACGCGGAATTAAAATTGGATTTTAATTCGGGCTAACGAATTGATTTAGAATTAATTCGCAAGCGACATGAATAGTAATTTTGCTAGGAATTAAAGTGGTTATCTTATAGTTGGGTAAAATATTGATTTATTAACCTGGAACACTAAATTATGTAAAAACCTCTTGTAGGACACGGGAACTGGGCGTCGCTTGCTGTTCCGGGTTCGCGGCCCGGTTGGGAGTACGGAGTAGCCCACGGGGGACTAAACCGGAGAATAATGGAGTCGCCACCCGGTGTGAACCGAGATAAAGATTTAAGGCAGCACTCACCCCTCGCAAGGGAAGACCTCAAACCGTTGGGTTCGGAATGGTCCCTTACTTATGTCAATTGTAATGAATGGATTTGTACAATTTTAACCAAGTCTACTCAACATACATATATATACATGCTTCGAAAGTAAATTTTCATTACGGTAAACATGCAATATCATACAATGAACATGCTGAATTATCAAACACGAAAACTAAATAACAACCTAAGCATAAACGTAGATTAAACTCCTATTATGAAGGAAAATAACTATAACATACATGTAGGAAATAACGTACAAACGACCCAATCATGCTTAAGAAATAAATAACTTACTAATAACCTAATCATGCTCGCACACAAATTTGGATGAAACGAAACATGTGTGTCTCTCAAGTGGTACGTGGCATTGTATCTCGAGTGCAAACCGCAATACCGTCCATTCGGATTCCGCTACGGAATTTACGTCTGGGTTTCCATCCGATATACCGCAAGAGAAAACACATATTCCGTTCATCCAGAATACACATCATACAATCTCATGGATACATTAAATTAATACATGCAAAAATAAACATGTGGCCAAGGAATTTGGCCATTTTCAATGTAGGACCTCGCATACCCGGTTGGACGTATTCCACGTCAACCGAGTACGCCGTGTCCGGAACAACAAAATAGAATATAACAAAGGGTGCCCTCAAGTCTTACCTTTTTAGTCGCTTTCCGGGAGTGCGTTTCACCGTGCCGGAAGGGGTATCGTTCCACTATTCTCGTTGATCAATTGTTTATGTTATTTTCACTGTTCGCAATTTCCGCTGTTTTCTCGGGTTCGCTGTTTTCGTTGTTTCTTCCGTTTTCGACGGGTCCGCTATTTTTACTGTTTTCACTATTTTCTCTATTTTCAACGGATTCGCTCGATGTTTCTGCTCGCCATTTTTTTTTATATTTTCTCTATTTTCAAGGTATTTTCTGGTCACTATTTAGGACGATTTGTAGGCACTGTCTTGCGGGTTTTTGGTACGGTTTAGGGTCGGTTTTCGATGCGATGAAGGTGCGCTTAGGGTGCAGTTTTGGGGACTGAGAGGGGGTATTTTTCTCACTGGTTTTCACGCGATGTTCGTCAGGTCTAACCTTTTATTCACTCCTTCTAACTCTCGGCAAAGACATAAACCCTTCAAACCCACTTAGCATTCATGCACTAACCACTCCCTAACTGCCCTCACCTCTCTCGGCATTCTCATCTCTCAACAACTAAAAAGGGAGCCCTAACTGAAGCTAACTCTCATCACTCTTCTCTACCATCTCTTGGTGGAATATAAAATAAGTAAACCCTAATGGCCTCTCGGTTCTACCCATGTAGCAGCCCCACTCAAGCCCTCCTTCATCATCTTCAACGCACACTGCTCACGAATTACACACACGTAGCCAGGCACTGCAGCCACACTCAGGCCATGCAAACACATTTCACGTAAATGTACATTGCCCCCTACACACAATAACCACCTATTCACAATATTACCCTCACGTAACAACTCCCCCATGGACACGTAACAAGCCTGTTCTCACAACAACAAAGACTATCTCAAACTGCTGCTCCTTTATCCATCAACCCTTCACGCAAACTGCCCATTTCCTGTCTCAACTTCACGCATGCATGGGGTAGTTCGTTCGCTGTTTAGGGGGGGTGCTTGTGTGCAGTGCGTTGAGCTGCAGTGCGTGAGGGTTTCTTGACTTTTGAAGGCTTGCTGAATGGGCATCGATACTTAAGGGCTGATGAAAATGATTTTTGGCATTGACAGAGGCTGGTTAGGTGGCTTTTGAATGGTCTGTTCAGGGGGTTCATGGCTAAAGGTCTGGTGGCATTGTTGAGGGCTGGACGTGAGTGTTTCAGTTCGGTAGAGGGGCCTTTGTGCGTGTTAGCGTGAGAGAGCTGAGTTCAAGATGCTTTGTGCGTGAGTTTAGGGGCTGGATGGAGGCTTGAATTTTGCGTGTGAAGAATGATGATAGAGGGATAAGGGACGTGGCAGTGTCTTCCCTTTTCTTTGGTGCGTGTATGGTGATGAATTTAAAGAAGCTCAGTGGCGTAAAGGCATGAGATAATTAAGGAAGAAAAATGGTGTGATTGAGGCAAAATAATGGAGTTAATTCGGTGATTGATGGTTGTTTTCGGTGGGTGATGGGAGGCTTTGAAAATGGTGGATGAATGGCGTGGATGGAGGATGAAATGAAGGAGGAAATTGGAGTGCTGTTGTTTGTTTGGTTTGTTTGGTTGAATGGCACGCGGGGCATGTGAGAATGGTTTGTGTTTGCTTGTGAAAAAAAGGTATTGCAGTGGGGTTGCATGGAAGAAGGCATGTGGCTTGGCAAGATGAAGACAATTGGTGTTGTTACCGTGTGGGGTTGTGTTTGGAAAATGGCGGTGGTTCACGTGTATGAGGGGGAATGAAATGATGAAGGGATTTTGGCTTGATGGAATTTTGTTGCATGGCTTTTGAAGGGGCACATGGGTAGGTTTAAGGTTCGGGGCGAGAATAAATTTTGAAACAAAGACTCCATGAGCAAACCCGAGGTTAAGCGAGCGAACAAAAATCTAACAAAACGTCAATTCTTGACTTTTCCCTTCCATCGTCCGTTTCCCGCGACTCCCGCGACTTAAAAAGTGGTGCCTCTGTACGAGGTTCATCATTGGGCTGGTATGCAAAAATGCAATGCCTACAGTCGCCCTCACTTTGATGAGACTTGTTCAGTGTGTGACAATGACAATCCTATCAAAGTTCATGCAATGCATTTTTACTTACCTGGCTCGCCAGCTGCCACATGGTTTGCCTGTTGTGCAGAATTAAGTTAATATTGCCGTACCTGGCGTGCTAAACCCCGTACCAGAGGTGTCGCAGTTGCGTCTCCGTACCTAGAGTGCCGCAGTGGTGATGATTGTCCATTTTCGAACCATGCTCCATTTTCAGAGTGCCATTTTCGACATATGTTGTGGGTGCTCCATTTTGGAGTGCCATTGTCGGCAGTTGATGTGGTACCGGTCCATTTTCGAACCGTGCTGTGTGAGAATGTGGCTCATTTTGAACCGTTACTTGATGAGAGATGGCTCATTTTTGAACCATTACTTGATGAGAGGTCATTGCTACCACAAACCTGCAAATACAAAGCAAAAATTACATGTATATGATATGTCGTTCGGAGTGCCATCTTCGGCATCTGTTGTGTGTGCCCCATTTTGGAGCGTCATTTTCGACAAGTGAGAGTGTGCCCCATTTTGGAGAGCCATTTTCAGCAAGATGAGTGTGTGCCCCATTTTGGAGCGCCATTTTCGGCAAGATGAGAGTGTGCCCCATTTTGGAGTGCCATTTTCGGCAAGATGAGAGTGTGCCCCATTTTGGAGCGCCATTTTCGGCAAGATGAGTGTGTGCCCCATTTTGGAGCCATAACTGATGCTGATAGCAGCCTATTTCCAAACTATTGCTGATGTGAAAGTGGCCCATTTCCGAACCAATGCCGATACTGATAGCGGCTCATTTCCGAACCAACACTGATGTGATAGTGGCCCATTTCCGAACCATTGGTGATGTGAAAGCGGTCCATTTCCAAACCAATACTGATGTGAGAGTGGTCCATTTCCGAACCAATGCTAATGTGAAAACGGTCCATTTCCGATCCAATGCTGATGTGAAAGCGGTCCATTTCTGAACCAACGCTGAGGTGAAAGCGGTCCATTTCTGAACCAATGTTGATATGAAAGTGGTCCATTTCTGAACCAATACTGATGTGAAAGCGGTCCATTTCCGAACCAACGCTAATGTGAAAGAGGTCCATTTCCGAACCAATGCTGATGTGAAAGCAGTCCATTTCCAAACCATAACTGTCATGAGAGAGAGGTCCATTTCCGAACCGTGCAGATGAGAGATAGTCCATTTTCGAACCAAAACTGATATGAGAGTGGTCCATTTCCGAACCAATGTTGAATCTGATGTGAAAGTGGTCCATTTCCGAACCAATACTGATACGAGAGTGAGGTCCATTTCTGAACCATCGCTGATAATGATGTGGGAGTGAGGTCCATTTTCGAACCATTGCTGAATCTGAAAACGGTCTATTTCCGAACCAATGCTGATGCGATAGCGGTCCATTTCCGAACTAATGCTGATGCGAAAGTGGTCCATTTTTGAACCATTGCTGATGCTGATTTGGGCTTCGCCCCCAGAGTGCCATTTTCGGCAAAACTGATCTGATACCGAATTGTGGGTCTTGTTCTCGATTCGTTGAGGGTCTTGTTCCATGAATTGTGGGTTTCGTCTCCGTGGGTGAAGTTCCCAATCTGAGTTGAGGATCTTGTTCCCTGGCTGTGTTGACTGTGGGTTTTGGCTTCGTGGGTCTTGTTCCCACCGCGAGTTGAGGGTCTTGTTTCCTGAATTGTGTTGAGGGTCTTGTTCACTGAATTTTGTTGAGGGTCTTGTTCCCTGAACTGAGTTATGGGTCTTGTTCCCAATCTGAATTGTGATTAGGGTCTTGTTCCCTGAACTGAATTGTGGTGAGGGTCTTGTTCCCTGAATTGCGTTGAGCTGAAGGTCTTGTTCCCGATCTGAATTGAGCTGAGGGTCTTGTTCCCTGAACTGAGTTGTGGGTCTCGCCCCCAGAAATTCATATTGCCTCTCATGAGAGAATCTAGATAGCTGGACATACTTTTGTCCTCAATGAATGCTTTGCGTCGAAACCTGAGAACCTTCAAAGTACTCGATACAACTCAAATCCGACCGTCTGAGTGAATGATCTGAGCTAGACTCCAAGTGTGTGTGTGTCAGGGCTCTTTCGCAGCTTGGTCCTTAAGTAAGCCAACTTGATGATTTTGTTTTGGAGAATCGAACTAGTAGGTCTAACCAACCTGGATGTCTTAATCACATTTTGTGATTACTTCAGCATACTCAACATGATATGGTCTACTTTTTTTTTGTCTCTTTTTTTTTTCTTTCTTTTCATTTTGGACTTTTTTTTTTTGACACGCCTACCCTTTAAGGTAGCATTTCTCCTTATGTTGGTCCTAATACTCGCCCATGGGTAGCTTCACGCTTATCGGTTATAGGCGGCCCATTTTTCTCTTTCTTTTTTCATAGAGACTTTTCCTTCGTTTCCAACCATATCATATATCGTAGCATCAGTAAACCAGGGTGGACATCCAGGCAAGCGGTCATTCACTGATCCACTATCTCTTCAACTAGTCATCTTGCCAACCACTCAGGCTTCTACTGCTGAGATCCTGTAATCAAGTGCTTATGAGTCTAACCGAGATCAGTCCATTCAGAATACCGGACGAGAACACGTCTCGCACTTATCGTTTCTATGGTTTCTTCCCTACAACATATAATGTCATCATCAGACATATGTCTAGCCACTAAAGATTTCTCCTTTCTCTGACATTCCTCTTTTCAATTGCTGGTAATTTGGGGCTTCGCCCCCATGGGTTCATTTCTGAATATTGCTGGTATTATTTTATATGCTTTCAACTTGCTTGTATTCTTCTGCTTTCTTTTTCCTTCTTTAAGACCTGCGAACACAAACAAAACAATAGAATGAAAACATGTGTGTGTGATATGTAAGTACGCAAGTGTAGAGGTACTCCCTTTTCGTGATGGGTTGGATCCTCATTGTGCTCCTTGGAGCCATATGTCTCTGGTCGCCCCCTGTTGGTTCTCTTTTGTTTGAAATCTGCAAAAATAAAACACAAAACAAAGGATGCAAGTTACGTGTATGCTTGTATGCATGGATGAATTTCCTATCCCGTTGGGTTAGGTTTTCTGCCAATTCTCTTGGTGACTGCTCGGCCTTCTCTTCCTCAGGCAAAGTACAACATTAATCGGCTCGGTGAACTCATTCCTTTCCCAGTCTGACGGTTTCGCTGCCCCATTTCCCAATTTCTGAATGGCCATTCTGTCTTTTCTGCTTTACTCCTTCTGAGAATTCTCTGTGTTCCAGATTCCTCTGAATATCATGATACCAAGGCTTCCCGTCATTGACTTCCACATCCAATATCCTTTCTGTCTCATATACTGGTTTACTTACCGTTATCAGCACAAGTGGTCCCATCACCAATTTCTCTAGATTTTCTCAAGTTGGCAAATTGTCTATTTCCGATAGGGGCAATCTCTGAGGGAGTAGGCTTGGTCCTTGAAGGTTCCCCAATGGTCCTTTCATTCTGGTTGCATAAGCTTTTGTCATTGGCTATATGGGGCACGGTCAAGCTGGCCACAACATTAGTCAACACTTGCAATTGTTCAACAATTTCGGCTACTTTGATCTCCAATCGATCTAGGCGGGATTCCTCGTTGGCTGACTTGCTCATGCTGATTGATGGTCCTTTGACAACTCTTCATTCTTTCCTAACCCAACGGGAATCTATGATGGCTTTTAAGACACAAAGGGTTAACATGATGCGTGTATGCATGAGATATGTGCGATGTATGGAATAAATATGCTCATAAAAGAATTTACACTAATTGGCCCGTTATCATTTTAAAGTATTTAATCACATTATTGCGCATTGCAAACTTGCCCCAGTTGAAAAGGCCCAACAGGTTTACACTTTGCGATAATATAACTAAATAACTTCAAATGATAAAAGGCACAAACACAAACTGGCCCATCGGCATTTTAGAAATTTTGGCCTAATTGTCAAAAGGACATGAACTTGTCCCAGTTTAAATGGTCCAACGAGTTCACATCTTTTGACAAAGAGTCCAACTAAATCCAAATGACAACGGTCCAAAACACAAGCATAAACACAGTAGTCATGATTAATTAAAACACAAATCACAAACATTACAAAACATTATTTCGGGGCCGATTCTCTATCCCCAGTGGAGTCGCCAGACTGTAGGACACGGGAACTGGGCGACGCTTGCTGTTCCGGGCTCGCGGCCCGGTTGGGAGTACGGAGTAGCCCACGGGGGACTAAACCGGAGAATAATGGAGTCGCCACCCGGTGTGAACCGAGATAAAGATTTAAGGCAGCACTCACCCCTCGCAAGGGAATACCTCAAACCGTTGGGTTCGGAATGGTCCCTTACTTATGTCAATTGTAATGAATGTATTTGTGCAATTTTAACCAAATCTACTCAACATACATATATATACATGCTTCGAAAGTAAATTTTCATTACGGTAAACATGCAATATCATACAATGAACATGCTGAATTATCAAACACGAAAACTAAATAACAACCTAAGCGTAAACGTAGATTAAACTCCTATTACGAAGGAAAATAACTATAACATACATGTAGGAAATAACGTACAAACGACCCAATCATGCTTCATAAATAAATAACTTACTAATAACCTAATCATGCTCGCACACAAATTTGGATGAAACGAAACATGTGTGTCTCTCAAGTGGTACGTGGCATTGTATCCCGAGTGCAAACCGCAATACCGTCCATTCGGATTCGGCTACGGAATTTACGTCCGGGTTTCCATCCGATATACCGCAAGAGAAAACACATATTCCGTTCATCCAGAATACAGATCATACAATCTCATGGATACATTAAATTAATACATGCAAAAATAAACATGTGGCCAAGGAATTTGTCCGTTTTCAATGTAGGACCTCGCATACCCGGTTGGACGTATTCCACGTCAACCGAGTACGCCGTGTCCGGAACAACAAAATAGAATATAACAAAGGGTGCCCTCAGGTCTTACCATTTTAGTCTCTTTCCGGGAGTGTGTCACACCGTGCCGGAAGGGGTATCGTTCCACTGTTCTCGCTGATCCACTATTTCTGCTGTTTTCACTGTTCGCAATTTCCGCTGTTTTCTTGGGTTCGCTGGTTTCGTTGTTTTGTCCGTTTTCGACGGGTCCGCTGTTTTTACTATTTTCACTGTTTTCTCTGTTTTCAACGGATTCGCTCGATGTTTCTGCTCGCCATTTTTTTATATTTTCTCTGTTTTCAAGGCATTTTCTGGTCACTGTTTGGGACGATTTGTAGGCACTGTCTTGCGGATTTTTGGTACGGTTTAGGGTCGGTTTTCGATGCGATGAAGGTGCGCTTAGGGTGCAGTTTTGGGGACTGAGAGGGGGTATTTTTCTCACTGGTTTTCACGCGATGTTCGTCAGGTCTAACCTTTTATTCACTCCTTCCAACTCTCGGCAAAGACATAAACCCTTCAAACCCACTTAGCATTCATGCACTAACCACTCCCTAACTGCCCTCCCATCTCTCGGCATTCTCATCTCTCAACAACAAAAAAAAGGGAGCCCTAACTGAAGCTAACTCTCATCACTCTTCTCTACCATCTCTTGGTGGAATCAAATAAGTAAACCCTAATGGCCTCTCGGTTCTACCCACGTAGCAGCCCCACTCAAGCCCTCCTTCATCATCTTCAACGCTCACTGCTCACGAATTGCACACACGTAGCCACGCACTGCAGCCACACTCAGGCCATGCACACACACTTCACGTAAACATACATTGCCCCCTACACACAATTACCACCTATTCACAACATTACCCTCACGTAACAACTCCCCCAAGGACACGTAACAAGCCTGTTCTCACAACAACAAAGACTATCTCACACTGCCGCTCCTTTATCCATCAACCCTTCACGCAAACTGCCCATTTCCTGTCTCAACTTCACGCATGCATGGGGTAGTTTGTTCGCTGTTTAGGGTGGATGCTTGTGTGCAGTGCGTGAGTGTTTCTTGACTTTTGAAGGCTTGCTGAATGGGCATCGATACTTAAGGGCTGATGAAAAGGATTTTTGGCATTGACAGAGGCTGGTTAGGTGGCTTTTGAATGGTCTGTTCAGGGGGTTCACAGCTGAAGGTCTGGTGGCGTTGTTGAGAGCTGGACGTGAGTGTTTCAGTTCGGTGGAGGGGCCTTTGTGCGTGTTAGCGTGAGAGAGTTGAATTCAAGATGCTTTGTGCGTGAGTTTAGGGGCTGGATGGAGGCTTGAATTTTGCGTGTGAAGAATGATGATAGAGGGATAAGAGACGTGGCAGTGTCTTCCCATTTTCTTTGGTGCGTGTATGGTGATGAATTTAATGAAGCTCAGTGGCGTAAAGGCAGGAGATAATTAAGGAAGAAAAATGGTGTGATGGAGGCAAAATAATGGAGTTAATTCGGTGATTGATGGTTGTTTTCGGTGGGTGATGGGAGGCTTTGAAAATGGTGGATGAATGGCGTGGATGGAGGATGAAATGAAGGAGGAAATTGGAGTGCTGTTGTTTGTTTGGTTTGTTTGGTTGAATGGCACGTGGGGCATGTGAGAATGGTTTGTGTTTGCTTGTGAAAAAAAGGTATTGCCGTGGGGTTGCATGGAAGAAGGCATGTGGCTTGGCAAGATGAAGACAATTGGTGTTGTTGCCGTGTGGGGTTGTGTTTGGAAAGTGGCGGTGGTTCACGTGTATGAGGGGGAATGAAATGATGAAGGGATTTTGGCTTGATGGAATTTTGTTGCATGGCTTTTGAAGGGGCACAGGGGTAGGTTTAAGATTCGGGGCGAGAATAAATTTTGAAATAAAGACTCCATGAGCAAACCCGAGGTTAAGCGAGCGAACAAAAATCTAACAAAACGTCAATTCTTGACTTTTCCCTTCCGTCGTCCGTTTCTCGCGACTTAAAAGGTGGTGCCTCCGTACGAGGTTCATCATTGGGCTGGTATGTAAAAATGCAATGCCTACACCTCTTCCGATGGTCAACTACAAATATCCAGTATAACCCAATTGAACCATATGTCTTTGTCAACCAAATTACCTGGATTCATTAAGATTAAGTTCCAATTATGGCTACCCCCACCCGACAGGTATATTCCTATCCTGTAAGGAAATCTATTAAAGGGTTATCTATCCTCAAGGAAGATCGTGGGCTATTGAGTCTAAGGTCTTAAACTTAAAATCCCTATGTCTAGTTCATTTTAAGTTTACCAGTTCAATTTTATTAATGGCCAGTTAATAAAAAACATTAAGATTAAGACTCAATAAATAAACCTTTATATTACCCAAACTATAATTTAACCCCTTATAAACCGGTGATATTGGATTTCATCACAACCCCAGATAACTGGCTTAGTTACGACACATATTTACGGGTAGTAAAAATTTAATTAAAATAAAAGACATAAAGTAAATTCTGAAAATTAAATACTGAAAAGTAAATTGCTGAAAAGTAAAAATAAGTAAAAAGTAAAATTAAAAAGTAAAAAGTAAAAAGTAAAAAAAAAAAAAAAAGTAAATTACTGAAAGTAAATTGCTGAAAAGTAAATTACTGAAATTAAATAATGTAAAAGTACAATAAAAGAAAATGCTGGGGTTAGAGGATCAACTTTTATTACTACTATTTTAGATATCTCCCTTAATATAATATATTAACTTTGCGTGATAATTACCAACCAGCCATATAGGCGGTATCATGATTAAGTCAAATTAATAATTAATTACCAACCGACCGACCAGGCGGTATCCATACTTAGTCAGGTTAAAACCAATTTATAATTAATTTCCAACCGGCCAATATAGCGGTATCCTCATTAAGTCAGATTTTAAATAGTTTATATTTTATATTTAAGGGAGATTAATCTAGATAGAAATAATAAAATCTTTATCTTTTACCCCATCAAATGGGAGTTACCTCCTCATTGCTTGAAAAATAAAAACTGCAAAAGTAAAGAAAGAAAAGGTTTGTGTGTAAAAGTAAATTGCGGAAAGTAAAAACTGAAAAGTAAAGAAAAGAAAGTGCGAAAGCGGAAATTAATTACTGGAAGCTGTAAATAAACAAACAAGATACAATCTTCTTATTTATTCATTATGAATTTCAAAGAAGAAAGTATGAATTTTACAAATAAAATGGCTTGGTATTTATAGGCAAAATTTTGCCTATATCAAATCATCCATCAAATTCTCCACCAAATCCATTATTAATTTCTCCACTAATTACTCCATAAAATCCATAATTGCTCCACTAATTGCTTATCGTGTTTGGTTTTGATTTGATAATTTTATTAATTATTTATTAATTTATATTTTGCTTTGAAAATGATTGATAATGACTTTAATAATTACACATCACACACTTCTGGATGGTTCATCAATTGTGGTCATGAAATATTCAGAATTCGAAAATATTTTCTCTTTTAAAGTTGTAGAGCTTTGAGTCTTCTTTAATCTGGAACTTGACTCAGCTCAATCCGATATCTGAGTAAAAAGTTTTGCCCAAAATACGACAGATGCGCAAAACTGGAATTCCCAAAACTGCACTTCGTCAAAACGCCCTTTCAAGTTTCCAATTTCCAAAATTAATATATCAAGTCCAATAATTGCCCTTATTTGACCCATATTTCATCCTAAATGATTTCATTGAGACCCAATATTATTTTATCTGCAAAATAAATTAAAACACATCAAAACGTTCATCAAACCCGAGAAACTAAACAAAATATTAAGTTAAAGGGGCGGTAAATATTGATATATTTTCCGCTCATCACACCCCCAAACCTAAAATTTTGCTAGTCCTCGAGCAAAACAACAAAATAAAATACAAGAAACAATTAAAATTAAACTAAGCCACTTTCGTAGGGATCACGGTTGCATTTAGCATATGCAACAAGCCTTTAAACCCCTAGGTGTCCCTAGTGGACGAGTTGTAGTCTCGTGAGGGCTTACAGCAACGATACCCACAAACGTTTTACAAAAGTAAAAAGATAATAAAACTAATGCACACAAAAGCAAAAAGACAAGCGAAAAGAGAATAAAGATGTTAGTGACTAATCAGGTGAAACTTCTACTCCAAGTTACTAGTTGTTTTGTTTTATTCTAAATTACTGAATAAGTAAATTTTCCGATTATTTTTACCATTCTTCATATACATAGCCAACAAAATATTAAATTACTTATTTTTGCCCACAACAGTCATAAGTGCAGTTGATAAGAGAGTAATATTTTTATCCTAAAGTTCTATCAGATTTCACAACTTTTTGTAGCAATGGAATAATTTTTCTCATTTTTCTGATTTTTTCTTTGATTTTTCTCTATTTTTTATTTATATACAATATCTTCCGTCTATGTAGCGAGTGTTGGGTCGATGACTCCCAAACTAGTTGGCTTTAGGGCACCAGGTGTTAAGACAACCCTACAGACTTAATCACTCAGACTTCAGATATATATATTTTTGCAGCATCTTCGATCCATGTAACGAGTTTTGGGCCAGTGACTCCCAAACCAGTTGGCTTTAGGGCACTAGGTGTTAAAACACCCTTACGGACTTAATAACTCGGATCTCAGACGTTTTTTTTTTTTTTACTCAATTGCTTTTTGAGATGTTTCCTCCAATTAAACTAGAGCACTGAATATTACAAACTTTTCAATTTTAGCTCATGTCCGTATGTTACTATATATGTTGATAATATATGTCAACTGAGCATATGAAGATCCATTTTAGTCCGTTTTATGGAGAATTTATAAATTAAATAATTTAAAAGGAAATAAACAAAAATTAACTGATTTCGAAAATAGGCTTGAGATACGTCTCAGGAGTGGAAACTCCTTAATCAGCTATCTCTTACCAATTTCACCTTTTTAGTCAAAATAAAAACACAAAAACACAAAATATTTTTGTAATTTTTTCAATTTTTTCAATTTTTTATTTTTATTTTTCAAAAAAATTTGGATTAAAAATAAAAATAACACACAAACTAAAAATAAGGTACTGATCAACTAATTCTCTCCCCCAAACCTAAATGAGACATTGTCCCCAATTTCTTAAACAGTAAAAGGAGAGTTAAGAAGGTCGTCCCTGGTTAGCTGAAATTCTACACGAAAAGTTAAAGGTTAAGATCCAGATTAACACGACGTCTCTTACCACGATCGTTCTCGGACCAATTTATCTTTGAAAGGATATGGTCAACTTATAGTTCATAGGCTATGAGTTGGTCTATTAGATCCGGAGCAGTTCTGGCAGTAAAGAGGAGTTCTTTCATAGGTTTTGACACGAACCCATTTCTCCGAGCATCATCAAGAAACACACAAAGAAAATCATAAAATCCATCAACATTAAACAGTCCAAGCGGTTTCTGGTGTATGTTCAGGTTCGCCCAAGATAGAACTATAAAAATTTCCTCCAATGTACCCAAGCCACCTGGCAAAGCGATAAAAGCATCAGCACGGTTAATCATTTCTACCAGTCGTTCAGACATACCTGGCACGATCAGTTCCTCTCCGTTTGATGATCCAATAAGATTTGCCTCTGCCAAGGGTTTTGGGATGATTCCCAAAACATGACTGCCTCATTCCTGTACAGCCTTTGAAACGATCCCCATAAGTCCGAGATTTCCTCCGCCATATATTAAGTGCATATTCCTTGCAGGTAAGACTCGACCCAATTCCTGTGCTGCTTCTACGTATTGTGGTTTAGTACCAACAATACTACCGCAAAACACACAGATGTTTTCAACTCGTCTTCTTGAAGTGGCTTCCATGTTTTACTCTGGATGTCTTCAAAAGTGCAATGATGAGTTGAATTTATAATACCTGAAAAGGGTGAGTAAAATAATAGCACTAGTACCTGCCAAATGACAATTATTAGTTAAACAAATCGTGATAGTCAAAAAGGTCTGGATCCTGTCGGAGAAAATATAACGAAACAAATTACAATTATTAGGAAAAGACAAAGAGATATAATATTTACAAGAAAAGTAGCGGCTTGATTGACGTCTATGCGTCAAGGACAAGCTTCCCATCCAATTTTCTTATAAATTGGCAAACAGGGTCTTTTTGAGTCAGATTCCCAAGACTTAACTGTTGTCTTTCTTTTTGAAATTGTGTATGTAATTTGCGAAAGGCTATGTGAACATATCCACTGGGATGCGTCTCAAGAGTTGAAGATATATCACCTAAAGACTCCTTACTCAAGCCATCCCTAATGAATTTAATTTTGTCTTCGCGATTATCAGACATCATTCCTAAAGAACGACAACGAGTATTGCAATTCCATCGTGCACATTTGTAACAAACACCCATTTGTTTAGCTCTACGTTTCTTTGCATAGGTACTTCTTCCAAAACCAGGCAGATGTGAAATAAAAGAGTCAGAAGACTCACCTGCCAATCGGACCCGTGCTTCAATTACCCAACGAATGTTATTAGGAACACCGTGAATTGTCAGTAACCTCATCCGTTCCAAGCGAGCTTTGTAGACTTTCATTAGAGATTTTTGAAGGAGAGAAGGAAATTGCTTGTGAAGATTTGCGAGAGCTTCTTCCATCTTGAAATGATTTAATCTGCAAAAACTAAACACACATAATTAAATCACACCAAATCACAATATATACACAAATTGCATGGGTTGCCTCCTTGCGAGCCCTAAGTTTAGAGTTGTCAGCTAGACTTGACTTCTCGAACGTTAAGCTGGATCTGAAAGTGTGAAACTTTCTTTTTATCGCTCAAATGATTCTCCCAAGTAGTGTTTGACACGCTGACTGTTAACCTTGAATGTGTTGTTGGTGTTAGGATCTAGTAACTCAACAGCTCCATAAGGTAAAACCTAAGTGATCACAAATGGACCTAACCACCTAGATTTCAACATTCCAGGGAAAATTTTCAACCTCGAGTTGTACAACAACACCTGCTGCCTTGGTTCCAACTGTCTGTGCACTATTTTTCGGTCATGCCATTTCTTGGTATTTTCCTTGTACAATTTGGCATTCTCATAAGCCTGTAAGTGAAATTCCTCCAATTCGTTGAGTTGATGAAGTTGTTTCTCCCCTGCAGCTTGTGAATCAAGATTCAACTTCTTCAGTGCCCAGTACGCCTTGTGCTCAAGCTCAACTAGCAGATGACACGCTTTCCCAAACACCAATCGATATGGAGACATAACAATGGGTGTCTTGTAAGCTGTCCTGTAGGCCCATAATGCATCATATAGTTTTGTTGACCAGTCTCTCCTTGTTGATTCAATAGTTCTTTCTAGGATTCTTTTGATTTCCCTGTTTGAAACCTCAACCTGTCCATTTGACTGTGGATGGTAAGCTGTGGCAACCTTGTGAGTAACTCCGTATTTGGATAGAAGTGCATCGAAGTATCTGTTGCAGAAATGAGAGCCACCATCACTTATGATTGCACGAGGTGTTCCGAACCGAGTGAAAATATTCTTTTTCAGGAATTTGATCACGACTTTTGAATCATTGGATGGCAGTGCAATTACTTCGACCCATTTGGAGACGTAGTCTACAACAACCAGGATGTACAGGTTTTCGAATGATGGAACAAAGGGTCCCATGAAATCAATACCCCATACATCGAATATTTCCACTTCTAGAATGTTTTGCAACGGTCATTCGTTTCTCCTGGAAATATTTCCCATTCTCTGGCACCTGTCACATTGAAAAGCAAAAAGATAAGCATCTTTAAAAAGAGTGGGCCAGAACAAACCTGATTGTAGGAATTTGGCTGCAGTTTTATTTTCGCTGAAATGTCCGCCATATGGTGATGAATGACAGTGCTGCAAAACACTGTTGATTTCCTCCTGTGGAACACATCGTCTCAATAGTTGATCAGCACACCGTTTGAACAGGTATGGCTCGTCCCAGACATAGTGCTTGACTTCTTTGAAGAACTTCTTTCGTTGCTGAGTTGTCCATTCCAACGGCCATTTTCCTGACACAATGTAGTTGACATAGTCAGCATACCAAAGGACTTCATGTTGTTTCATGGAAAACAGATGTTCATCTGGAAAAGTTTCTTTGATTGACAGATCTTTGTCAGCTGTGTTTCCATTCTCGAGCCTCGATAGATGATCTGCCACCTGATTCTCTGTCCCTTTTCTGTCTCGAATCTCCACGTCAAATTCTTACAGAAGAAGTATCCAACGGATCAATCTGGGTTTGGCATCTTTCTTCGTGATCAGATATTTGATTGCTGAATGATCTGTGTAGACCACCACTTTGGGACCCAACAGATAAGAGCGGAATTTGTCAAAAGCGTACACAACTGCGAGCAACTCCTTTTCGGTGGTCGTGTAGTTGAGTTGAGCTTTATTTAGAGTTCTGCTGGAGTAGTAAATGGTGTGAAAAATCTTTGCTTTGTGTTGTCCCAAAACTGCACCTACAGCAAAATCACTAGCATCGCACATCACTTCAAATGGAAGGGTCCAGTCTGGTGCTACAATGATGGGGGCGGATACCAGCTTCTGTTTTAAGATTTCAAAAGCTTCTTAGCATTCCTTGGTGAAGTTAAAAGGCACATCCTTCTCCAGAAGATTGCATAGAGGTTTTGCAATTTTGGAAAAGTCTTTGATAAATCTCCTGTAAAAACCTGCATGTCCAAGAAAACTTCGAATACCTTTAACAGATGATGGTGGAGGTAGTTTTTCAATTATCTCTATCTTTGCTTTGTCTACCTCAATCCCCTTTTGTGAGATCTGGTGTCCAAGAACAATGCCTTCTTGCACCATGAAGTGGCATTTCTCCCAGTTGAATACCAGGTTTGTATCTTCGCACCTTTGTAACACCTGTTCCAAATTTTGCAAACAATGATCAAAAGAATCTCCAAATACAGAAAAGTCATCCATGAAAACCTCCATACTCTACTCCAGCATGTCTGAGAAGATGTCCATCATGCAATGCTGAAATGTGGCAGGGGCATTACATAATCCAAATGGCATCCTGCGGAAAGCAAAAGTACAATAGGGACATGTAAATGTAATTTTCTCCTGGTCTTCTGGTGCGATGGCAATCTGATTGTACCCTGAATATCCGTCCAGAAAGCAATAGAACTCATGTCCTGCTAGTCTGTCTAACATCTGGTCAATGAATGGTAGCGGAAAATGGTCATTTCTCGTGACTTTGTTCAGTTTCCTGTAGTCCATGCATACTCTCCATCCAGTTACTGTTCTTGTTGGGATTAGCTTATTCTTTTCATTAGTGACTACAGTAATTCCTCCTTTCTTCGGCACACACTGCATAGGACTCACCCAACTACTGTCTGAGATGGGGTAAATGATGCCAGCATCTAACCATTTGATGATTTCTTTCTTCACGACTTCCTTCATGATTGGATTGAGTCTCCATTGATGCTCCACTGTGGGTTTGTACTCATCGTTCATCAGGATCTTGTGCATGCAAAATGATGGACTAATGCCTCGAATGTCTGCTATAGTCCAGCCAATGGCTTTTTTGTGCTCTCGTAACACTCTCAGCAACTTTTCTTCCTGCTCCAATGTTAGTGAAGAAGAAATAATAACAGGTAATTCAGAAGAGTTTCCAAGAAATGCATACCTGAGATGGCTCGGAAGTAACTTCAGCTCCAGCTGTGGTGGTTCTTCAATCGAAGGCTTAATTCGATCTTTCTTTGGCAGTTCCAAACTATCAACTGGTGGTGTTGCTTTGAATCGGAATGGTTTGTCAAGGTAGTTCATACATTCCAGGATTTCAGCATCTAGCTCGATGTCAGTCATGTTGGTGATACAAGCTTCAAGTGTATCTGTGGGATTTGGCTCAGTATTTTGAATGATACTTTCAATAACATCAACTCTGAAGCATTCTTCTTCCTTTTCATCACTCGGGAATTTCATGGCTTTGAAAACATTAAAGGTCACTTCTTGGTCCTGCACTTTCATGGTTAGTTCTCCTTTTTGCACATCAATCACAGTTTTACCTGTAGCCAGGAATGGTCTCCCAAGAATGATAGGTATTTCTTTGTCTTCTTCCATGTCAATGATGATGAAATCTGCTGGGAGAATTAGTTTGTCTACTTTCACCAGCACATCTTCAACAACACCTCTTGGAAATACAAGTGTTCGGTCAGCAAGTTGCAATGAAACTGAGGTAGGCATTGCTTCTCCAATCTGCAGTTTCCTGTAAATAGAAAAAGGCATCAAGTTAACACTAGCACCTAAATCACATAAAGCCTTACCGATATAATGTTCTCCAATGGTGCATGGAATTGTGAAACTGCCAGGATCTTTCAACTTCGGGGGAAGTTTCCTCTGAATAATGGCACTGCATTCTTCCGTTAATGCAACTGTTTCGTAGTCTCCCAATCTCCATTTTCGTGAAAGAATGTCTTTCATGAATTTGACATAACTGGGCATTTCTTCCAAGGCTTCTGCAAATAGGATGTTGATGTGCAGCTTTTTGAAAACCTCCAGGAATCGAGCAAACTGCTTGTCCAGTTTGTTTTTCTGAAGACGCTGAGGAAAAGGTGGAGGTGGAGTGATCTGTTCTTTTTCCTTTGCTTCTTTTTCCTTTGCCTCTTTTTCCTCCATCTGTTGTTCAGCTTCTTTTGAAACTTCTTCTTGGGACATCTTGATTCCAACATCTTTGTTGATTTCAGTACCGCTTTTCAAAGTAATGGCTTGACATTGCTCCTTCCCTCGGTTCCTTGGATTGGGTTCTGTGTTGCTGGGAAGATTACCTGGTGGTCTGTAACTCTGAGCATTGGCCAGTTGTCCGATTTGATTCTCCAGTGCTTTGATGGAAGCTGATTGGCTCTGAAAGATAGCATCTTACTTTTTTAACTGAGCCAGCACTTCTGCTATTCCTGGTTCATTTGCCTGCTCTTGGCCTTTGTTCTGTTGCTGGAATCCAGGTGGTTGATAGTTCCGCTGTTGGCCTGAATTGTTGCTCCATGAAAAATTAGGATGATTCCTCCACCCTGGGTTGTAGGTGTTGGAATATGGATTGTTCCCATGCCTGTTGAAATTGTTGACAAAATTCGTCGTTTCTTCAAGTTGGTTCGACTCTGGTGTTCCTCCATATGGTGAACTTGTGGATCCAGTGGTAAGAGTTTCCATGAATTTGCATATCTGATCTAGCTTGGTGTTGACTGCTGTATTGGCTCCACTTTCATAAATTCCTGCAATTCTTTGGATCATGCTCCTTTCTGTTGGCCACAAGGAATTATTGTTGGCCATTTCTTCGATTAGTTCACAGGCTTGATCTTCTCCTTTTTCCATTAAAGCTCCTCCAGCAGCAGCATCGATTGTGGTTCTCATTATTCCAGAAAGTCCATTATAGAATGTTTGGACTTGAAGCCATTTTGGAATCTCATGGTGAGGACATTTCCGAAGTAAATCTCTGTACCTTTCCCAAGCTTCGTAGAGGGATTCTGAATCTTGTTGTACAAATGATATGATGTCATTCCTTAGTTTTCCGGTTCTGGCTGGTGGAAAGTACTTTGTAAGAAATTTGGTGGCTAAAGTGTTCCAAGTTGTGATATAACCTGCTGGTAGTGAATGTAGCCAAGCTTTAGCTCTATCCTTCAAGGAATATGGAAAAACATGCAGTCTCATTGCTTCTTCAGCTTTTCGGTTGTAATTGAAAGTGCCGCAAACTTCCAGGAAGTTGCTGATGTGGGCATTAGGATCTTCAGTTGCATTCCCCCCAAACTGAACTGACTGCTGAATCATCTGGATGCATGTTTTGATGTCACCTGTATTTGCTGGTAAGGGAGGATGTACAATGCAAGAAATGAGTCTGTCAACCACCGGAATGGTTCTGTCTCGAATGGGAATTGGTGGTGCAACCTCCAAAGGTTCATGTTCCATGTTGACTAAAGCTTCTTGGCCTTCTCGCCTTTCCCTTCTCAATTGTCTGATGGTTCTTTCAATTTCTGGGTCAAGCGGTCGTAGTTCAAAGCTTCTAGTTCGTCTCATGAAGTTTCTGAAAACCTGAAACACAAGAAAACAAAAACAATAAGTAAAAAGAAATTAGACACAAGTAAAGGTATCTAACCCCTAAACTAATAGTAAAAGATAAATAAGTCCCCGGCAACGGTGCCAAAAACTTGACCGGCGTAAACACACGCGTATAACGCAAGCGCACGTATCGTTCAAGTAGTATAAAAAGTATCGATCCCACGAGGACTTAATATCTATTCTATTAATTTTATAAGGTCAAAGGATTACTAGTATCTAACAGGTTGTTTGATTGATTTGAAAAGGTGACGATTCTAAATTTAAAAATAAGTAAATTAAGTTGTTCGAAAGTAGGTTTAAGAAAATTAAATATTAAAAACTATCTAGGGTTGTGATTTCTTTGCAATATCATTTTAAAGATGAAGTGGTTATCTTATAGTTGGGTAAAATATTGATTTATTAACCTGGAACACTAAATTATGTAAAAGCCTCTTCCGATGGTCAACTACAAATATCCAGTATAACCCAATTGAACCATATCTCTATGTCAACCAAATTACCTGGATTCATTAAGATTAAGTTCCAATTATGGCTACCCCCGCCCGACAGGTATATTCCTATCCTGTAAGGAAATCTATTAAAGGGTTATCTATCCTCAAGGAAGATCGTGGGCTATTGAGTCTAAGGTCTTAAACTTAAAATCCCTATGTCTAGTTCATTTTAAGTTTACGAGTTCAATTTTATTAATGGCGAGTTAATAAAAAGCATTAAGATTAAGACTCAATAAATAAACCTTTATATTACCCAAACTATAATTTAACCCCTTATAAACCGGTGATATTGGATTTCATCACAACCCCAGATAACTGGCTTAGTTACGACACATATTTACGGGTAGTAAAAATTTAAATAAACTAAAAGACATAAAGTAAATTCTGAAAATTAAATACTGAAAAGTAAATTACTGAAAAGTAAAAATAAGTAAAAAGTAAAAAAAAAAAAAAAGTAAATTACTGAAAGTAAATTGCTGAAAAGTAAATCACTGAAATTAAATAAAGTAAAAGTACAATAAAAGAAAATGATGGGGTTAGAGGATCAACTTTTATTACTACTATTTTAGATATCTTCCTTAATATAATATATTAACTTTGCGTGATAATTACCAATCAGCCATATAGGCGGTATCCTGATTAAGTCAAATTAATAATTAATTACCATCCGACCAACCAGGCGGTATCCATACTTAGTCAGGTTAAAACCAATTTATAATTAATTTCCAACTGGCCAATATAGCGGTATCCTCATTAAGTCAGATTTTAAATAGTTTATATTTTATATTTAAGGGAGATTAATCTAGATAGCAATAATAAAAGCTTTACCTTTTACCCCAGCAAAGGGGAGTTACCTCCTTATTGCTTGAAAAATAAAAACTGCAAAAGTAAAGAAAGAAAAGGTTTGTGCGTAAAAGTAAATTGCGGAAAGTAAAAACTGAAAAGTAAAGAAAAGAAAGTGCGAAAGTGGAAATTAATTACTGGAAGCTGTAAATAAATGAAATGGCTGGGTATTTATAGGCAAAATTTTGCCTATATCAAATCATCCATCAAATTCTCCACCAAATCCATTATTAATTTCTCCACTAATTACTCCACCAAATCCATAATTGCTCCACTAATTGCTTACTTGTTTGGTGTTGATTTGATAATTTTTATTAATTATTTATTAATTTATATTTTGCTTTGAAAATGATTGATAATGACTTTAATAATTACACATCACACACTTCTGGATGGTTCATCAATTTCGGTCATGAACTCTTCAGAATTCGAAAATATTTTCACTTTCAAAGTTGTAGATCTTTGGGTTTTCTTTAATCTGGAACTTGAATCAGCTCAATCCAATATCAGAATAAAACGTTATACCCAAAATGCGACAGATGCGCAAAACTGGAATTCCCAAAACTGCACTTCGTCAAAACGCCCTTTCAAGTTTCCAATCTCCAAAATTAATATATCAAGTCCAATAATTGCCCTTATTTGACCCATATTTCATCCTAAATGATTTCATTGAGACCCGATATTATTTTATCTGCAAAATAAACTAAAACACATCAAAACGTTCATCAAACCCGAGAAACTAAACAAAATATTAAGTTAAAGGGGCGATAAATATTGATATATTTTCCGCTCATCACCGTGAGCTCTCCAAGGGGAAAGGAAATCATTTTCTTTCTTCCATCTTGCTAGCACATTAGAGAATCAATATAAGGTGATAGGGAAACCGAACTAAGAGCTTGGGATCCATTTGAAGCTTGGAACTTGTAGAACATCTCCAACAAATCCACCTTGGCCGAGAGCTTCTAGCAAGGAGGAAAAGTTTTATTGATCATCACATCCAAAATTCGTTCAATGTAATTGTGTTTTCTCCACTCTTCGTTGCGTATTCATTCTATTTATATGCTTATATTAATCTTGGGACCACCCTAAAAACCAACAATGGTATCATGGAGCGAGGTTTAAGCATGAAAATGATGAGGGTAAAATTTGGGTAAATTGATTTTGAGCATGTTTTAACTAAATTACTTGTTTGAGCATGCTTGTATATGGATGACTTGGAGTTATTTATGATCAATTTCATAAAAAATTAATTGGATCAATTTTTCCCCTTAATTGTGTCTTGGCCGAGAGTTTGGTACCTTTTTATGGCATGGTATTTTTTGTTTGTTTGATCATTGGATGACTTGAAACAATTGGGTAATGTTGATTTAAAATTCAATCGGATTGAAAACGAAATCGGAAATAAAATACCCACAAATGCCGTGACATATTGAGCATGAAATGAGATGATTTTTGGTTAAAAAATGTTGGACATAAGTTGAACAAATGAATACATAATTAATTGATTAAATTTTTATTTTGGAAATATTAATTTGGATAATTAATTGATGTATTACACTTTGGTTAATTGAATTATAAAATTTGGAATTTTAAAATTTGATTAATTGGGCTTGATTTTGAATTGGGCTTGTAATTGTTGTATTTGGGCCTTATGGACTTGGTTGGGCCAAGTAGGTTTGGGCCAAATGGATTGGATCCATATTGGGCCTAAATCATTCCATTAAGTCCAAATATAACAAATGGGCTTTAAATGTTTAATTTGGCCTAATGGGCCAAAATTGGTTTCTTGGCAAATAAGGGTGATTCCTTACTTGGGCCTTGGTATTTGTGTTTGACCCATATTGACAAAATCCCATGCCTTATGAAATCAATTGAAGGCCCATTGGACTTTTAATTAAACAACATTGGATGTTAATTGGGCTTTGAGACCCATTTAGATTAGATTTGGAATCTAAGTCGTTAAAGCGCATTAAAAAGTGTAGATATGTAATTTGGAATTAAATAAATGAATTAGTATTAAATACGAATTAAATTAGATTTAAAGAGTAGTTCGAGATAATTCAAGAATTTGTACTTCGAGTACTTATTCACAAACGAGTTGGACTCTCGCAAATCAAATCATTGTTTGAACATTGGATGATCACTAATATTCAAAGATTAATTAATTTGATTAGATTGATTGAATAACATGCTTGAATGAATACATGGATATGATGAATGAATAGCGTATATCAGATGGATATTAAAAGGGAAAAGGCAATTTTAGAAATTGTTGTAAATTTAGAATTTATAAATTGGACCTGCGTGTCCAGCCTTCTCTCTTTATTGATTCTTTGTATTCTCTTCTCATCTAATTCCCCTCAATGTTAATGAGGTTTCTATTATTGTATTATGTAATTGGGTAGAAGTAGAATAGTGCTAGCCGGGGAGAGGAAAGGGAGTGATTTGTTCTAGAAACATATTGTTAAATATCCATCCGCATATCGTTATTAATTTACTTTCTGCGCCTTATTATGCTTTTAGAATGCATGTTTAAGGGTGTATGATGAGACCTAAAAAAGATAACAAATTGGTTGCCAATTTACGCGAAAAACCCTCAAAACATATTAAGCGTTTTCCTTCCATTGAGTGATTCTTACTCAAGATCCAAAATTGGCACTGGTTTGTTGGCCAAAGTCAAGACCTTTGTCAATTGCGGATGTGTTTGAATCATGAAAGCTTTGTTCCATATCGGTGTCTTGTCCAAGTTGTGATTTGTTGGCCAAATTCAAGATCACTTCTTGTCCATCGACATTGATTACGAAGCTTTCCAACGTCAATGGGTCCCGCTTAACTGGAATCATTAAGCTTGTTGTGCCAAAGCCAAGGCTTAGTTGATTCAGAGGAAAAGGTTAGGAAAATATATTGGATATATTGGCATATATATTCTATATATTTTTCGGACTTAGAGGTCCACCTACCGGATCTAGGAATTGGATGAGATCAAATTGATCTTCGAGATCTACCTAGTTAAATATCATACAGCTTGTTGGCCAAAGTCAAGGTTGTGCGTTATTTAACGGGATCCTAGCCCACTAGGAAACTGGGTTTCCCGATTACTCAACAGAGGGTTAGAGGCTCGCCAAAAAATAGTGGGAGGCTAGTATTGAATTTGCAATTTCGTTCAAATACTTAGCTTTATGCTCTTTCAAATATTTCGTCAAAATTATTTTATTAGTTGGACTAATATAATGTTATTTTTCTTGTAACAGTTGGACTGTACCCTACGTTGTTAATTGGATAATTAGATTATCGCAGTTAAAATGATTGGAAAAAACAGTGTCTGGGACATCATCATGGGCGATAATGTCTTCAACGGCACTAACTTTTCCGATTGGGACATGAATCTAAGGATAGTCCTTGGATTCGAGAGGCTTCTATATACTATAGAGAGACCTCTTGGGCCTAAGCCCAGATCTGATCAGTTGCTTGAGCTAGATCTTTGGAAGACAAATAGTGATGACAACGCAACTGCTCAATCTATCATGTTTGCTGCTATGACTCAGCGATTCCGTCGACAGAACAAGGGATTGGATCTCTATACTATGTTGGCGAAATTGAATGATCTACACCGATCTAACCTTAGATCGCAAAGATATGAGTTACAGAAGAAGCTCTTCCGTGCTTGGATGTCAGAGGGTACGTCTGTTGAACATCACGTGACACAAATGATTGCTGATATCGAGCAGCTTGGACAAATAGGGATTGTCTTTGATATAGAGACCTCTATAGATTTGATCTTGCAGTCTCTCTCTGACACTTGGAGTGGGTTCATCATGAACTACAATATGATGAACCAAGAGCAGACTCTTGGAGAGCTGATGTCCACGCTGCGTGAGGCAGAAAAAGGAACTTCTTAAGGGCAAGAAGCGCGAGGCGCACTTCGCTTCTACATCTCGGACTCCGAGGGCTGGGCCCAAGGTGACTGGAGGTATCAAGCAGAAGAAGAAAAAGAAGGGCAAAAGCAAAGAGTCAAAGGCTTCTGGGAAGCCAAAGGACAAATCTCAGGATGTATGCCTCCAGTGCGGCAAGTGGGTTCACTGGAAGCATGACTTCCGCGAGTACAAGACGTTCTAGAAGGAGATAAAGGCGGGCAAGGCACCTACCTCAAGTATGTTTGTTATAGAAATAAACATTACTACTTCTAGTTTTAAAAATTGGATTTTTGATTCTGGTTGTGGTACTCACATTTTTACTGATGTGCAGGATCTGCGGATTAGCAGGAGACTGGCTTCAGGAGAGATTGACCTCCGTGTTTGAAATGCGACACCAGTCGCCGTTTTGGCCGTTGACACTTTTGTTTTAGAACTGCCCTCGGGGCATGTACTTGAACTTACAGACTGTTATTATGTACCTAGTTTGACTAGGAATATTATTTCTGTATTTATGTTAACCCAATGTGGGTATACTTTTGTATTTCGAAACACTGGGTGTTTTATGTATAAAAATGATATAGAAATTTGCACTGCTGTTGTAAATAATGGTCTTTATATTTTGAATATAAACCAATCTCAAAATGTAACAAACAAAAGGCTTAAAGTAAGTCATAAAGATGAAACTTATATGTGGCTTTGTCGTCTGGGACACATAAACAAGACTCGCATATCCACACTTTCGAAGAGTGGGTACTTGGATGGATTTGATCCAAATTCATATGACGTCTGCGAATCTTGCTTATTAGGCAAAATTCCTAAATCACCTTTTAGCGGTAAAGGTGTACGCGCCACCGAACTGTTAGCCCTTGTTCATAGTGACGTTTGTGGGCCCATGTCTAGCCAGACTAGAGGTGGATATGAATACTTCGTAACCTTCACTGATGATGCATCACGTTATGGTTATGTGTATCTTATGAGACACAAGTCAGAAACTTTTGAGAAATTCAAAGAGTTTCGAGACGAAGTTGAAAAACAGACCGGTAAAAGTATTAAGACATTGCGGTCGGACCGTGGTGGCGAATACTTGAGCAATGAGTTTCTTGACTACTTGAAAGAATATGGTATTCTTTCACAGTGGACTCCTACTAGAACACCGCAATTAAACGGTGTGTCCGAACGGAGAAACCGAACCTTGTTAGACATGGTAAGGTCTATGATGAGTCGCATTGAGCTACCTATTTCCTTATGGGGATATGCATTAAACAGTGCAATACTTATTTTGAATAAGGTTCCGTCAAAGTCTGTTCAACAGACACCGTATGAGATATGTACAGGAAAGAAACTGGGTTTCTCATTCCTGAAGATTTGGGGTTACTGGGCATACGTCAAACGTTTGGAAGGTACCAAACTTGAACCCAAATCGGATAAATGCCTTTTTGTAGGATATCCTAGGGAAACCAAATGATATTACTTCTATCACCCACAAGAGAACAAAGTTTTTGTTGCTCTACATGCGGTTTTCCTTGAGAAGGAATTCCTAAATACAGTGATAAGTGGGAGGAAAGTAGAACTCGATGAAATCGGAGTGATACTGTTCCTGGCATAGAATCCTCAACGGAACATTAACAGTTCATCAGGGATGAAACTGTACCACAATCTTCGAATACACAAGGACCACGTAGGTCGGAGAGAGTCAGAAAACAACCTGAGAGGTATGGGTTTCTGATCTCACCTCATGTAGATATCAATCTCATTGAGGAAGACGAGCCGGCTACATAGGAGGAAGCGATACAAGGTATCGACTCCGGAATATGGCAAGATGCCATGAAGTCCAATATGGATTCCATGTACACCAACCAAGTTTGGACACTGGTTGATGCACTAGAAGGCGTAAAGCCTATTGGATGCAAATGGGTCTTCAAGAAGAATACCGACATGGATGGCAACATACAAACGTACAAAGCTAGGCTTGTAGCGAAGGGGTATCGTCAACGACATGGTGTCGATTACGACGAAACTTTCTCACCTGTTGCCATGATTAAATCCATTCGGATAATGCTTGCTATTGCTGTATATTTTGATTACGAGATATGGCAGATGGACGTCAAAACTATTTTCCTTAACGGAAACCCGTTGGAGGATGTTTATATGCAACACCCTAACAGTTTTGTCGTGCCTAAACATGCAAACAAGGTTTGCAAGTTAAATCGGTCCATTTATGGACTGAAGAAAGCGTCGCGTTCTTGGAACCAACGTTTTGATAAGATCATAAAAGAATATGATTTCTTTCAAAACAAAGATGATCCTTGTGTATACAAGAAGGTTAGTGGGAGCGCACTAACTTTCATTGTCCTTTATGTTGACGATGTATTACTTATGGGCAATGACATTCTCATGTTAACATCGGTGAAAGCTTGGCTTTCATTAAAATTCTCCATGAAAGATCTGGGAGAAGTAACCTTTATTCTGGGAATAAAGATCTACCAGGATAGATCTAGAAAGCTGCTTGGACTCTCCCAAAGCACGTACATTGACAAAGTGTTGAAGAGATTCAACATGGATCAGTCCAAGAGGGGACTGTTGCCAGTGTCACATGGCGTCACTCTATCTAAGGACATGTGTCCTAAAAATCAATATGAGAGAGACAACATGATTCGGATATCGTTCGCCTCGGCAGTCGGATCGATCATGTATGCCATGATATGTACGCGACCTGATGTCTCATATTCTTTGAGCATGTGTAGTCGCTATCAGGCTAATCCAGGTGAAGGTCACTGGATAGCGGTTAAGAATACCTCAAGTATCTTAGACGAACTAATTATGCTTTCTTAATCTATGAAGATGGAGAACTTGAGGTAACTGGGTATACCTATGCAAGTTTCCAAACCGACAAAGACGACTTCAAGTCGCAATCCGGGTACGTATTTTGTTTGAACAACGGAGCAGTATGCTGGAAATCTTCCAAGCAATAGACTGTTGCCGATTCAACAACTGAAGCGTAGTATATTGCTGCAGTTGAAGCAGCAAAAGAAGTAGTTTGGATCCGTAAATTCCTAATTGGATTTGGAGTAGTTTCGTTAGCAGCTGAGCCCGTTCCATTGTATTGGGACAATAACGGGGCTATAGCGCAGGCTAAGGAACCGCGGTCTCATCATCAATCCAAGCATGTTCTTCGTCGTTTCCATCTGATTCATGAGATCATACATCGTGGCGATGTGAAGATCGAGAAGGTCGCATCAGAGGACAACATTGCAGATCTGCTAAGGAAAGTTATACCTCACGAAAGTTTGAGCGACATTTACATAGTTCAGGTATTAGATGCTTGACTGACTGGCTACAGGCCAAGTGGGAGATTGTTAGACAGCTATGACCCATAGCATCACTATTTGTAAAACATATTGTGTTTTTGTACAAATTAATTATGTAGCAATGGAAATTACCTTTTATCATTTCGTAATTAGATTACTTAAATGTGTGAATGATGAAAGTCCTTATGATTAGTTCCGGATTGAGATGATATGAGACAGTATCAATCCACGATGGTTTAATCATTAAATATCTCTAGTCGTAGTATTATCGAGACTGGACATCGATAATGCGGAATAGACTAGTATCGCACTTCTGCGTGTTATTGAAGCATAACAAAATAGTTCTCATATATTTAAGTATTGGATACTTATGCAAGTGTGGTAGGAGGTTGTGTTTTACCGATGGTACAGAAAACAACTTTTCTCTGGATAGACCCCTCGGAATCCCATTGGTAGTGTGACTATGTGTCTATGGGAGTCCGCATTAGGGTAGGTGTATTTGGTCTTAACCTGAGACTTGCATCGCTAGTACTTGCGACAATCAATACGCTTGGGTTTTGGTCTTCCAGGACTTTAACAGGTTCTGTGTACACCTCTTCTCGGTTTATTGAGAATCGTAGTGTATTGAATGTGATGTCAAGACGGAAGTATCACTTCAGTCATATGGAGATGATGGTCACGCAGGGATACAGAACTGGTTCTCTAAAAGGATGCAACCGTCGGGATAATATGACTAGGTCATGATTATCTGATAATAAAGAGACTAGTTGCTTCTGATCCGATATATGCTTCGTACGGGACAGACATTATTCCAGCCCCAGGCCTTGCATGTGACATTCGATACTGGATCACGAGATATGCAATACTATGTATACTACGCCTGACATAGATTATATATTCCATTAGGAATATTTCTGGAGAATTAGGTAGGCATGGCGCTTTGCTAGAAGCCAACCTTGTCTCGTAAATCGGTAAGAATATAGTACAAGGTACGTACGTGTTCGGATAGTCCGACGACCGGATTTACTGCCAACATATCCAGGGATCTCTTGGGTCGCTTCTCGAAGATTCACCGATGACGTATGATTCAAACTTTACTAATATGGGATTAATACCGGAGAGACTTTATCTGGGATAAAGTACTATTTGAAGAGAGAGAACGATTAATTTGGAATTAATCGATAAAATAATATATTTGATATATTATGCGAAATTGGATTTCGATGCGGAATTAAAATTGGATTTTAATTCGGGCTAATGAATTGATTTAGAATTAATTCTCAAGCGATGTGAATAGTAATTTTACTAGGCATGATTATTTAATTAAATTTGATTTAATTACGACACAATGGAAAACTCGTTAATTCGAAATTAACAAAACCGAGCCCGGAATGTGTTTGCGACGCCACTCCGATTTTGAATCAAGTGCGGCCGCAAGTCACATCGTGAGTCACATCACTCGTCACTTTTGTGATAGATGTCAAGTCACATTTTTGGTGAGTGACATACAGTCACTATTCATTATGTTGGTTGGTGTGGGCATTTAATGCCATTTTGGAGCCAAAATTGGCTTTGACTTTTTGGAATGGTTATACCAATTTTTGGTAAATGTTTTTCATTATGTTTTTTAGAAAACAACTTGCAAAACAAAAGAAAAACTCTCTCTCCCTCCATAGCCATTACCGTGAGCTCTCCAAGGGGAAAGAAAATCATTTTCTTTCTTCCATCTTGCTAGCACATTAGAGAATCAATACAAGGTGATAGGGAAACCAAACTAAGAGCTTGGGATCTATTTGAAGCATGGAGCTTGTAGAACATCTTCAATAAATCCACCTTGGCCGAGAGCTTCTAGCAAGGAGGAAAAGTTTTGTTGATCATCACATCCAAAAGCCGTTCAATGTAAGTGTGTTTCCGCCACTCTTCGTTGCGTATTCAGTCTATTTATATGCTTATATTGATCTTGGGACCACCCTAGAAACCAACACAAAGGTAGCCTTTTGGACTTTTCTTCCCTTAAATAGAGAACCTTTAGACCAACATACTAATCCCATGCGCACTACATCATCAATACACCAACAAATAACGTGCAGAAAGTAAAGCGAAAATGACCAAATCATGCTTAAATATAAATAACATACTAGCGACTAAATCATGCTCAAACACAAAGTTGGATGAAATGAAATATGTGTGTCTCTCAAGCGGTACGTGGCGTTGTATCCCGAGTACAGACCGCACTACCGTCCATTCGGATTCGGCTACGGAATTTACGTCTGGGTTTCCATCCGATATACAACAAGAGAGAGCACATATTCCGTTCATTCAGAAATCACATAATGCACAGATCCACAATACTCATGCAAAATAAAGTAAGAAAATAAATAAAAGAAAGGGTGCCCTCACGTCTAACATCTTAGGTCGTCTCTCGAAAGTGCATTATACGGCCGTCGGAAGGGTTGATGCTCCGCATCTCCTCCGGTTCACTGGTCCACTGCTCTCATTCGCTGCTTCACTATTTTGAGCTATCATTTCCTATGTTTTGCTACTGTTAATTAAATTTACATTTACAAAATTAACTCAAACCCTAATCACACATATAAATATGGGTCAATGACATTTTTGTCACAACAAAATTATTAATTTTAAAATTAAATATAATATCAAATATCATTTAATTTGAAATTAAAATTTAACATATAACTTATATCATGATATAAATTACATATTTGATTTTGAATTACATCAAATTTAATTTAAAAATCAAATCTTATATTAAATGATTACCTAATAATCATTAATATAAAAATTATATATTCATTTTAATATATAATTTCAAAGTGTGACATTATATAATTATTAATCAAATTAATAATTATAACAATAAATAATTCTCAATTATTTAATATTTTTCAAGTGAGTTCATAATTAGACTATCCAATTATTCCATGGATTCTTATAATGTAACGAGCTAACACGGGGACCGAATGGACCTACAGTTTCGAGCTCCAATAATCTCGAAATATAATTAAAACTCTTTCATTAAATATTATGAATTATTAACTTTAGGTTATTCCACTAAAAACCTAAAGTTGCACTCTCGTTACTACATATATATTTTATACCGAAAGTCAACGGTGTCCACCGATATAATCACTGCATACAGATTGACCCTCCATGAATCTCTCATAATTAGAGCCGGGTCATAATGTTAGTTATACCTCTCAAATTATTTTGTGCCATAAGTATCATTGATTCTCTAATGAACGATTTATTCATAACTATTATGAATATTAATCTTTCTATTCATAATAGAAAGACTTGAGCGCTCTAATCGTTCAAGTACCGAATCAACCCTTAAGGAAGATTCTCATCTACTTCTCGTAAGAAGGAGTGGATTCCATATCTATGTAAAATGTCCCCAGCTACACACCAAACCATGTCCTGAAAATACTTAGCTATTGGTCGGGATTTCTTCACCAACCTCATTTTTGTAAATCAAAGGACATAGCCTGCCATGCTAGAGTTCGTAGTACACTCAGAATTAAGATCAACCCATATATGATCATCTATTAGACTAATACGAATTTCTTTGTTTAATGGATATGAGATATCCCAACAATCTCCCACTTGCACTAGAGAAAATGAGATATGTCGCATAATCCTAGACCCTCTAGGTGACCTTTAAACACTTTAGCCGTCAAGGTATTTGTAAACGGATTAGCCTGATTGTCTGCAAAACTTTATGTGCAACACTCCCTAAAGAGATGATATTTCCTCTCTTTATGCATCCCTCTTTTGTGGCTTCTTGGTTCTTTAGAATTTTACCATTGTACCACTGTTATCACAATAAAATATGAGTGGTATAGCTATATCTGGAACAACTTCCAGATTTCCCAAGAATTTATGGAGCCATACTGCTTCCTTAGCTGCTTCACAAGCTTCTATATACTCAACCTTCATAGTGGAGTTCACAATTCCATATTGTATTATACTCCTCCATACTATGGGTCCACCAACTAGGGTGAATACTGATCTAGATGTTGATTTCTCATAATCTATATCCAACTAAAAATCAGAATCTGCATATCCTCTAAGGATTGTATCCGCTCCAGAATATACAATCATATACTTTCTTGCAATCTTGAGAATAAGCTTTATAGTCACCCACTGATCTAATCCTGGGTTAGACTGAAAATCACTGAATGCTCCTACTGCATAACAGATGTCCAGTCTCATGTATCGTATACATGAGACTTCCAACAATTGAGGCATGTGGGCTCTTCAGCTGCTTGAGGTGTTTTAGGAAACTGTTCCTTCGACAAGTGAATTCCATGTTGAAGATGTAAAGTACCTTTCTTGGAATTCAGCAACAAAAATCAAATAACAATCTAGTCGATGTAGGATTCTTGAGACACAACTAATAGTCATCTCTTGTTATCCCGAATAATCTGGCTCTCAAGTACACAACTCGCCTTTCCCAAATCTTTCATTTGGAATTGGTTAGCTAGTCAAGATTTTACTTCCGATAATACATTTACATCATTCTGAATGAGTAAAATATCATCGACATATAATGCAAGAAAAACCATTTTTCCGTAAATGACACACTTATATATACAAGGCTCATTGGCATTTTGCTCAAAATCATAATACTTGATCATTACATCAAATCTTATTTTCCAAAATCAAGATGCTTGCTTCAGTCCATAAATAGATCTTTACAGCTTGCAAACCTTTTGCTCTTGACCTTAGACAACAAATCGCTCTGGTTGCACCGTATAGATGCCCTTATCAAGACTAGCATTCAAGAATGTTATCTTGACGCCCATCTACCATTTCTCATATTCACAATATGTAGTAATGGATAGAAGAGTGCGAATAGATTTAAGCATGGCCACTGGCGAGAAAGTCTACTCATAGTTGACTTCCTCTTAGTAGGTATAACTATTGGCCACTAACCTAGCTTTTGAAGGTCTGTACCTTTTCATCTACTCGTCTTTTCTTTTTATAGGTCCACTTGAAACCTATAGGTTTTACCTCATCAGGTTGACCTATAAGATCCTAGACTGAGTTGGAATACACATACTCCATCTTGAGATTCATGGCTTTGAGCCATTCCTTTTTATCATGATCATTCATTGCACTATGATAGCTCAATAGATCATCTACATCATTATTGGAGGTGACAACTCTGGCCTCTCCAAACCCTAGATAACTATCAGGTTGTCGCACAATCCTCCCACTATGTGTAGGTGGTAGACTCTCCTGATTTTACTGCATCTGACGCTCAGATGTCAAAGGTGTTATGTAATTGTAATTGTCAACAACTGTTATTGATCATCTATTGGTCTAACCAGAAAGTAACTCCTCGAGTACCAATATACTGCGAGGTATGAATTCTCTTATATAATACTCCTCAAGAAAAACAAACAATTTGATCTCTTTTTAGACTATAAAAGAGTTCATTCATAGTTTCAGTGTCAATAAACATTGATGTCATCATGTCTAGTAGGGTTTGATTTATCCTTTCTGTAACACCATGCGGATGTGGTGTTCCAAGTGCTATGAGTTGGGATTTCATCCCATTCTCAATAAAGAACTCCTCGAATTCATTGTCGAGGTATTATCTTGCATGATCTGATCGTAGAATTTTGATGTATTTACTTAATCGGTTCTCAACCTTAGCAGCATACTCCTTGAACTTTTCAAAGGTACCTGATTTATATTGCATTAGGTAAACATATATATATCTAGAATAATCATCAATAAATGTGACGAAATATTCATAATAACTTACTAATTAATTGGTCATATTACCTTATAGACTAGACTAATAGACTGGTAAGTTGCGGTCCTTTAACTGACTTAAGGATCCAATTTCTACTAATCAGATTATTTTGTTAAGGTAAATATGGCCAAGTCTGAGATACCACAGATATGTGTTATTGTAAGAAATCATTTGCAGTTTGGTTTGAGGTTCTTCAACCTTAAACATCTCAGTGTTGAGCAGTGACTTATGTGTTAACAATCTTAACACATATAAGTTATCTCCTAGTTTCCTTTGTGTTGGGTTTCTAGGTTTAGTCCCAACATCAAAATAAGCATAGAAATGTGAATGAATAATCAAAGAAGAGTGGCGGAAACACACTTACATTGATCGGCTTTAGGATGCGTCAAAAAACAAAAAAATTGCCCTCTAGGTTCGGACAATGTGTCCTCCAAGAAATGATATCCAAGCTCCAAGCTTTGTGTGGATTCCAAGCTCTTGAGTTGGTTTCCCTAACACTTTGTATTGATTCTTTGATGTGTGTACTAGCACTCAAAAATTGCCACAATTTTTTATCTTGTTCTTGCTACCATTCGGCCAAATGAAGAACAAATGGGAGAGTAATTTTTCTTGCTAGTTTCGGCAATGGGAGAGAGAATAGAAGACTTGTATTTTGATTTCAAAAATCAAAGTAAATGATATACCAAAAGTGGATTTGGTAATAGACATTCAAAGCTTTCAAATGGAGTGTAAATTAAGTCACCAACAACTTCACCTAAACCCATCACCAAAAAGCTACTTTAAAGTGACAGGTGATGTGACATGTGTTGTGACATATGGGCCCCACTCGATTCCAAATACGAGTGGGCCCGCAAACACTCCCGAGCTCGAGTTTGCTAATTTCGAATTAACGAACTTCCGTCGCGACGTAATTAAATCGAATTTAATTAAATAATTATGCCTAGCAAAATTAGTATTCACGTCGCTAACGAATTAATTCTAAATTAACTCGTTTGCCCGAATTAAAATCTAATTTTAATTCTGCGTCGAAATATAATTTCGTTTAATATATCAAATATATTATTTTAACGATTAATTCTAAATTAATATTTCTCTCTCTTCAAATAGTACTTTATCCAAGATAAAGTCTCTCCGTAATTAATCCCAGATTAATTAAGCTCGAATCATACGTCATCGGTGAATCTTCGGGAAGCGACATAAGAGATCCCTGGATATGTTGGCAGTAAATCTGGTCGTCGGACTATCCGAACTGTTGGACAATTATGACCCATAGCGTCACTATTTGTACAGATCACGGTGTTGTTGTACAAATTAACTATGTGACAAAGGAGATTGCTCTCTTATCATTTGTGATTAGATCACCAAGATGTATAAATGATAAGAGGTCCCTATGATTAGTTCCTGGATTGGGAATGATATGAGACTGTATCAGTCCACGAAGGATTAATCATTAAATATCCCTAGTCAGAGCATTTTCGAGATTGGACATCGATAAACGCGTAAAAGACTAGTATTACACTTGTCCGCGTTGTGAGGGCATAACGACATAGTTCTTATATATTTGGGTATAGGATACTCATGCAAGTGTAATAGGAGGTTGTGTTTTACCGATGGTACGGGAAACAGCTTCGCTCTGGATAGACCCCCTCGGAATTCCATTGGTAGTATGACTATGTGTCTATAAAAGTCCGAAATCAGGGTAGGTGTATTTGGTCTTAACCTGAGACTTGCACCGCTAATACTTACGACAATCAATATACTTTGGTTTTGGTCGTCCAGGGCTTTAATCAGTTTCTGTGTACGCCTCTTCTGGGTATATCAAGAATCGTAGTGTGTTGGGTGTGATGTCAAGATGGAAGTATCACTTCAGTCATATGGAGATGATGGTCACGTAGGATACAGTACTAGTACTCTTATGTACTGCAGTCATCGGGATAAAATGACAAGGTCATGTTTATCCGATTATAGAGACTAGTTACCAGACATCTGATATGTGCTTCGTACGGGGCATACATCATTCCAGCCCCAGGCCTAGCACGTCATCATCCGATACTGGATCGAAATACGCAATACTATGTATACTATGCCTGATATAGATCTTATATTCCTGTAAGGATATTTCTGGAGAATTGGGTAGGCATGGCGCTTTGCTAGAAGCCAACCTTGTCTTGTAACTCGGTATAAACGTAGTACTAGGTACTTACGTGTTCGGATAGTCCGACGACCCGATTTACTGCCAACATTTTCGGGGATCTCAAGGGTCGCTTCTCGAAGATTCACCGATGACGTATGACTCGCACTTTTAATTAATCTGGGATTAATTAGATGAGAGAGAAAATTAATCTAGGATTAATTGCGGAGATATTTTATCTGGGATAAAATATCAATAAAAGAGAGATAACGATTAATTTGGAATTAATCGATTAATTAATATATTCGATATATTAAACGAAATTGGATTTCGACGCGGAATTGAAATTAGATTTTAATTCGGGCGAACGAATTAATTTAGAATTAATTCGTTAGCGACATAAATAGTAATTATGTTAGGCATGATTATTTAATTAAATTAGATTTAATTACGTCGCAACGGAAAATTCGTTAATTTGGAATTAACGAACCCGAGCCCAGGATTGTTTGCGAGCGCATTCGCATTTCAAATTCGAGTGCGGCACGCAAGTCACATCTAGCATCAAATCTCTAGTGGCATCTAACGTCACGTCATCCGTCAATCAAGTGATAGATGTCTTTCACTTTGAGTGATTGACCCCAGTCATTATTCTTTGATTGGTGAAGTTGATGTGAGTGGTTGGAGCCTTAAAGGCTTGACTTTTTGAAAGCCAAATTCATTGTAAATGAATTTGAAATTCACATTTATGTATAAGATACACAAATTAGAAACCAACCACACAACTCTCATCTCTTTCCTCTCTCTCTCTTTCACGCCCAAATGGGCATTTCTTCACTGTTTTTGCTGGGCAAAAACCGTGAGCAAGAGAAGCATGTAGGGGTTGGTGCTGAGAGCGCCAATTCCCGGTTGTATTTCTGTTAAATACTTCTGTAAAACATTATTATTATGAATAATATATGCAGTTTCTATAATATAATCTATTCTTTTATATGGTAAAGACGTAATGACCCTATAATGATTAGTCATGATACAGTTGCAAAAGCGTCGCAACGGACATTGGGAAGTATCATGACGTTGTCATTCTCAGACAGTTCCTGGTCAAGGTTTACACTACTTGGTCAGTATAGTAACCACCGTTGAGACCGGTACATGTCGTATACTGGAATATATGATTCCAATGGTTTCTCAATGAACCATTAGTCTTGGAGACTAGTATAGACGTGTAGGTGTTTATAGCGGATAAACACTGAACGACTCACCAAAGATTCTTAATGGATGGTACACCAGCTTCAATAAGAATCTTCTTGGGTTTAGTAGCACTTGTGATTCTTAGACTTGAGATGCCATTGTGGGCACATGAGACATCTTCTACACTTAGACGGCAGTCACGTCACCGATCTATTTAGATCAGACCTCCGCTTGTTCGTTGGGTGTAGATAGATCCTCAGGGTGTCCTATGTGTATCAAGATAGGATCCGTCAGTTCTGTGTACCAGAGCATAGGTAGTCCATATGATTTAGCAATCAGATAAATCCATGGGCCCGTGGTAAAGTTTAGAAGCTAGTTCTAAACATTCTTTTGAGATTGCTAATAGAATAGTCGACTGGATAGTCCCGATAGAGATTTGACGTTTACATCTATATCTCTGGGATTTATCCGGATACCTGTGACGGAGGAATTATAATTTGGCGATGACCTCGACCTGTATGGTTCAGCGAGATTATCCGTGATCGTCATAATCTACGGGTGGATAGATTATGGACACGAAATTAGATTTTGTGACGGATATACCTGAACCTAGAGAGTCTCAATAATGAAACATACTCGTTGAGCACTAGAGCAACATAATAAATAATATTGATTATTTACAAAGTCGTTTAATGGTTAAACGCAAGATACATGAAAAAGGGACCCGATAGTCATTTACGTAATTATTGTGTATTTACATTTAATACTTGATTAATTTAAATACACATTAATTAATAGTCAAAATGAGTTGTTTGAATTTTATCCTAAATGAATATATGTTTTTAATATTTAATGTAAATATTATACATATATTTAATATATTTGTATTTGATTAATTAATTGATTATTTAATTGTTAAATGATTAAATTAATTAAAATATAAATATTTTTACATTAGGATATTTTGATTAATGATTAAGTTGCCTTTGTTGACTTTAAATAAATGTCATTAAAGTGTTATTAGATATTTATGCAAGTTGATAAAGTGATAAAGTTAAATGAAATTGAAATTTTATTTGTTGTATTTGTTTTGTGCATTTTCGGCCAAGGCTTTAATTTGACAAGTATAAATTGTTTTCATTTGCTTTTCATTTCACTTAACCTAATACACATTTCACAAAAGAAAACACCATTGAAGAAACCTTGAAGAAGCTTGAGAAAGAAAAGAAAAACCAAGGAAAGCTTGATTTTAGTAAGTTTTCTCCAACTTACTATTAGTAAGGAAATTGTTCCTTAGGATCTAGGCTTCCATATATGATATCCTTAGGTTATTTCTTTCTTTGTTCTTTGTGTTTTTTGTTGATGGAAAGTTTGGTGAAGTTGTAAAGCATGTATGATGAAGAAAGGATGTAACTATTGTAGTTATATGTATTCTTTTAAGGTTTATGAAACCATGTTGCTATTCTAGAGTTGTTGACCCACTCTTAAATGACCTAGATTTGATCTTGAGTTGTTTCATTGTGTTGAGACTTGAATTAGATGAAAGATTGATGATTGAAACATTTGATTTAATGTAAATGGCCTAATTTGCCCAATTTGTGGAAATTGAAAAATTAGGGTTTATAACCTATTCTAAATTTGGGGATTTTGAGATATGTTGTGCATTTGGGTGTGTATATGATACATATAAAGTTTCATGTTTATTGGATTACATTTGGATGTGTTTTGAAGCATGAAATGACAAAAGGCACAAACCCCCCCCCCCCCCCCCCAAATTAGGTGCATTCGGCCTTGACATTAATTTTTGGAATTATTGTTGCTTTTGGTGTTTTGATGTTTTGAACATGCTAAGTTCATCTTAGAAATGATTTAGAATCATTCAAAATTGATTGGATCAATTTCGGACTAAAATGGACAAAATACCATATAAGGGTAATTTGGTAATTTCACTTGAATATGATTCAATTGAAATTTTATTTCATAATTTGATTATTGGAATGTTAAATAAATATTTTTATTTAATTAATCCGAGAAAAAGTTTTGAAATCGGAAAATATCGATTTTCCCGCTTCTGCTGCGTTACCGGATTCACCCGTATAAAACCCCTTCAAAATGGTATCAGAGCGAGTCTGATTCTAGGCCAATTAAAATGATTAGCCTTCATTGAATCAATGTTTAATCATGTTTTCTTGACTTTGTGTATGCTTATTAGATCTAAACTGGTTAGATTTAGGGTGTATGACACTTAGCGGAAAATCCCTAATAATAAGGTTTAAATGTAATTATGTAATTGATGCATGTTATATGGTCCGTCTTGTCAATACGATTTATGAATATCTCTTTTTGACTACATCCGAGACCGTGCCTCTGCTGTGAGGGTGTAGCCGATAAAGATTTATTTATACCAGATGTATATCTGATACTAGATAAATTCAAGTAAAAGCGGAATTCTGAACGTGCCCTAGCTGTCAAGATTACGTAAGTAACTTGAGTTTATCATTGACGAGTATTACCTTGGTACGTCTCCTTGTGGGCCTGCCTTCGCAGCGACAACGAGAAACGGCCAGGACCGGATACTTAGGAGTCACTTTTGAGTGATTGACAAATGAGTTGTCTACCTGATGAATATACGTAGGCGAGACCGTGCCTCTGCTGTGAGCCGAAATATATTCACGGGATCCACTTTTCACTATTTATATTTAATTTAATTATTAAATATTTGTATTCTGTTTTGGGATTACAGTATTGCATGATTTAGTGGGAGGGGCATATTAGATTAAAAATCTATGATCTAGTTTATGCTTTTGATATTATATGAAACTGCTTTATTTCTGCTAACCGTTTTTCGTGATCTATATGATAGATTGGCGATGGCGGCACAATCCACAAATCAGTTTGCGCGTATGCTTGATGCGAACAAACTGAAAGGTGCTGAGAACTTTACAGACTGGGAATTGGACTTGAGGATTGTCCTCGATTCCGAGAAGCTGGGTTATGTTCTTGAGGGTCCGTTGCCCCTTGCAGTGGGCGAGGATGCTTCAGAGGAGGAACGCCAAGTTTTTGAAACTTGGAAGGATGATGATTTAAAGGTTAAATCATACATCCTTAGTTCACTGTCTCCGAAACTCAAGCAACAGTACTATGGTATGTTAGATTCCTATAGTATGATGACGCGATTGAGACAATCGTTTGAGAACCAGGAACAAGTTATTGTTCACAAAGTCGCCATGGAACTGTTCCATGCGCGTCTGGATGAGGGGCAGAGTGTCAGCCCACATGTTCTTCAGATGATCGATTTGATCGATCAATTGAGGCAACATAATCTCATCTTGAATGACATTCTCGGGAGGAGTGTCATTCTTGGTTCACTGCCAGCTTCATTTCGCCAGTTCGTGATGTACTTCAATATGCACGGGACTGTCTGTACCTACCAGGAGCTACATAGGATGTTGCTCACGGCAGAAGAGGACCTTAAGAATGGAGTACCGACTCGCCCTCCTAGAACTACTTCTCTTTCGGCTTCTTCCCAAGGATGGTCCAAGGGAAAGAACAAGAAAGGCAAGAAGAAGAAGAAGGCTTTTGGTCCTCAACAACAGGCGAAGATTGGAAAGCCCAAAAGGGCTTCTGAAGACAAATGCCACCACTGCGGCAAGGTTGGACACTGGAAAAGGAACTGTCCTGATTACATTGCCCAAGTGAGGAGAGACAGAGCTTCTACATCAGGTACTTTTATTTTTCCAGTTATTGATTTATCTTTGGCTTGTGAAGCCGTTACATCCAGCTGGATTTTAGATTCTGCTTGTCCCATTCACATTTGCAATTCGTTGCAGGTGCTGAAGGAAAGTAGGAAACTGAAGCCTGGAGAGATGCAATTGTGGTTCGGAGTGGAGACTCTTTGGATGCAGTTGCAGTGGGAGTATGCGAGATCTCATTGCCGAATGGGACACTTTTGTTATATGACTGTCATTTTGTACCAGGATGTGTCGCTAATATTATATCACTTTTTGTATTAGATACAGAAGGCTATTGTATTAATATTAAAAATAGTTCTTTGTATTTATATGATAAAAATAATATTCAGATCCTTAGTTGTCCAAACCATCATGGTCATTATACATTGCAAACTTCAAAAGATATATTAAATACTGGAGTTAATAAACGTAGTTTACCTGTAATTAATAATACTGAACTTTGGCATATGAGACTTGGTCACATTGGCGTTAAACGCCTTACCCAATTGGTTAGGAATGGTTTGATATCAGATCTTACCATTGAGTCATATCCAACTTGTGAATCCTGTATTCAGGGTAAGATGACCAAAGCCCCATTTTCTGGTGTTGGACACCGCGCCACAAACTTACTGGAACTCGTACATTCTGATGTATGTGGTCCACTAAGTCAAACCGCTCACAGTGGTTATTCGTACTTCGTTACCTTTACCGATGATTTGTCACGGTACGGTTATGTGTATTTGATGCGACATAAATCGGAAACCTTTGAAAAGTTCAAAGAGTTCCGAAATGAAGTAGAAAAACAAACTGGTAATTATATTAAATGCCTTCGATCAGATCGAGGCGGCGAATATATGAGTGGTGAGTTCATGGATTATATGAAGGAGAATGGGATTCTCGCTCAATATACTCCTCCAGGTACACCACAGCACAATGGTGTATCTGAAAGGAGAAATCGGACTTTATAGGATATGGTCCGATCAATGTTGAGTTTCACAGATTTGCCCTATTACTTATGGGGCTACTGTCTCTTAACAGCCGCACATCTTTTGAATAAGATTCCTTCAAAGGCTATTCCTACGACACCGTATCAGATATGGTTCGGTAGGAGACCGAATCTTAATTATATTAAGGTTTGGGGTTGTCCTGCCTATGTCAGGGTAACTCAGCAAAGTAAGCTTTCGCCTCGAGGGCAAAAGTTTAGGTTTGTTGGATATCCCTCGAACACGAGGGGATATCTGTTCTATGAACCCGAGCATCGAAATGTGTTCGTAGCTCGCTTTGCAAAATTTCTAGAAGTAGAATTTTTGTCAGAAGGAGGTGATCATAGACAGGTTGAGCTTGATGAAGTCCAACCTGAAAACAACGAGCCAACGGAGGAACCTGAAGTTCAAGTAGATGAAGGACCTTCAACACACACACTCCGTAGGTCGGAAAGGGTATCTAGACCTCCTGAACGCTTGTATTTGATACAAGAAAAGAGTCTAGATGTTCTCTTAGTTGAAGAGACAGATCCTTTCACCTATAGAGAATCGATGTTGGACATCGACTCCGTGAAATGGCAAAGTGCCATGAAATCCGAGATAGACTCAATGCATGAAAATCAAGTTTGGGACTTGATTCCGTTTCCCGAAGGAATTGTTCCTATCGGTTGTAAATGGGTTTACAAGAGGAAGCGCGGGCCTGACGGTAAGGTTGAAACTTACAAGGCCCTACTGGTAGCAAAAGGTTACACACAGCGACCTGGCGTCGACTACGATGAAACTTTTTCGCCGGTAGCAATGCTTAAGTCTATCCGGATTTTGCTTTCTATAGCTGCGTATCATGACTACGAGATTTGGAAAATGGATGTCAAAACGGCTTTTCTAAATGGATTTCTTGATGAAGAAATCTATATGGAACAGCCGGAAGGTTTCACGTCCAGCGAAACCTCGGGTATGGTATGTAAGCTTAAGAAGTCCATTTATGGACTTAAACAAGCTTCACGAAGTTGGAATCTTCGATTCGATGAGATTATTAGATCGTCTGGTTTTCTCAAGAATTCGGAAGAATCATGTGTGTATCAGAAGGCCAGTGGGAGCATGGTTGTATTTTTAGTCCTATATGTTGATGACATCCTAATCATTGGGAATGATTTAGGAATGTTGCAAAGCGTCAAAGCGTACCTCTGTAAGAATTTCTCCATGAAGGACCTGGGAGAAGCTTCCTATGTTTTAGGGATAAAACTCTATAGAGATAGACAAAGGAGGCTGATTGGGTTATCCCAATCAACGTATGTAGATAAGATCTTGGAACGGTATAGTTTTGGTAACTGTAAGACAGCAAACATACCGTTCAGACATGGGATTCATCTTTCTAAGAAGATGTGTCCACAAACAGAAGATGAGAAGGTTAGAATGTCTAACCAACCTTATGCTTCGTGTTTGGGTAGCATAATGTATGCCATGTTATGTACGAGGTCTGATATCAGTTTCGCTGTTAGCGTAACTAGTCGATATCAGTCCAATCCAGGTAATGACCATTGGATGGCCATTAAACATATCCTAAAGTATCTTAAAGGTACTAAGGATAAGTTGATAATATATGGAGGAAACGAACTGCAGGTTAATGGGTATACAGACTCCGATTTCCAATCGGATCCCGATGATAGAAAGTCTACATCTGGATTTGTCTTTACCCTTAACGGGGGTGCAGTTTGTTGGAAGAGTTCCAAACAGGGATCGACAGCTGATTCCACAACTGAGGCGGAATATATTGCAGCTTCTGAAGCTGCAAAAGAGGCTGTGTGGATAAAGAATTTTATCACAGAATTGGGAGTTGTCCCAAGTATCGAGAATGCGATTCCGTTATACTGTGATAATATTGGAGCCATTGCGCAAGCAAAGGAACCGAGGGCGCATCAGAAGTCGAAGCATGTGGAACGCAAGTACCACATCATTCGAGAGATCGTGTCGCGAGGGGATATTGTCGTGTGCAAGGTACCGAGTGAAGATAATGTAGCAGACCCGCTGACGAAGGCCATACCTCCGAAGTTGTTTGATAAACACGTGGAGTCGATGGGTATTAGATACAATCGATATTGGCACTAGAGCAAGTGGGAGATTTTGTAGGGGTTGGTGCTCAGAGCGCCAATTCCCGGTTGTATTTCTGTTAAATACTTCTGTAAAACATTATTATTATGAATAATATATGCAGTTTCTATAATATAATCTATTATTTTATATGGTAAAGACGTAATGACCCTAGAATGATTAGTCATGATACAGTTGCAAAAGCGTCGCAACGGACATTGGGAAGTATCATGACGTTGTCATTCTCAGACAGTTCCTGGTCAAGGTTTACACTACTTGGTCAGTATAGTAAACCCGTTGAGACCGGTACATGTCGTATACTGGAATATATGATTCCAATGGTTTCTCAATGAACCATTAGTCTTGGAGACTAGTATAGACGTGTAGGTGTTTATAGCGGATAAACACTGAACGACTCACCGAAGATTCTTAATGGATGGTACACCAGCGTCAATAAGAATCTTCTTGGGTTGAGTAGCACTTGTGATTCTTAGACTTGAGATGCCATTGTGGGCACATGAGACATCTTCTACACTTAGACGGTAGTCACGTCACCGATCTATTTAGATCAGACCTCCGCCTGTTCGTTGGGTGTAGATAGATCCTCAGGGTGTCCTATGTGTATCAAGATAGGATCCGTCAGTTCTGTGTACCAGAGCATAGGTAGTCCATATGATTTAGCAATCAGATAAATCCATGGGCCCGTGGTAAAGTTTAGAAGCTAGTTCTAAACATTCTTTTGAGATTGCTAATAGAATAGTCGACTGGATAGTCCCGATAGAGATTTGACGTTTACATCTATATCTCTAGGATTTATCCGGATACCTGTGACGGAGGACTTATACATTTGCGATGACCTCGACCTGTATGGTTCAGCGAGATTATCCGTGATCGTCATAATCTACGGGTGGATAGATTATGGACACGAAATTAGATTTTGTGACGGATATACCTGAACCTAGAGAGTCTCAATAATGAAACATACTCGTTGAGCACTAGAGCAACATAAATAAATAATATTGATTATTTACAAAGTCGTTTAATGGTTAAACGCAAGATACATGAAAAAGGGACCCGATAGTCATTTACGTAATTATTGTGTATTTACATTTAATACTTGATTAATTTAAATACACATTAATTAATAGTCAAAATGAGTTGTTTGACTTTTATCCTAAATGAATATATGTTTTTAATATTTAATGTAAATATTATACATATATTTAATATATTTGTATTTGATTAATTAATTGATTATTTAATTGTTAAATGATTAAATTAATTAAAATATAAATATTTTTACATTAGGATATTTTGATTAAATGATTAAGTTGCCTTTGTTGACTTTAAATAAATGTCATTAAAGTGTTATTAGATATTTATGCAAGTTGATAAAGTGATAAAGTTAAATGAAATTGAAATTTATATTTGTTGTATTTGGTTGTGCATTTTCGGCCATGGCTTTAATTTGACAAGTATAAATTGTTTTCATTTGCTTTTCATTTCACTTAACCTAATACACATTTCACAAAAGAAAACACCATTGAAGAAACCTTGAAGAAGCTTGAGAAAGAAAAGAAAAACCAAGGAAAGCTTGATTTTAGTAAGTTTTCTCCAACTTACTATTAGTAAGGAAATTGTTCCTTAGGATCTAGGCTTCCATATATGATATCCTTAGGTTATTTCTTTCTTTGTTCTTTGTGTTTTTTGTTGATGGAAAGTTTGGTGAAGTTGTAAAGCATGTATGATGAAGAAAGGATGTAACTATTGTAGTTATATGTATTCTTTTAAGGTTTATGAAACCATGTTGCTATTCTAGAGTTGTTGACCCACTCTTAAATGACCTAGATTTGATCTTGAGTTGTTTCATTGTGTTGAGACTTGAATTAGATGAAAGATTGATGATTGAAACATTTGATTTAATGTAAATGGCCTAATTTGCCCAATTTGTGGAAATTGAAAAATTAGGGTTTATAACCTATTCTAAATTTGGGGCTTTTGAGATATGTTGTGCATTTGGGTGTGTATATGATACATATAAATTTTCATGTTTATTGGATTACATTTGGATGTGTTTTGAAGCATGAAATGACAAAAGGCACAAACCCCCCCCCCCCCCAATTAGGTGCATTCGGCCTTGATATTAATTTTTGGAATTATTGTTGCTTTTGGTGTTTTGATGTTTTGAACATGCTAAGTTCATCTTAGAAATGATTTAGAATCATTCAAAATTGATTGGATCAATTTCGGACTAAAATGGACAAAATACCATATAAGGGTAATTTGGTAATTTCACTTGAATATGATTCAATTGAAATTTTATTTCATAATTTGATTATTGGAATGTTAAATAAATATGTTTATTTAATTAATCAGAGAAAAATTTTTGAAATCGGAAAATATCGATTTTCCCGCTTCCGCTGCGTTACCGGATTCACCCGTATAAAACCCCTTCAAAGCAAAGTGTGGGAAATTTGTGGCAAATTTCTTGAGAGCTAGCACTTCGAGAGACATGCGAAGGTGATAGGGAATTCCACCCATGAGCTTGGAATCATTTGACGAAGCTTGGAGCTTGTTCAAGGAGCACCAAAGTCGCATCTTGGAGGAAGAACAGCAGTTCACTGCCGAGCATGACAATGAGCATAAAATAATTTTTGTTTGTTGCCGCGCCGCTCGACCGATCGATGTAAGTATTCCACAACTTCTTCGTATGTATTCGCATGTGTTTTCTTGCTTTGTATTCGATCCTCAGGGTCTTAGAACTCCAACAATGGTATCAGAGCGATTGAAAAGCATGAAATTTGATTAGGGCTTAAAATTTGGGTAAAATGTGTTTGAGCATGTTTTAAATAAATTGGATGTTTAAGTATGCTTAAAACATGTTTTATTGAGGATTGATTAGATCAATTTGAAGAAATTGTGTTTGGAACATTTTTCCCCAAATTTCATTGCTTGGCCGAGAGGTGTAGATGCCCTAATTCTTGGTAATTTTTGTTTCGTTGATCATTGGATGACTTGAAACGATTGAGGATGTTGATTTAATGTTAATTTGGATTTAATTGGATTGAATTAAGAATTGACATAAAATTAGTCCCCATTGCGAGACCTATTAAGCATGTAATTGGGTTTGATTTTTTGATCAAAATGTGTTGGACACTAATTGATGTAATTGATCATGATTAATTAGGATAATTGGTGTTTTGGAAATGTTAATTGGGTAATTAATTGTGTTTTACACTTTGTGTAATTAAATTGGGAATTTGGAATTTGGTAATTTAATTATTTAGGCCTATTTTGTTAAAATTGGGCTTGAAAGTTGTTATTGGGCTTATTGGGCTTGGTTGTACTAAGTAGGGTTTAGGAAAAATTGGTTGGATCCAATTAGGCCCAAAACCGCTTCCATAAAGCCCAAATGCGACTAATAGACCTTTAAAGTTTAATTGGGCCTAATGGGCCTAAATTCATTTCTTGGCTTATGGGGTTACTCCTTGATTGGATTTTGGTTATTGGGTTTGACCCGAGTTGACCAAAATTCCACGCCTTAAGAAATTAATTAAAAGCCCATTGGACTTTAATTAAATTGACGTTGGACGTTAATCGGGCTTTGAGACCCGTAACGATTAAATTTGGAATTTAAGTCGTAAAAGGTTTATTAATAAAGTGTGATATTTAATTTGGAATTAAATAGCGAATTAGTATTAAATAAACATTGAATTGGAATTAATTATGTAGTTTAATTTAATTCGAGAATTTGTACTTTGAGTACTTATTCGCAAAACGAGTTTGACTAGAGCAAAATCAAATCGTTGTTTGAACATTGGATGGTCACTAATTATCAGATTAATTAATTTGATTAGATTGATTGATAACATGCTTGTGTGAATACATGGTTGCGATGCATGAATAATGTATATCGGATGGATATTAGATGGGTGGGGGTAATTTTAGAAATTGTGTAAAGTATCCATCCGCATATCATTATTATTTTATTTATACGCACTTTATTATGTGTTTAGAATGCATGTTTAAGGGTGTATGATGATGAGACCTTAACAAAGATAATAAATTGGTTGCCAATTTGCACTCGAAAAACCCTCGCTAAATATTAATTGTTTATCCTTCCATTGAGTGATTCTTAATCAAGATCTAAGACTGGCATTGGCTTGTTGGCCAAAGTCAAGGCCTTTGTCCATCGAGGATGTGTTTGAATCACGAAGGCTTTGTTCCATATTGGTGTCTTGTCCAAGTTGTGGTTTGTTGGCCAAAGTCAAGACCACTTCTTGTCCATCAACATTGATTACGAAGCTTTCCATGGTCAATGGGTCGCGCTTGACTGGGATCACTAAGTTTGTTGTGTCAAAGCCAAGGCTTAGTTGATTCAGAGGAAAAAGGTTAGGTAATATATTGGATATATTGGCATATATAAGATATATGTTTCGGACTTGGATGTCCCCCTTCTGGATCTAGGAATTGGATTGGATCCAATTGATCTTAGAGATCTACCTAGTTAATTATCATACAATTTGTTGGCCAAAATCAAGATTGTGTGATATTTAACGGGATCATAGCCCGCTAGGAAACACGGTTTCCCGAGTACTCGACAGAGGGTTAGAGGCTCGCCGAAAAATAGTGGGAGGCAAGAATTAAATTTGCAATATTCGTTTAATTACTTGCCATACGCGCTCAAACAAATATCATTCGTCAAATAAATTAAATGTTAGTTTGACTAATATTTAAACGTTGTTTTATAAAACAGTTAGACTGTATTCAAACTATTCATTTATATTAGATTATATAATTGGATTATAATAATCAATATATTTGATTTAATTAATTATAGTTGATTAAATGGTTGGACTATAATAATCATTATAATAAATAGTACATAAATCGTTGATTAAATAGTTGGACTATTAAAATCAAGATAAAATTGAAAGATTGACATTTAAAACATAATCCTAGGGAAAATGTATTTAAATGGTTTAATTTTTCAAATTGGGAATAAAGTTTCAGGATGGTCCTGTAAAATAATAAGTTACTTTATTTGATAAAATAACATATTATGCCTAAGCCCGGAGTTAAGCAAATAGTAGAACATAATCTTTGGAAGATTTATCTGATGATAACTTTAATGCTTAATTTCATTATCATAATTTAATGCTTCTACTAGGCACCCGAGATCGACCTTGAAATTTTTTTCTTCTCTCTTCATATTAATCATAATTTTTCTACCAAAAATTCAGATCCGATGTTGGACAATTATGACCCATAGCGTCACTATTTGTAAAAGACATTGTGGTTTTTGTACAAATTAACCGTGTGACAATGGAAATTGTTATTTTATCATTTTGTAATTTGATTACATGAACATATAAATGATAAAAGTATGATCACGCAGGGTTACAAAACTGGTTCTATATTATGTTGCAACTATCGGGATAATATGACAAGGTCATGATTATCCAATTATAGAGACTAGTTGCTTGTGATCCGATATATGCTTCGTACGGGGCAGACACTATTCCATCCTCAGGCCTTACATGTGACATATGATACTGGATTGAAATACGCAATACTACGTATACTACGCCTGTTATAGATTATATATTCCTTAAAGAATATTTCTGGAGAATTGGGTAGGCATGGCGCTTTGCTAGAAGCCAACCATGTCTCGTAAATCAGTAAGAACGTGGTATCGGGTACGCACATGTTCGGATAGTCCGACGACCGAATTTACTGCCAACATATCTAGAGATCTCTTGGGTCGCTTCCCGAAGATTCACCGATGACATATGACTCGAACATAATTAATCTGGGATTAACTAGTATAGAGAGAAAATTAATCTAGGATTAATTACAACGATATTTTATCTGGGATAAAATTCATTAATAGAGAGAGAACGATTAATTAGGAAATAATCGATAAAATAATATATTCGATATATTAAATGAAATTAGATTTCATAACGGAATTAAAATTGGATTTTAATTCGGTCAAACGAATTAATTTAAAATTAATTCGGGAGCGACTTTAATAATAATTTTGCGAGGCATTATTATTTAATTAAATTTGATTTAATTAAGTCGCAACGGAAAGTTCGTTAATTCGGAATTAACGAACCCGAGCCCGTAATGTGTTTGCGGGCCCACTCGGATTTTGAATTAAAGTGGGGCCCAAAAGTCACATCACTTGTCATCTCATCACTTTTTGGTGATGGAAGTTAGTGAAGATTTTGGTGATGACTTCTAAAACACTCAAGCTTGATTTGGTGATGACTTTTACCAAACTTTGATTTTGGTATATGGCTTTTGATTTTGGAAATTAAAAATTACAAGTCAACACATTTCACTTTTTCCCTCTCTCTCTCATTGGCGTGAAAAGAGCTCTCCCTCTCCAAATCTTGGCTTGGCCGAGAGTTACAAGAAGAACAAGGGGAATTTTGTTGCAAATTTCTCCAGTGCTAGCACATCAAAGATTATACAAAGGTGATAGGGAAACCTTTCCCAAGAGTTTGGAATCCATTCTTCAAAGCTTGGAGCTTGACACTCAACATTGGAGGAGCTTGGAGCAACTTCAAAGGAAGAAAAATTTTTGAACTCTACACATCCTATAACCGATCTTTGTAAGTATAATTCCGCTATACTTCATTTCGTATTTACACTTCTTTCATACTTAAAATGATCTTGGTTTGTTCATTAGAACCCAACAATGGTATCAGAGCCTATTTAAGCATGATATTGAATTAGGGTTCTTAATCTAAAATTTGGGTATTTTTGATTTGAGCATGATTTAATCAAATTATTTATTTGAGTATGCTTAGATAATGTTAACTTAGAGTTATGAATGATCAATTTTATAAAAAATTTATTGGATTAATTTTCCCCAAATTGCTAGGCTTGGCCGAATGTAAGCATGAACCCTAATGTCATGGTGATTTTGATTTTAGACCATTAGATGTGTTTAAAATGATTGGATAAATTGATTTGTGATTTAATTGGATTGAAATCAAAATTAATGAAGAAAAATCCATATTGTCGTGACATGTAGTAGCATGTAATGAGTTGATTTTGTTTCAATTGTGTTGGACATGAATTAAATATAATAAAGCATAATTAATTATGTAAATTGGTATTTTGGAAATGTTAATTTAAATAATTAATTATGGCTATACACTTTAATTAATTAAATTGTGAAATTTGGAATATTAGAATTTAATTATTTTAGGCTTAATTTGGAATTGGGCTAAAATTGTTGTATTTAGGCCTAATGGGCTTGGTTGGGCCAAGTTGGTTTAAGACAATTGGATTGGATCCAAATTGGGCCTAAATCATTCCATTAAGTCCAAATATAATAAATAGGCCTTTAAATAATTAATTGGGCCTAATGGGCCAAAATTAATTTTATGGCAAATGGTGATTCCTTATTGGGCTTTGGTTGCCAAAGTCCATGCCTTAATAAATTAATTGAAAGCCCATTGGACTTTAATTAAATTGACATTGGATGTTAATTGGGCTTTGAGACCCATTAAGATTAGATTTAGAATCTAAGTCGTAAAAGGCACATTAATAAAGTGTAATTATTTAATTTGGAATTAAATACATAATTAGTATTGAATACAAATTAAATCGGATTTAAAATTGTAGTTCGATATAATTCAAGAATTTGTACTTTGAGTATTTATTCTTAAACGAGTTGGACTCGCGCAAATCAAATCATTGTTTGAAATCACTTAATTCAAAGATTTCATTAGTTGGATTATATTGATTGAATAACATGCTTTGTGTGAATACATGGATGTGTATGAATAATGTATATCAGATGGATATTAGATGGGTGAGGGCAATTTTGGAAATTGTTGTAATAAATTTATAATTTATTAAATTGGACCTACGTGTTCAGCCTTTGTCTCTCTATTCTTTGTAATTCTCTTCTCACCAATTCCCCTCAATGTAATGAGGTTTCTTTATTGTATTATGCAATTGGGTAGAAGTTAGAATAATGCTAGCTGGGGAGAGGAAAGTGAGTGATTTGTTCTAGGAAGAATTTGTGAGATATCCATCCGTATATCATTATTAATTTATTTATCACGCCTTATTATGCTTTTAGAATGCATGTTTAAGGGTGTTTGATGAGACCTAATCAAAGATAATTAATTGGTTTCCAATTATGCGAAAACCCTCAACAAATATTAAGTGTTTTCCTTCCATTGAGTGATTCATTTTCAAGATCCAAGATTGGCATTGGTTTGTTGGCCAAAGTCAAGACCTTTGTCCATCGCGGATGTGTTTGAATCATGAAGGCTTTGTTCCATATCGTATGTCTTGCCCAAGTTGTGATTTGTTGGCCAAAATCAAGATCACTTCTTGTTCATTGACATCGATTACGAAGCTTTCCAAAGTCAATAGGTCCCGCTTAACTGGAATCATTAAGCTTGTTGAGCCAAAGCCAATGCTTAGTTGATTCAGAGGAAAAAGTTTAGGAAAATATATTGGATATATTGGCATATATATTGTATATATATTTCGGACTTGGAGGTCAACCTATCGGATCTAGGAATTGGATGAGATCCAATTGATCTTAAAGATCTACCTAGTTAAATATCATACAGCTTGTTGGCCAAAGTCAAGGTTGTGTGTTATTTAACGGGATCCTAGCCCAGTAGGAAACTAGGTTTCCCGAGTACTCAACAGAGGGTTAGAGGCTCACCAAAAAATAATGGGAGGCCAATATTGAATTTACAATTTCGTTCAAATACTTTGCATTACACGCTTTCAAATTATTTCATCAATTATATATTTATTAGTTGGACTAATATTTTATTATTTTTCTTGTAGCAGTTGGACTATACCCAAATATTGTTAATTGAATAGTTTGACTATTGCAATTAAGATGACTGGAAATATCGGGGTTAGTGACATTATCATGGGCGAAAATGTCTTTACTGGCGTGAACTTTCCTGATTGGTATATGAACCTCAGGATTGTCCTGGGGGCTGAGAGGATGTTCTATACGATAGAGAGACCTCTTGGGCCTAAGCCCGGAAATGAGAAGCCGCTTGAGCTTGACCTTTGGAAGACTCATAGAGATGACAACTCCACTGCTCAGTCTGTCATGCTCGCTGCGATGACCCCTCAATTTCATCGCCAAAACACGGGATTCGATCCCTATACTATGATTGCAAAATTGAAGGACCTTCATCGATCTAATCTTAGATCGCAAAGGTATGAATTGCAGAAGAAGCTCTTTCGCTCTCGAATGTCAGAGGGTACATCTGTTGAGCACCATGTGTCATAGATGATTGCTGACATTGAACAGCTGGGTCAGCTAGGCATAACCTTTGAGGCTGAGACTTCTATAGATTTGATCTTGCAGTCTCTTCCTGACTGCTGGAGCGGGTTCATCATGAACTACAATATGATGAACCAATACCATACTCTTGGAGAGCTGATGGAAATGCTGCGTGAAGTAGAAAAAGAGCTATTGAATGGCAAAAAGCGCGAGGCACACTTCGCTTCAATGTCTCAGTCTCCCAAGGCTTGGCCGAAGGCAACTGGAGGTGTAAAGAAGAAGAAGAAGAAGGGCAATGCCAAATTTTCAAAGTCTTCTGGGAAGGGCTAAGGACAAATCCCAAGATGTATGCCTGCAGTGTGGCAAACGGGGTCACTGGAAGCGTGACTGCCGTGAGTACAAGGCGCACATAAAGGAAATCAAAGCGGGGAAGGCACCGGCTTCATGTATGTTTTGTTATAGAAATAAACATGTCCAATTCTAGTTTTACAAATTGGATTTTTGATTCTAGTTGTGGTACTCATATATGTACTGATGTGCAGGATCTGCGGATTAGCAAGAGACTGGCCTCAGGAGAGATTGACCTCCACGTTGGAAATGGGACTAGAGTCGCTGTTTTGGCCGTTGGGACTTATATTTTGGAACTGCCCTCGAGGCACGTACTTAATCTTTCAGACTTTTATTATGTACCTAGTTTGACTAGGAATATTATATCTGTATCTTTATTGGCCCAATGTGGCTATACTTTTGTTTTTAGAAACACTGGGTGTTTTATGTATAAAAATGATATGGAGATATGCAGTGCTGATGTGAATAATGGTCTTTATATTTTGAATATAAATCAATCTCAAACATATAATGTAACAAACAAAAGGCTTAAACTAAGTAACAAAGATGAAACTTATATGTGGCATTGTCGTCTGGGACACATTAAGAAGACTCGTAAATCCACACTTTCGAAGAGTGGGAACTTGGATGGATTTGATCCAAATTCATATGACGTCTGCGAATCTTGTTTATTAGGCAAAATGCCTAAAACACCTTTTAGCGGTAAAGGTGCACGTGCTACCGAACTGTTAGCCCTCGTTCATAGTGACTTATATGGGCCTGTGTCTAGCCAGGCTAGAGGTGGATATGAATACTTCGTAACCTTTACGGATGATGCATCGAGTTATGGTTATGTGTATCTTATGAGACACAAGTCGGAAACCTTTGAGAAATTCAAAGAGCTTCGACACAAAGTAGAAAAACAAACCGACAAAAGTATTAAAACATTACGGTCGGACCGTGGTGGAGAACACTTGAGCAATGAGTTTCTTGATTACTTGAAATAGTATGGTATTCTTGTTGGGATTTATGTCCTAGAGCTTCATGTATTGTAAATGGAATTGATTATTGTAATAATAATAAATGTATTATTCTTTTTATCAAAGTTGTTTGATTTATATCGCGTATTGTCCAATTTTCTTGTTTACCTTGATTACTCGTGTACCTTTAGACTTAGTGTATGTTTGATGCACAAGAGGATTTAAGTCTAAAATTAGTAATCTAAATAGTCCATAGAGAGCGAACAATGAGGGTACTTTGTTTGTGGTTTATCTATAGCTACGGTCCATTCTATACTTGTATGCGGATCTTGATCCGGGATCGTTCATGTAGTGACATGGGAATGGAGGCACCTTGTATGTTAAAATCATATAGGACTGGACTCGGATAAATACGAATTTCTTTTAATATCCGTTAATCGAGAAATTCATTTTATCTAATAGATGGTCATATATAGATTCGATCTTAATCCTGAGTGTACTACGAACTCCTGCATGACAGGTTATGTCCTTTGATTTACTATGGTGAGGTTGGTGTTGCATTCCCAGCCAATAACTACGTATTTTGGGGATATGATTTGGTATGTAGCTGGGAACATTTTACATAGATATGGAATTCACTCCTTCTTACGAGAAGCAGATGAATATCTCTTTTAAGAGTTGATTCGGGACTTGAACAATTTGAGCGCTCAACTTTTCTATTACGAATAGAAAATATTTTATATTCATAATTTTTAAGAATTAATTGTTCATTATAGAATTAATGGTGCTTAAGAGATAAAATATTTAGAGGGGTTTTAACGGACTTATGACCCGACTCTATTTATGAGATATTCGTGAAGGGCTAATCCATATGTAATGACTATATCGATGGACACCGAAAATGTTCGATTTATTTAATCCATCTACGGTAACGGGAGTTCAACTTCGAGTTTTTAGTGGAATAACGCGGAGTTAATAATTCGTAATATTTGATTAAAGAGTTTAATTAATATTTCGAAATTATTGGAGCTCGGAACTGTAGGTCCATTTGGTCCCCGTGCTAGCTCGATTAACTGTAGCAAACCTAATATAACTAGATTGTCTAGTTATATGCTCACATTATATTTATTTATATATTATTAATAAGATTATTAATATTTATTGTCACAAATGAAAACTATGCTTTGGTATGGCCTCCACATTTATGTGTTTGCCATTGAAAGAAAGCATTGAATGCTTAATGACAAAGCCATTGTCTTTAGCTTAACATTTCTTATGCTTTGGTATGGCATTCACATTTTTGTGTTGGCCATTGCAAGAAAGCATTAGAAGCTTAATGACAATGTTAGTTGGCTTGTGTAAGAGAATATAATCTCTACCATTTCTCTCACTTCCTAAGGTTAACACTTTGCATTCATTCACAAAATTGTTGTGAGAAAAATTTGAGAGAAAAGAGAGAAGAACTTCAAATATTCACAAGTGTTGTGAAAGTATTTGAAATTCCAAAAGGCCAAACACCATTGTGACATCCTAAATCTCTAAATAGTTTATAGGTTTAATCTTTGTGAGTGAAGCCCACACTTCGGTTTGTTGGTTTCGAGTTATAGTTCGGAAGATCGAGTGGTTGATCTAAGTGTTGGACACTAAATGATTGATCTTGGCTAATACAACAAAGGGAGAAGGCAAAGAAAATTTTGAAGATCCATACCGGACCCGGTGCCACCACAAGCAACTTCCGCCGCGCTAAGGAAAGTCGTTTCCTACAAATGGCATCGAGAGCTTAAGGTTGAAAAGTTTTCTTAACCCTTTCTCTTTTTAAGTTTAAGTTTTAATAATTTATATTAGATATAAATTATTAATATGTATGTTGTGATGAGTATGCACAATTAGATTCATGAGATGAATGGTTTTTTAATGTTCATGTGATGAATGTTTACTTTGATTCATGTGATGAATGTATTGCGTTGATCGTTAATTTTTCCAGCTCTTATTTTTAGTATTGGAAATGTAAGACAATAAGTTCATATTCTTTCAAGTGTTGTAAGTTCATTTCTTTTGTAATAAGTCCATTTTGGAACTCAATTTGTAACTTGGAGGAGCCTATGCCACAAAGGACTCATTACAAACCTATTCCGCGAAGAACTCAACAACATACCATGGAGCAAGATTTGAAGACCAAGGGATGCCTTGGATTTATTGTACTAATTAGATTAGTATTTTTAAAAAAAAAATTAAGAGCCCGATTAACGCAATTTTTGTATGTATGTGAAACTTCATTCCGTTACGAGTCCGTAAAAAAAATGGGGACCAAAACAGACTCCGGAAGCTCCCGAACGGAGTAAATGAAGTTTTAGTATTTTAACACCAGACCGATTTAGTTCGAACGCCCGTCAAACGCAACTCAAACGTTTTGCTACTGCCTAGAAAACATTCGAACGCCCAGAAAATGTAACACAAACGTTTTCAGCCCAGACCTGGGCATATATATGTGTTTTAAATTGTTTATTAACATGCCATATATCCTAGGGTGCCTACTCTTGCATTTTCATATGCCATAACATGTAGAGATGCATGATATTCAAGTTATAAAATATGATTTTATGTAAATTTAAAAGTTAAATTAGAATATAAGATGCATGTAAATGAATTAATAATATTAATTAGTTTAAAGGTTTGAAAATTACGAATTCAAGTTTAAGAACAAATGGACATTATGAGTACATTATTTTCCTTGGTATATTGGATGGAAACCCGGATATAAATTCCATAGCCGCTTCCGAATGGACGGTAATTTGGTTTGCACTCGGGATACAATTCCACGTACCTTTGGAGTAAATAACGTACTTTTATCTATTAAATGGTTTAATGACATATAGTCCATTAGTTGAATTCTAAAATTTTAAAACCTATAAGTGAACTAATTTTTTAATTGTTAAAATTAATTAGATCACTTAAGAAACTTGATTAAATTAGTTTAATTAAGTTAATGATTAGTAGAGACTAATAAGTATTAGTGAATAAAATTTTAAGTGTTAAAATTAGTTAGATCACTAATAATCCACTAGTATTAATAAAGATATGTTTTAGCCGAGCATAATCTTAATACATTAGAAACTAGTGAGATAGAAACCTTAAACTTCAAAATAGTGAGTGGGAGAGGGATATACCACAATATATCCCGCGATCTCCATTGTTATCCAGAAAAGTGAGATTCAATAGGCGCCTCGAGACGGCTTTGCTTTCGTCCCCTACGGATGGTGTCCTTATTGGGTCAATATCAAGTTTGGATTCCGAAAGGATAGAGACTCTAGATGTATTTGGTGATTTGACCTACCCTACGGCGGCACTTCACTAGTTAAGTCCAAGGGTTCCGAAATAATGGGTCACACTCACAAAGGAATGGTTAAGTTGTTAATCAAAGCTTCCTTGATCAAAATAACGGTAGTTGATTAATATAGGAATAAGAGTTATTTCAGATATATTATTCAATTGAGAATATCTCAATCTATCATGCGAATACTTGACCTACCCTACGGCAGCACTTATTTGTGGGATGATAGATAATCGTGGCATAGTAATTTTTTTAGGTTTCTAATTCATTATACATTGATCATGCATCATGTTTAATTTTATGCCTAAAAGTTTGACAATTTTAATATGCGACGAATGAATATTGAATGTGCGTTTATTATTTTTCAAGCCATGGCATCTGCAATAATCTCCATTATCAAACAACAAGAAAAATTAACCGGGGATAATTATGTTAAATGGAAAAGTGACATGAATGTTATCTTGGTCTGTGACGACCTTAAATTTGTCCTAATGGAGGAATGTCCTCCTGAGCCAGCACCTAATGCTGGTAGAGCTGCACGTAATGCCTATAATAATTGGATTAAAGCTAATGAGAAAGCCCATAGCTATTTGATAACATCCATGTCTGAGGTTCTTGCTGCACAGCATGAGCCTATGGCGACAGCATCAATGATTATGCAGTCATTGCAGAACATGTTTGGGGAACCTTCAGACCAGCAACAACATGAGGCAATTGCCTCTGTATTGACCACTAGAATGAAGGAAGGCATCAGTCTGAGACCATGTGTTAAGGATGATGGCTCATCTTAATATGGCTGAAACCCATGGTGCACGTATTAATGTACAAAGCCAGGTGACAATGATCATGGAAACCCTTCCGAAGAGTTTCCTGCAGTTTAAGAGCAACTGTTCTATGAACAAGTTGACTTTCACATTGACTGAACTGCTGAATGAACTCACCAATTATGAGTCCATTATGAACAGTCCTCGTAGGCCCAATGCTGAGGCAAATGTTGCCGAATCTTCTAAATCTGCAAAGAAGAAGAAGAAAGGCAATTGGAAGGCAAAGGAAAAAATAATGAAAAACAAGAACAATAAAAGCTCTAAAAGAACCAATGCCAAAGGAAAATGTTTCCATTGTGAACAACAAGGGCATTAGAAAAGGAATTGTCCTAAATACCTTGCAGAGCTTAAAGAGAAGAAGAATACAGGTAAATATGATTTACTTGTCATTGAGACTCTTTTGGTGGAGGATGATAAATCCATATAGATTGTTGATTCTGGTGCCACTAACCATGTTTGTTGTTCTTTGCAGCTACTTGACTCATGGAGGGACCTTACTGAAGGTAGCTTTACCATGGGAGTTGGGACAGGGGATGCTATTTTAGCAAGAGCAGTGGGAGTTTCAAATTCGAATTTTAATAAAAGTTATTTATGTTTGAATGGTGTGCTATATATTCCTGGTTTTCGCAGGAATTTGATTTCTGTAACAAAACTTATGGAATGTGGTTTTTCTGTTTCATTTAATAATAAGTCAGTTATTATTAGTAGAAATGGATTAAATATATGCACGGGAAACTCCGAAAATAATCTATATGTATTAAGGCCGTTAATGCATGAATCACTGTTTAATACTGAAATGTTTAAGATTTAAAGATCTAAAACTAAACGGAAAAAGATTTCTCATGATGATACTTATTTATGGCACCTTAGACTTGGTCATATTAACCTTGACCGGATAGATAGACTAATTAAGAACGGAGTTTTAAATCAGTTAAAACTTGGTACTTTACCTGTCTGCGAATCCTGTCTAGAAGGAAAAATGACCAAGAGACCTTTTACTGGAAAATGGATAAGAGCCAAAGAAACTCTTGAGCTAATACATTCGGATGTTTGCGGACCGATGAATGTAAAAGCCCGAGGTGGTTTTGAATACTTTGTCACTTTCATTGACGATTATTCCAGATATGGGTATGTTTACCTAATGCAGCACAAGTCAGATACATTTGAAAAGTTCAAAGAGTATCGTGCTGACCGATGAATGTAAAAGCCCGAGGTGGTTTTGAATACTTTGTCACTTTCATTGACGATTATTCCAGATATGGGTATGTTTACCTAATGCAGCACAAGTCAGATACATTTGAAAAGTTCAAAGAGTATCGTGCTGAGGTTGAGAACCAATTAGGTAAAAGCATCAAAATTCTATGATCAGATCGTGGAGGAGAATACCTTGATAGAGATTTTGAGGAATTCTTAGTCGAGCATGGAATTGTTTTACAGTTCACAGCACCTGGAACACCACAACAAAATGGTGTTGCAGAAATGAGAAATCGAACCCTACTAGAAATGATAAGATCAATGTTTAGTTATAGCAATCTACCTAGTTCATTCTGGGGGTATGCATTGCAAACTGCAATGTATATCCTAAATGTAGTTCCTTCTAAGTCTGTTTCTAAGACTCCCTTAGAGTTGTGGAATGGTCGTAAAGCTAGTTTGCGACATATCCACATATTGGGGTGTCCAGCACATGTGCTAAAGAACAAGACTACTAAGTTGGAACCATGTTCACAGGTGTGCCTATTTGTAGGCTATCCTAAGGAAACTAGGGGTGGATTCTTTTATAGTCCAGAAGATAATAAAGTATTTGTGTCGACAAATGCTATATTTCTTGAGGAGGACTATATGAGAGAGTTCAAACCTCGAAGTAAAGTGTTACTTGAGGAGTTACTTGCTGGTACGACCAGTACATCATTATCAAATGTTGACAAAGACATAACACCTTCTACATCCGAAAGTCAGATGCAAGTTTATCAGGATACCATACCACCTAGGCGTAGTGGGAGGGTTGTAAGACAACATGAACGCTATCTAGGAAATGGTGAGGTACAAGTTGTTGCATCTTGTGATGGTATAGATGATCCATTGACCTATCATAATGCAATGGATGATACTGATAAAGAAGAATGGCTCAAAGCCATGAACCTTGAGATGGAGTCCATGTATTCTAACTCGGTCTGGGAATTTGTAGACCAACCTAATGGAGTAAAACCCATAGGTTGTAAATGGATCTACAAGAGAAAAAGAGGAATAGATGGGAAAGTACAGACTTTCAAGGCTAGGCTAGTGGCAAAGGGTTATACCCAAAAAGAGAGAGTTGACTATGAAGAAACTTTCTCGGCAGTAGCCATGCTTAAATCCATCAGGATTCTTCTTTCCATTGCCGCATATTATGACTATGAGATTTGGCAAATGGATGTCAAGACTGCATTCTTGAATGGTAATCTTGATGAGAGTATCTATATGGTACAACCAAAAGGGTTTATTACCCAAGGTCAAGAGCAAAAAGTATGCAAGTTGCAAAGGTCCATTTATGGACTTAAGCAAGCATCTAGATCTTGGAACATAAGGTTTGATACTACGATCAAGTCTTATAACTTTGAGTAGAACATTGATGAGCCTTGTGTCTACAAGCGCATCATTGATGGGAATGTGGTTTTCCTTGTGTTATACGTTGATGATATTTTACTCATTGGGAATGATGTAAAGATATTATCGGACGTGAAAATCTGGCTAGCTAACCAATTCCAAATGAAAGATTTTGGAGAGGCAAGTTATGTAGTTGGGATTCAGATCATTCGGGATCGCAAGAAACGACTGTTAGCAATGTCTCAAGCAACCTATATCGATAAGATTCTTGTGCGATTTGGTATGCAGAATTCCAAGAAAGGTAATTTACCTTTCAGACATGGGATTCATTTATCTAAGGAACAGTCTCCTAAGACACCTCAAGGAATTGAGGAGATGAGACATATACCATATGCTTCTGCAGTTGGAAGTCTTATGTATGCTATGTTATGCACGAGACCAGACATCTGTTTTACAGTGGGAGTAGTCAGTAGGTTTCAATCCAACCCAAGATTAGATCATTGGGTAGCGGTGAAACATATTCTCAAGTACCTTCGGAGAACGAGAAATTATATGCTAGTATATACAAGTCAGGATATGATTCTGAGAGGATATACTGACTCTGATTTTCAGACGGATGTCGATTCTAGGAAATCAACATCTGGATCAGTGTTCACCCTAGGTGGTGGGGCTATAGTATGGAGGAGCATTAAGCAATCTTGTATTGTTGACTCCACCATGGAGGCTGAATATGTAGCAGCTTGTGAAGCAGCTAAGGAAGCAGTCTGGCTCCGTAAGTTCTTGGCAGATCTGGAAGTTGTTCCAGATATTGATAAACCACTCACACTTTATTGCGATAATAGTTGCGTAGTGGCGAACTCCAAAGAACCAAGAAGCCACAAGAGGGGTAAGCATATTGAGAGGAAATATCACCTCATCAAGGAGATAGTGCAGAGAGGAGATGTCGTTGTCACGCAGATTCCATCCGCAGAAAACCTGGCTGATCTGTTTACAAAAACCTTATCGGCTAAAGTATTTGAAAGTCACCTAAATGGTTTAGTATTACATGACATGTCCCATTTGCTCTAGTCCAAGTGGGAGATTGTTGGGATTTATGTCCTAGAGCTTCATTTATTGTAAATGGAATTGATTATTGTAATAATAATAAATGCATTATTCTTTTTATCAAAGTTGTTTGATTTATATCGCATATTGTCCAATTGTCTTGTTTACCTTGATTAATATTGTACCTTTAGACTTAGTGTATGTTTGATGCACAAGAGGATTTAAGTCTAAAATTAGTAATCTAAATAGTCAATAGAGAGCGAACAAGGAGGGTACTTTGTTTGTGGTTTATCTATAGCTGCGGTCCATTCTATACTTGTATGACGATCTTGATCCAGGATCGTTCATGTAGTGACATGGGAATGCAGGCACCTTGTATGATAAAATCATATAGGACTGGACTCGGAAAAATACAAATTTCTTTTAATATACGTTAATCGAAGAAATTCATTTTATCTAATAGATGGTCATATATGGATTCGATCTTAATCCTGAGTGTACTACGAACTCCTGTATGACAAGTTATGTTCTTTGAATTACTATGGTGAGGTTGGTGTTGCATTCCCAGCCAATAACTACGTATTTTGGGGATATGATTTGGTATGTAGCTGGGAACGTTTTACATAGATATGGAATTCACTCCTTCTTATGAGAAGCAGATGAATATCTCTTTTAAGAGTTGATTCGGGACTTGAACAATTTGAGCGCTCAACTTTTCTATTACGAATAGAAAATATTTTATATTCATAATTTTTATGAATTAATTGTTCATTATAGAATTAATGGTGCTTAAGAGACAAAATATTTAGAGGGGTTTTAACGGACTTATGACCCGACTCTATTTATGAGATATTCGTGAAGGGCTAATCCATATGTAATGACTATATCGATGGACACCGAAAATGTTCGATTTATTTAATCCATCTATGGTAACGGGAGTTCAACTTCGAGTTTTTAGTGGAATAACGCAGAGTTAATAATTCGTAATATTTGATTAAATAGTTTAATTAATATTTCGGAATTATTAAGGCTCGGAACTGTAGGTCCATTTGGTCCCCGTGCTAGCTCGATTAACTGTAGCAAACCTAATATAACTAGCTTGTCTAGTTATATGCTCACATTATATTTAATTATATATTATTATTAAGATTAATAATATTTATTGTCACAAATGAAAACTATGTTAAATTAGTTTAACTTAATGTTTTCTAGAATTCTTTGATTATGAGATAATCAAGTTAGTAATAATTATGAGATAATTACTACAATATAATTGAAGGTAAATAAATCATTATTAATATATTGATTTTTATTTACCATTGGAGACAAAGCCATATGGCTTACCATGTCATCCAAGCAATTATGTCTATTAGGTGGCTTGGATACACCTAATAGATTTGTCATTAGCTAATACATTTTATGCTTTGGTATAGCCTCCACATTTATGTGTTTGCCATTGAAAGAAAGCATTGAATGATTAATGACAAAGCCATTGTCTTTAGCTTAATATTTCTTATGCTTTGGTATGGCATTCACATTTTTGTGTTGGCCATTGCAAGAAAGCATTAGATGCTTAATGACAAGGTTAGTTGGCTTGTGTAAGAGAATATAATCTCTACCATTTCTCTCACTTCCTAAGGTTAACACTTTGCATTCATTCACAAAATTGTTGTGAGAAAAATTTGAGAGAAAAGAGAGAAGAACTTCAAATATTCACAAGTGTTGTGAGAGTATTTGAAATTCCAAAAGGCCAAACACCATTGTGACATCCTAAATCTCTAAATAGTTTATAGGTTTAATCTTTGTGAGTGAAGCCCACACTTCGGTTTGTTGGTTTCGAGTCATAGTTCGGAAGATCGAGTGGTTGATCTAAGTGTTGGACACTAAAGGATTGATCTTGGCTAATACAACAAAGGGAGAAAACAAAGAAAATTTTAAAGATTCATACCGGACCCGGTGCCATCACAAGCAACTTCTTCCGCGCTAAGGAAAATCGTTTCATACAATCTTTCACAGTGGACTCCTGAACACCGCAATTAAACAGTGTGTCCGAACGGAGAAACCGAACTTTGTTAGACATGGTAAGGTCGATGATGAGTCGCACAGAGCTACCTATTTCCTTCTGGGTGTTGGACAATTATGACCCATTGCGTCACTATTTGTACATATCATGGTGTTGTTGTACAAATTAACTATGTGACAAAGGAGATTGCTCTCTTATCATTTGTGATTAGATCACCAAGATATATAAATGATAGGAGGTCCATATGATTAGTTCCTGGATTGAGAATGATATGAGACAGTATTAGTCCACGAAGGATTAATCATTAAATATCCCTAGTCAGAGTATTATCGAGATAGGACATCGATAAATGCATAAAAGACTAGTATTACACTTGTGAGCGTTGTGAGGGCACAAACGGCATAGTTCTCATATATTTGGGTATAGGATACTCATGCAAGTGTAATAGGAGGTTATGTTTCACCGATGGTACGGGAAATAGCTTCGCTCTGGATAGACCCATCGGAATTCCATTGGTAGTATGACTATGTGTCTATGGAAGTCCGAAATCAGGGTAGGTGTATTTGGTCTTAACTTGAGACTTACACCGCTAATACTTGCGACAATCAATATACTTTGGTTTTGGTCGTCCAGGGCTTTAACCGATTTCTGTGTACACCTCTTCTGGGTATATCGAGAATCGCAGTGTGTTGGGTGTGATGTCAAGACGGAAGTATCACTCCAGTCATATGGAGATGATGGTCACGTAGGATACGGGGCTGGTTCTCTTAAATGCTGCAGCTATCGGGATATTATGACTAGGTCATGTATATCCGATTATAGAGACTAGTTACCAGACATCCGATATGTGTTTTTGTACGGGGCAGACACAATTCCAGCCCTTAGGCCTAGCACGTGATCATCCGATGCTGGATCAAGATACGCAATACTACGTATACTACGCCTGATATAGATCCTTATATTCCTGTAAGGAAATTTCTAGAGAATTGGGTAGGCATGGCGCTTTGCTAGAAGCCAACCTTGTCTTGTAAATCGCTATAAACGTAGTACTAGGTACTTACGTGTTCGGATAGTCCGACGACCGAATTTACGGCCAACATATCCGGGGATCTCATGGGTCGCTTCCCGAAGATTCACCGATGACGTATGACTCGCACTTTATTAATCTGGGATTAATTAATGATGAGAGAGAAAATTAATTTGGGATTAAAATATCATTTAAAGAGAGATAACGATTAATTTGGAATTAATCGATAAATTAATATATTCGATATATTAAACGAAATTGGATTTCGACGCGGAATTAAAATTAGATTTTAATTCGGGCAAACGAGTTGATTTAGAATTAATTCGTTAGCGATGTGAATATTAATTATGCTAAGCATGATTATTTAATTAAATTAGATTTAATTATGACGCAACTGAAAATTCGTTAATTTGGAATTAACGAACCCGAGCCCGGGATTGTTTGAGAGCGCATTCGCATTTCGAATTCGAGTGCGGCACGCAAGTCAAATCAACCGTCAAATCGCTAGTCGCATCTAGTGTCATATCATTCATCAATCAAGTGATATATGTCTTTCACTTTGAGTGATTGACGCCAGTCACTATTCATTGATTGATGGAAGTTGATGTGAGTAGTTGGCAAGCATTTATGGCTTGATTTTTTGAAAATAAAAAGTTGTATATGTTTAATTGTTTTTAGAAAACAATTATTAATTACACATTTTCATCTCTCTATATCCTTGGCTCACGAATTAGAGCCAAATTTTTCATCTCTCTCTCTCGGCATTTAGGCCATTTTCTTCACTGGTTTTCTGGGCAAAACCGTGAGCAAGGGAAGCAAAAGTGTGGTGATTTTGTGGCAAAATCGTCAAGAGCTAGCACTCCGAGAGACATGCGAAGGTGATAGGGAAGTCCACCCATAAGCTTGGAATCATTTGACGAAGCTTGGAGCTTGACGAAGATGATCCAAAACCGAAAATGGAGGACACCATTGCAGTGAACTGTCATGACCATGACAGTGAGCAGAAAATAATTTGTGTTCGTTGTCGCGTCGCTCAACCGATCGATGTGAGTATTCTGCAACTTCGTGATGTATTCTCATGTTTATTTTATGCTTGTTAATCGATCCTCGGGGCCGTAGAAACTCCAACAATGGTATCAGAGCGATTGAAAAGCATGAAATTTGATTAGGGCTTAAAATTTGGGTAAAATGATTTTGAGCATGATTCTATGAAATTGGATGAATGAATATGCTTAAATGTGTTTTAATTGAAGTTTGATTTGATCAATTTGATGAAAAATTGTTTGGAACATTTTTCCCCAAAATTATTGGCTTGGCCGAATGGTACCCTAAATTGTGGTATTGGTGATTTTTGTTTTTTGATTCATTGGATGCCTTGAAAAATAATTGGGAATGATGATTTAATGTTTAATTGGATTCAATTGGATCGGATATAAAAATTGGACATATAAATCCCCATTGCCGAGAGCACTTTGAGCATGTTTGGGTTTGATTTTTGTTAAATTATATTGGACATGATTTAATCTTAATAAGCATGATTAATTGTACAAATTTTTTTTTTGGAAATATTGATTTGGGTAATTAATTGTGTAATACACTTTGTGTAATTAAATTGTGAAATTGGGTTTTTGTAATTTAATTATTTTGGGCCTATTTTGTAAAAGTGGGCTTGAATGTTGTAATTGGGCTTGGTTGTACCAAGTTAGGTTTAAGCTAAATTGGTTGGATCCAATTGGGCCCAAAACCGCCTTCATAAAGCCCAAATACGACTAATGGACCTTAATAAATTTAATTGGGCCTAATGGGCCTAAATTGATTTCTAGGCTTATTGGGTTACTCCTTTATTGGACTTTGAGTATCGGTTTGACCCGAGTTGACCAAAAGTCCACGCCTTAAGAAATTAATTAAAAGCCCATTGGACTTTAATTAAATTAACGTTGGACGTTAATCAGGCTTTGAGACCCGTAGCGATTAAATTTGGAATTTAAGTCGTAAAGGTTCGTCAAATAAAGTGTAGTATTTAATTTGGAATTAAATAGCGAATTAGTATTAAATACAAATTGAATTGGATTTAATTTTGTAGTTTAATTTAATTCAAGAATTCGTACATTGAGTACTTATTCGCAAAACGAGTTTGACTCGCGCAAAATCAAATCGTTGTTTGAACATTGGATGGTCATTAATTATCAGATTAATTAATTTGATTAGATTGATTGATAACATGCTTGCGTGAATACATGGTTGCGATGCATGAATAATGTATATCGGATGGATATTAGATAGGTGGGGCAATTTTAGAAATTGTTGTAATAAATTTGGAATTTATTAATTGGACTTGCGTGTCCAGCCTTATTACCTCATTATTCTTTGTATTCTCTTCTCACCTATTCCCCTCAATGTAAATGAGGTTTCTTTAGAAGTATAGTGTAACGGGTAGAAGCAATATTTGTGCTAGCGGGAGAGAGGAAATGGAGAGATTTGATCTAGGATCAATGTGTAAAGTATACATCCGCATATCATTATTATTTTATTATACGTGCTTTATTATGTATTTAGAATGCATGTTTAAGGGTGTATGATGATGAGACCTTAACAAAGATAATAAATTGGCTGCCAATTTGCACTCGAAAAACCCTCACAAAATATTAAGCGTTTTTCCTTCCATTGAGTGATTCTTACTCAAGATCTAAGACGACATTGGTTTGTTGGCCAAAGTCAAGGCCTTTGTCCGTCGAGGATGTGTTTGAATCACGAAGGCTTTGTTCCATATTAGTGTCTTGTCCAAGTTGTGGTTTGTTGGCCAAAGTCAAGACCACTTCTTGTCCATCGACATTGATTACGAAGCTATCCATGGTCAATAGGTCGTGCTTAACTGGGATCACTAAGTTTGTTGTGCCAAAGCCAAGGCTTTGTTGATTCAGAGGAAAAAAGGTTAGGCAATATATTGGATATATTGGCATATATAAGATATATGTTTCGCACTTGGATGTCCCCCTACTGGATCTAGGAATTGGATGGGATCCAATTGATCTTAAGATCTACCTAGTTAATTATCATACAATTTGTTGGCCAAAGTCAAGATTGTGTGATATTTAACGGGATCCTAGCTTGCTAGGAAACACGGTTTCCCGAGTACTCGACAGAGGGTTAGAGGCTCGCCGAAAAATAGTGGGAGACAAGAATTGAATTTGCAATATTCGTTTAATTACTTGTTATACGCGCTCAATCAAATATCATTCGTCGTCAAATAATTAAATGTTAGTTGGACTAATATTTAAATTGTTGTTTTAATTAACAGTTGGACTGTATTCAAACAAATTAAAAGTATAGTTGATTAATATAGTTGGACTATAATAATCATTATATTTAAAGTACCTGAAATCGTTGATTAAATAGTTGGACTATTAGAATCAAGATAAAATTGAAAGATTGACATTTAAAACATAATCCTAGGGAAAATGTATTTAAATGGTTTAATTTTTCAAATTGGGAATAAAGTTTCAGGATGGTCCTGGAAAATAATAAGTTACTTTATTTGATAAAATAACATATTATGCCTAAGCCCGGAGTTAAGCAAATAGTAGAGCATAATCTTTGGAAGATTTATGTAATGATAACTTTAGTGCTTAATCCATTTAGCTTGTCGCAGTAGACTCCTTAATTTCTTAATCAGAACTAAGGATTAGATCCTTAAAGTATGATACTGAACTTGAAGGATCTTCATAAATCTATACTTAGATTTTAGAAGTACTAAAATTGCAATAATAACTCTTGGAGAGTTATTGGCTATTCTCATGGAGACAAAGTCAAAGTTTGCAATATGGCAAGTAGCGCAAGGTGCACTTTACTTCGATATTCTAGAAACCCGAGGCTTGGCCAAAGGCTACTAGAATATGGAAAAGGGCAAAGGCATAATCATTATAATCTTATAGGAAGAAAAATGACATATCCCAAAATGTCTGCCTAAATTGTGGCAAACGGGATCGCGGAAACGTGACTGCCGTTTGGACAAGGCAGACATGAAGTAATTGAAGACGGGCTTGGCTCCGACTTCAAATAAGTTTGTCAACATTATGTTCACTACTAGTATTAAAATTAGATTCTAAATACTTAGTATGGAACATAAAATATATGTATTGATGTTCAGAATCTGTTTTGAACAGGATACTGACTTCAATCGAGATTTATCTGCGAATCGGAAACAGGACGAAAGTCGATGTTTTAATCGTAGATACCTAAGTTTAGGAACTGCCTTCGGGTGTGTACTTAAATTAGGAAACTGTTATAATGTAACTAGTTTGACTAGATACATTATCTTTATATCAGTGTTTAATCCGTTGCGGATTTACCTTTATATTCTAGAACACTAAAGTGTTTTATTATATAAAGATGATATTGAGATAAACACATTTGATGTGAAATAAAAGCATTTATATTTTGAATATAAATAAATCTCAAACGTATAAAATGACAAACAAACAGCTCAAACTGATTTGATCAGGAGAAACATATTGTGGCATTGTTGTTTGGGACACAATCTAAACAAGAATCGTATATCCACACTTTCGAAGAGTGGGTACTCGGACTGATTTGATTCTGCTCAAATAAAGTCTACGAATCTAGTTTATTAGGCAAAGTGTCTATAACACCTTTACTTGGTAAAAGTGGAAATGCCACCTATCTGTTAGCCCTAGTTCATAGTGAAGCAAGTGGGCCCATGTCTAGCTAGGCTAGATGTGGATATGAATATTTCGTGACCTTTACGGATGTGGCATCGCGTAATGGTTATGTGTTTCTTTTGAAGAACACAAATCGAAAACTTTTAAAGTTTCGACACGAAATAGACAAACAGATCGGCTAAAGTATTAAATCGTCACGGTTAGACCACGATGAAAATACTTAAGCAATAAGTTTCTTATATACTTGAAAGAATATAGTATTCTTTCAATGAGGACTCTTCCCCGAACACGTCAATTTGACGGTGTGTCCGAACAGAGAGTAACCGAATTTTGTTGGACATGATAAGGCTAATCATGAGTCGCTCTGAGCTACCATTTCCTTCAACGGATAAGCATAAACAGTGCAGAACTTATTTAGAATAAGGTTCCATAAAAATCTGTTTGACAAACTTCATATTAGATATGAACAGGAAAGAAACCAAGTTTCTCATTCCCGATAATTTGGGAATGCTAGGCATATGTTTGGATGATACCAAACTAAAACCCAAATTGGATAAGTGCCAATTGTAGGTTATCCTAGGGAAACCATAAGTATAGTACTTATACAACACACAGGAGAACAATTTTATTGTTGCTCACCATGCGGTTTTCCTAAGAGGAATACCTATATGCAGTGGTAAGTGGGAGGATAGTAAAACTCGATAAAAATCGGAGTAATACTATTCCAGGCACCGATTCCTTAATAGAACACAAATAGTTCATCAAGGATGAAACTATACCATTAATCTTCGAATACACAAGAACCGCGTATGTCGGAGAGAGTCAGAAAACAACCTGGGGTATGGGTTTCTGATCTCACCTCGTAAAGATGTCAATCTTATTGAGGTAAACCAACTGACTACGTATGAGAAAGTGATACAAGGTATCGACTCCCTATTATGACAAAGTGTCATAAGTCCAAAATGGATTCCATGTATATCAACTTAGTTTAGACACTAGTTGTTGTACCGCAAGGCATTGTGTCTATTGGTACTATAAGTCTTCAAGGAAGACATACATGGATGGCAACATACCAACTTATAAAGCTAGGCTTTTAGCGGAAAGGTATCGTTATCAACATTATGTTGATTTCGATTCAACCTTTTACCTGTTGCCACGGTAAATCCATTTGGATAATGCTTGCTAACGTTGCATGTTTCATTTATGAAATATGTCAGCTGAACGGGAAAATCGCTTTCCTTCAAAGGAAACCTTTTGGAGGATGTTTACAACATCCTGACGGTTTTCTCGTACCAAAACTAGCAAATAAGGTTTGCAGGTTATTCGATCCATGTTTGGATTGAAGCAAGCATTAGGTTCTTGAAATTATCGTTTTGATGTAATCATAATAGTTTATGATTTAATTCAAAACGAAATGATTCTTGTGTATATAAGAGGGTTAGTGGGAGAGCACTGACAATAAATGTCCTATAAATAATGATAATATGTCATTTCTTGGAAATGATATTCCCATAATAACGATCGGTGAAAGCTTGGCTTTCGGAAAAACTCTCCGAGAATTCATACATTGAAAAATGTACGTTACCTGGTGTCTCATACGCTTTGAGCATATGGAGTCACAAACAGGTCAATCCAAGTGATAGTCACTGGATTGATGTTAAGAACATCCTTTAGTATCTTAGAGATCTAAGGATGTTGTTTTATACTATGGAGATGGATAACTTGAAGTGACTGGGATCACTGCTACAAGTTACCAAACCGGTAAAACGACTATAAGTTACAAATGGTACTATACAGTTTGAATAACGGAACAGTGAGCTGGAAATCTTCAAAGCAAGATACTGTTACCGGATAAACAACAAATGCGGGTTATTGCTGCAGCTGAGGCAGCAATAGAAGCCTTCTGGGTCGATAACAAATCTAATTAGATTAGATATAGTTATGTTAGCAGTTGAGCTAGGCTTCAGCACATGCTAAAGAATTAATGGTTTCATCAATGATCCAGATATATACTTCGATATTCATCTGATTCGTTCGGATCATACATCATGGCGATGTGATGATCGTATAAATCGCATCAGACGATAATCATGCCAATCCGCTGACGAAAGCCTTTTCTCAGCAGTTTGACCAACCGTATATAGTTCGGGTGTCAAACACTCGAGTGACTGACTATAGGACAAGTGGGAGATTGTTGGACAATTATGACCCATAGCGTCACTATTTGTACAGATCATGGTGTTGTTGTACAAATTAACTATGTGACAAAGGAGATTACTCTCTTATCATTTGTGATTAGATCACCAAGATGTATAAATGATATGAGGTCCATATGATTACTTCCTGGATTGAGAATGATATGAGACAGTATCAGTCCACGAAGGATTAATCATTAAATATCCCTAGTTAGAGTATTATCGAGATAGGACATCGATAAATGCGTAAAAGACTAGTATTACACTTGTGAGCGTTGTAAGGGCACAAACGGCATAGTTCTCATATATTTGGGTATATGATACTCATGCAATTGTAATAGGAGGTTGTGTTTTACCGATGGTACGGGAAACAGCTTCGCTCTGGATAGACCCATCGGAATTCCATTGGTAGTATGACTATGTGTCTATGGAAGTCCGAAATCAGGGTAGGTGTATTTGGTCTTAACTTGAGACTTGCACCACTAATACTTGCGACAATCAATATACTTTGGGTTTGGTCGTCCAGGGCTTTAACCAGTTTCTGTGTACGCCTCTTCTGGGTATATCTAGAATCGTAGTGTGTTGGGTGTGATGTCAAGACGGAAGTATCACTCCAGTCATATGGAGATGATGGTCACGTAGGATACGGGACTGGTTCTCTTAAATGTTGCAACTATCGGGATATTATGACTAGGTCATCTATATCCGATTATAGAGACCAGTTACCAAATATCCGATATGTGTTTCGTACGGGGCAGACACAATTCTAGCCCCAGGCCTAGCACGTGATCATCCGATGCTGGATCAAGATACGCAATACTACGTATACTACGCCTGATATAGATCCTTATATTCCTGTAAGGATATTTCTGGAGAATTGGGTAGGCATGGCGCTTTGCTAGAAGCCAACCTTGTCTTGTAAATCGGTATAAACGTAGTACTAGGTAATTACGTGTTCAGATAGTCCGACGACCGAATTTACTGCCAACATATCCGGGGATCTCATGGGTCGCTTCCCGAAGATTCACCAATGACGTATGACTCGCACTTTATTAATCTGGGATTAATTAATGATGAGAGAGAAAATTAATCTGGGATTACTTACAGAGATATTTTTTATCTGGGATAAAATATCATTTAAAGAGAGATAACGATTAATTTGGAATTAATCGATAAATTAATATATTCGATATGTTAAACGAAATTAGATTTCGACGCGGAATTAAAATTAGATTTTAATTCGGGCAAACGAGTTGATTTAGAATTAATTCGTTAGCGATGTGAATAATAATTATGCTAGGCATGATTATTTAATTAAATTAGATTTAATTACGACGCAACGGAAAATTCGTTAATTTGGAATTAACGAACCCGAGCCCGGGATTGTTTGCGAGTGCATTCGCATTTCGAATTCGAGTGCGGCACGCAAGTCAAATCAAGCGTCAAATCGCTAGTCGTATCTAGCGTCACATCATTCGTCAATCAAGTGATAGATGTCTTTCACTTTGAGTGATTGACGCCAGTCACTACTCATTGACTGATGGAAGTTGATGTGAGTAGTTGGCAAGCATTTATGGCTTGATTTTTTGAAAATCAAAAGTTGTATATGTTTAATTGTTTTTAGAAAACAATTATTAATTACACATTTTCATCTCTCTCTCTCCTTGGCTCACGAATTGGAGCCAAATTTCTTCATCTCTCTCTCTCGGCATTTAGGCCATTTTCTTCACTGGTTTTCTGGGCAAAATCGTGAGCAAGGGAAGCAAAAGTGTGGTGATTTTGTGGCAAAATCGTCAAGAGCTAGCACTCCGAGAGACATGCGAAGGTGATAGGAAAGTCCACCCATGAGCTTGGAATCATTTGACGAAGCTTGGAGCTTGACGAAGATGATCCAAAACCGAAAATGGAGGACACCATTGCAGTGAACTGCCGTGACCATGACAGTGAGCATAAAAGAATTTTTGTTCATTTTCGCGTCGCTCAACCGATCGATGTGAGTATTCCGCAACTCTGTGATGTATTCACATGTTTATTTTATGTTTGTTAATCGATCCTCGGGGCCGTAGAAACTCTAACACTGGGGATATGCATTAAACAGTGTAATACTAATTTTGAATAAGGTTCCGTCAAAGTCTGTTCAACAGACTCCGTATGAGATATGGACAGGAAAGAAATCAGGTTTCTCATTCCTGAAGATTTGGGGTTGTTGGGCATACGTTAAACGTTTGGCTGGTACCAAACTTGAACCTAAATCAGATAAATGCCTATTTGTAGGTTATCCTAGGGAAACCAAAGGATATTACTTCTACAACCCACAAGAGAACAAAGTATTTGTTGCTCTACATGCGGTTTTCCTTGATAAAGAGTTCCTAAATGCAGTGGTTAGTGGGAGGAAAGTAGAACTCGAAGAAAATCGGAGTGATATTGTTTCTGGCATAGAATCCTTAACGGAACACGAACAGTTCATCAGGGATGAGACTGTACCACAATCTTCGAATACACAAGAACCGCGTAGATCGGAGAGAGTCAGAAAATAACCTGAGAGGTATGGGTTTCTGATCTCACTTCATGTGGATATTAATCTTATTGAAGAAGACAAACCGGCTACATATGAGGAAGCGATACAATGTATCGACTCCGGTTTATGGCAAGATGCCATGAAATCCAAAATGGATTCCATGTACACCAACTAAGTTTGGACACTGGTTAATGCACCAGAAGGCGTAAAGCCTATTGGTTGCAAATGGGTCTTCAAGGGGAAGACCGACATGGATGGCATCATACAAACGTACAAAGATAGGCTTGTATAGAATGGGTATCGTCAATGACATGATGTCGATTACGACGAAACTTTTTCACCTATTGCCATGATTAAATCCATTCGGATTGTGCTTGCTATTGCTGCATATTTCGATTACGAGATATGGCAGATGGACGTCAAAACCGCTTTCCTTAACAGAAACCTTTTGGAGGATGTTTATATGCAACAGCCCGACGGTTTTTTCGTACCAAAACATACGAACAAGGTTTGCAACTTAAATCGATCCATTTATGGATTGACGCAAGAATCGCGTTCTTGGAACCAACGTTTTGATGAGATCATAAAAGAATATGATTTCGTTCATAATGAGGACAATAATTCTGTATATAAGAAGGTTAGTGGGAGCGCACTAACATTCATTGTCCTTTACGTTGATGATGTATTACTTATTGGCAATGACATTCCCATGCTACAATTTGTGAAAGCTTGGCTTTCATTAAAATTCTCCATGAAAGATCTGAGAGAAGCAGCATTTATTCTGGGAAAAAAAATCTACCGGGATAGATCTAGAAAGCTGCTTGGACTCTCCCAGAGTACGTACATTGAAAAAGTGTTGAAGAGATTCAACATGGAACAGTCTAAGAGTGGACTGTTGCCAGTGTCACATGGAGTCACTCTATCTAAGGACATGTGTTCTAAAACTAAAGATGAGAGAGATAACATGAGTCGGATCCCGCTCGCTTCGGTAGTCAGATCGATCATGTATGCCATGATATGTACGCGGCCTGATGTCTCCTATGCTTTGAGCATGTGTAGTCGCTATCAAGCCGATCCAGGTGATGGTCACTGGATGGCGGTTAAGAACATCCTTAAGTATCTTAGACGAGCAAGGATGCTTTTTTAATCTATGGAGATGGAGAACTTGAGGTAATTGGGTTTACAGATGCAAGTTTCCAAACCAATAAAGACGACTGTAAATCACAATCTGGGTACATACTTTGTTTGAACAACGGAGCAGTAAGCTGGAAATCTTCCAAGCAAGAGACTGTTGCCGATTCAACAACAGAAGCGGAATATATTGCTTCAGCTGAAGCAGCAAAAGAGGCAGTTTGGATCCGTAAATTCCTAATTGGATTATGAGTAGTTCCGTTAGCAGCTGAGTCGTTCCATTGTATTGTGACAATAAAGGGGCAATAACGCAGGCTAAGGAACCGCGGTCTCATCAACGATCCAAGCTTGTTCTTCGATGTTTCCATCTTATTTGTGAGATCATACATTGTGGCGATGTGAAGATCGAGAAGGTCGCATCAGAGGACAACATTGCAGATCCGCTGACGAAAGCTATTCCTCAGCAAAATTTTGAGCGACATGTACATAGTTCAGGTGTTAGATGCTTGAGTGACTGGCTATAGTCCAAGTGGGAGATTGTTGGACAATTATGACCCATAACGTCACTATTTGTAAAAGACATTGTGGTTTTTGTACAAATTAACTGTGTGACAATGGAAATTGTTATTTTATCATTTTGTAATTTGATTACTTGAACATATAAATGATAAAAGTCTTTATGATTAGTTCCAGATTAATAAGATATGAGACAATATCAATCCAAAAAGGTTTAATCATTAAATATCCCTAGTCGTAGTATTATCGAGACTGGACATCGATGATGCGGAATAGACTAGTATTGCACTTGTGCTTGTTATGGAAGCGTAACAACATAGTTCTCATATATTTAAATATTGGATACTTATGCAAGTGTGATAGGAGGTTATGTTTGCCGATGGTACGAAAACAGCTTCGCTCTGGATAGACCCCGTGGAATCCCATTGGTAGTATGACTATGCGTCTATGGGAATTTGCATCAGGGTAGGTGTATTTGGTCTTAACCTGAGACTTGCATCGCTAGTACTTTCGACAATCAATACACTTTGGTTTTGGTCGTCCGGGACTTTAACAGGTTCTGAGTACGCCTCTTCTGGGTTTATTGAGAATCGTAGTGTATTGGGTGTGATGTCAAGACAGAAGTATCACTTCAGTCATATGGAGATGATGATCATGCAGGGATACATAACTGGTTCTCTATTATGTTGCAACTATCGGGATAATATGACAAGGTCATGATTATCTGATTATAGAGACTAGTTGTTTGTGATCTGATATATGCTTCGTACGGGGCAGACACTATTCCAGCCTCAGGCCTTGCATGTGACATCTGATACTGGATCGCAATACGCAATACGCAATACTACGTATACTACGTCTGTTATAGATTATATATTCCTTAAAGAATATTTCTAGAGAATTGGGTAGGCATGGCGCTTTGCTAGAAGCCAACCATGTCTCGTAAATCGGTAAGAATGTGGTATCGGATACGCACATGTTCGGATAGTCCGACGACCGAATTTACTACCAACATATCCAGAGATCTTATGGGTCGCTTCCCGAAGATTCACCGATGACGTATGACTCGAACATAATTAATTTGTGATTAATTAGTAGAGAGAGAAAATTAATCTAGGATTAATTACGGCAAGATTTTATCTGGGATAAAATTCATTAATAGAGAGAGAATGATTAATTTGGAATTAATCGATAAAATAATATATTCGATATATTAAATGAAATTAGATTCCATAACGGAATTAAAATTGGATTTTAATTCGGGCAAACGAATTAATTTAGAATTAATTCGCGAACGACTTTAATAATAATTTTTCGAGACATTATTATTTAATTAAATTTGATTTAATTAAGTCGCAATGGAAAGTTCGTTAATTCGGAATTAACGAACCCGAGCCCGGAATGTGTTTGCGGCTACACTCGTATTTTGAATTAAAATGGGGCCCACAAGTCACATCACTTGTCATCTCATCACTTTTTGGTGACGGAAGTTAGTGAAGATTTTGGTGATGACTTCTAAAACACTCAAGCTTGATTTGGTGTTGACTTTTACCAAACTTTGATTTTGGTATATGGCTTTTGATTTTGGAAATTAAAAATTACAAGTCAACACATTTCAATTTTTCCCTCTCTCTCTCATTGGCGTGAAAAGAGCTCTCCCTCTCCAAATCTTGGCTTGGCCGAGAGTTACAAGAAGAACAAGGTGAATTTTGTTGTAAATTTCTCCATTGCTAGCACATCAAAGATTATACAAAGGTGATAGGGAAACATTTCCCAAGAGTTTGGAATCCATTCTTCAAAGCTTGGAGCTTGACACTCAACATTGGACGAGCTTGGAGCAACTTCAAAGGAAGAAAATTTTTTGAACTCTACACATCCTATAACCGATCTTTGTAAGTATAATTCCGCTATACCTCATTTCGTATTTACACTTCTTTCATGCTTAAAATGATCTTGGTTTGTTCATTAGAACCCAACATCCGAACAGTCCCATATTTTATTAACTGCCGAACGCTCAAGCCTTGAACCCAGAACCAGTCACACGCACAGCCATGGAGCCAGAACCAGTCACGCACGTACCTGTGAAGTGATGTGACTGTTCGCCTTCCAACATCATATGAAGCCATTCACACGTTATGGATAATTTACCAAGTGCGCCACATGCGCACTTGATCAAAACCGCATTTCCAGTGATGCTCTGTGACTGTTGATCTACCATTAATTATCATCACCGACCATACATGTGTTTCACTCACTTTGATTAATTCCTATGTGTGATAATACATGCACACATATTGATCAATTTTTATCACGCACGCCCATCATCATGATAACAATACATGCGCATACATTGATCAGATTCCTGAGCTGCATGTTATCCCTTTTGGGGCATGCGATTGAATGATCAAACATGCAATTGGTGATGGTCAGTTGATGTAAGTGAGCTAATACAACTTCTGAATGTTGCTGCCGTGATCCATGTGTGTTGTCAACGATTGGGTCAACCACTCGATTGTTATGACTCACCACCAGAAATCCGTGAGGGTGGGATCGGATTAACTCTCTTCCATGAAATTTTTCTTGAGAAAAATTTCATTACTATTGTTTTTCCTCTCTTTTCTCTCATTTACAATCTCATTGAAAAGATGAGAAAGTGGCTAGGGTTGGAATGTGAAGAGAAAAACATCCAATTTATATCTAGGGTCTAGGTTAATTAAATGTACATTTACAAAATTAGCTCTAACCCTAACCACACATATAAATATGGGCCAATGACATTTTTGTCACAACAAAATTATTAATTTCAAAATTAAATATAATATCAAATATCATTTAATTTGAAATTAAAATTTAACATTTAACTTATATCATGATATAAATTACATATTTGATTTTGACTTAAATAAAATTTAATTTAAAAATCAAATCCTATATTAAATGATAACCTAATAATCATTAATATAAAAACTATATATTAAACATTTTAATATATATTTTCAAAGTGTGACATTATATAATTATTAATCAAATTAATAATTATATCAATAAATAATTCTCAATTATTTAATATTTTTCAAGTGAGTTCATAATTGGACTATCCAATTATTCCATTGATTCCTATAGTGTAACGAGCTAACACGGGGACCAAATGGACCTACAATTCCGAGCTCCAATAATCTCGAAATATTAATTAAAACTCTTTAATTAAATATTCTGAATTATTAACTTTAGGTTATTCCACTAAAAACCTAAAGCTGCACTCTCGTTACTGCATATATATTTTATACCGAAAGTCAACGGTGTCCACCGATATAATCACTGGATACAGATTGACCCTCCACGAGTATCTCATAATTAGAGCCGGGTCATAATGTAAGTTATACCCTCTAATTATTTTGTGCCATAAGTACTATTAATTCTCTAATGAACGATTTATTCATAACTATTATGAATATTAATCTTTTTATTCGTAATAGAAAGACTTGATCGCTCTAACTGTTTAAGTACCGTATCAACCCTGAAGGAAGATACTCATCTACGTCTCACAAAAAGGAGTGGATTCCATATCTATGTAAACCGTCCCCAGCTACACACAAAATCATGTCCCCAAAATACGTAGCTATTAGTCGGGATTGCTTCACCAACCTTACCTTTTTAAATCAAAAGACATAGCTTGCCATGCAGGACTTCATAGTAAACTCAGAATTAAGATAAACCTATATATGATGATCTATTAGACTGATACGAATTTCTTTGTTTAACAGATATTAAATGAAATTCATTTCTCTCTTGGTCCAGTCCTATATGATCGCATCATATAAGATACCTTCATTCCCATGTCACTACATGACCAAACCCGGATCAAAGTCATCATGAAATATGGAATGGACCGCGGCTGTAGATAAACGACAAATAAAGTGCCCGTCTTTGTTTCCTTTCTAAGGATTATTTATTATTACTAATTTCATATTTAAATCCTATTGTGTATAATATTTATGCACTAAATCTGAAAGTACATTAAGTATCTAAGGGCATACATGATAATTTATAATATGCAACTTTAAAATCAATATTTTAATAAAAGAATAACCACATTGTTTATTACCTAAAATATAATCTCGTTTACATATTACAATATGCTATTGGGAATATATCCTAACAGCATCATCTTAATTTGTGGCCAACAAACTAAATGCATTAAACACGAGAAAATATAAATAAACTGAATTAAAACTTTATAACAATCAATTGAAAATTAAAATATAGGTTCAAGCATAAGCTACATCCTCTAGGATAATAGAGTTAGTTCATGTCTAAATATAAAAATAATGAAAGTATGGTCAAGAACATAATGGACATCATTAGAGTTTAAAGAAAGAAACTAGAAGATTAAACCTGAATTGAATCCCTTCGTCTTCGGACATCATCGCCTTCGTCTTTGCTTATCGATCTTTAATCTTCTTCATTGGATCTCTCTAAAATATGTGTTTAAAACTATTTGTTGTGTATTTTTCTCTCTTCTTTAGGGTTTTAAACGAGAGTCTATATTTATAGGGAAGTCTTGGATTCCTTGTGCTTGTAGAATAATGATTTCTGAAGATTATGGGATTCTGCCCCGGCATCGCAACGCCTAACTCTGGATGGTGCGACATTGGGATAGTATTACTATTTTAAACTATTCTTAAAGTACATATTCTTAGAAGTTGGTTTTGAAATACGATCGAATTTCTATAACCTATAAGACTAGCAGATGTCGTATATTAGAATTGGAGTTATAATGGTTTAATCCGATATACCATAAGCAAGGGAAGTTCGTATATGTTGGGGTTTAGGCAGTTTTACAGGTGTAACGCAGCGGAACGCGAAAAATTAAATTTTTCCGATTTCAATAATTTTCTTGGATAATTAAAATAAAGTAATTTATTCTAAATACTCAATACTCAAAAATTTAGTTCTTACTCAAAATCCAGAATTTTTCCTTTATTACCGTGAAACCCCTAAAGGTTTGCATTTTGATCATTTTATTGCTAATTTGCCAAATACAAATTTAGGTGATTTTCAATCACTACCAAAATGATTTATAAATGTCATATACATCAAAATACAACTCACAATAAAAATCCCCAATTTTCTCTAAATTACCGAGAGCACCGCCAGGTTTGAACTTTGTTCATTTTGGTCCAAATTTGTTAAAACAAGTTTAGATGATTTCCAATCAACACCAAAATGATTTGTATATCTTATATACATCATAATACAACACATACATGAAAATCCCCAATTTTGGTTTAGGTTAAAACCCTAATTTTTTTAATTAATCAAATTAACCAAAATTTACACAATCCAACACTTTAATCTAATCTCTACAACACCAAACAAGTCTCACAAAATTGAAACAACTCAAGAATAATTATAGGTCATCACTGAGTGGCCTAACAACTCTAGAATGGCAACAAGATCATCTAATGACCAAAAGTGTTCTTATTAACCATTAATAAGCATACTTTGTTAACAAACATGCATACATCTTTTATTCAAGTTTCCAAACATTCCAACACAAACATAAGAGAGTAGAAAAATATGTGAACAACATATGTTGTAGCCAAAAACAAAAGAAACATTTTCATTCTAAAGAAAAGTTGAAATTACTTACTAATTTGCAAGCTTTGTTGAAAACTCTTCTTAGGTCTTCTTTTTTTTCTCTCAACTACTTTTGTTTATTTTTTTGGAAGCTTAACATAAAGTGAAGCAAATGAAAAAATGAAACCTTATATATGATTAGGGTTGGCCGAATTTTGTAAAGAAAAAAGGAAAAGATATTTTCAATTTTTTAAAATAAAATATAGAAGTCAAATCCAATTTTAACACCTTTATAATAAATGTAAAAGTCAAACATTTACACTAAGATTTGTCCTATCTTAAATATCAACTTAGATATTTTATATTTTTAATTACTTTAATTATTTAATAATTAAATGATTGTTTAAATATAAATATCTAAATATATGTATTAAATTTACTTTAAATAATCCAAATACATATATTAATGATATATGTCAAATATCATAATTTGAAAATTAATTAATGTGTATTTAATAAAATCATATATTTAATATAAATACACATTAGTTAGGAAATAACCAAAAAGGCTCATATGCATGTATATTTCATTTAACTGTTAAACGATTTAAAAATAGTCAATATTATTCATAAATATTGCTCTAGTGCTCTACAGGTTTATTTCATTAGTGAGACTCTCTAAGTTCAAGCATATCCGTCACAAAATCCAATTTCGTATCCATAATCTACCCACCTGTAAATTATGACGACCGCGGATAAACTCGCTGAACTATATAGGTCAAGGTCATTGCATACGTATAATCCATCTGTCACAAGTATCCGGATTATTCCAGAGATATAGACGTCAAATCTCTATAGATATAATCCCGTCGACGTTTTTTTTAGCAATCTCTTAATAACACTTAGAACTCACTTTTACAGTGTACCACGGTTCCATGGATTTAACAGATAGCTAATCCCATATTGAATACCTATGCTCTGTACACAGAGCTGTCAGATTCTATGTTGACACACACATGATATCCTGAGGATCTATCCACACCCAATGAACAGGCGGAGGTCTGACTTAAATAGGTCATGATGTTACCGCCATCAAAGTGTGGAGGATATCTCATATATCAACAGTGGTATCTCAAGTAAAAGAATTATTATGCTACTCAACCCGAGAAGATTCTTATTGACGTTATTGTACCATCCATTAAGAATATTCGGTGAGTCATTCAGTGTTTATCTGATATAAACACCTACATGTCTAGACGAGTCTCCGAGACTCATAGTTCATTGAGAATCAACCATTAAAATCCAAGATTCTAATATAAGAGATGTACCGATCTCAGCAGGTTTACTTACTGACCAAGTAATGTAAACCTTGACCAAGAACAGTTAAATAAATGATACTGTTATGATACAACTCAATGTTAGTTGTGACACTTTTGTAACTATATCATAACTAATAATTATAAGGCCAATTACGTCTTTACCATATATTAAGAGATGTTATATTATAGAAACTATTTATTTTATTCATAATAAAATGTTTATAAAAGTATTTACAAGGAAATACATAAGAAATTGGCGCTCCGAGCACCAACCCTAACAAATTCTCCCACTTGCTCTAGTGCTAATATCGATTTTATCTCATACTCATCGACTCCACAAGTTTATCAAACAACTTCGGAGGAATGGCCTTGGTAAGAAGGTCTGCTACATTAACTTCACTCGGGACCTTGCACACGATAATGTCCCCTCGCGACACAATCTACCGAATGATGTGATACTTTTGTTCCACATGCTTCGATTTCTAATGCGCTCTCGGTTCCTTTACTTGCGCAATGGCTCCATTATTATCACAGTATAACGGAATCAGATTGTCGATACTTGGGATAATTCTCAACTTTGTGATAAAGTTCTTAACCCAAATAGCTTATTTTGCAACTTCAGAAGCTGCAATATATTCTGCCTCTGTGGTGGAATCAGCTGTGGACCCTTGTTTGGAACTTTTCAAACAAACTACACCTCCGTTGAGGGTAAACACAAAACCTAATGTACACTTTCTATCATTAGGATCCGATTGAAAATCTGAATCCGTATACCCAATAACCTGCAGTTAATTTCCTCCATATATCATAAACTTATCCTAGGTACTTTTAAAATACTTTAGGATATGTTTAATTCCCATCCAACGGTCATTATCTGGGTTGGACTGATATCTGCTAGTCACACTAACTGGGAAGCTGATATCAGACCTTTTACATCACATGGCATACATGATGCTGCCCAAACACGAAACATAAGGCGGATTAGACATTCTAATATTCTGATATTCTGTTTGTGGACACATATTCTTCGAAAGATGAATGCCATGTATGAACGGTATATTTACTGTCTTACAGTTACAAAAATTGTACCGTTCTAAGATCTTATCTATGTGCGTTGATTGGGATAACCCAATAAGCTTTATTTCTCTATCTCTATAGAATTTTATGCCTATGATATAGGAAGTTTCTCCCAAGTCATTTATTGAGAAATTCTTACAGAGGTAAGCTTTAACGCCTTGCACATCCCGATATCATTCTCAACTTCGTGAAGTTTGTTTAAGTCCATAAATGGACTTCTTAAGCTTACATATTATGCCCGAGTTTTCGCTGGATACAAAACCCTCTGGCTATTCCTTATAGATTTCTTCGTTAAGAAATCCATTTAGAAAATCTGTTTTGACATATATCTGTCAAATCTCGTAATCATTGTAAGTAGCAATAGATAACAAAATCCTAATAGACTTTATCATCGCAACTGGCAAAAAATTTTAATCGTAGTCAACACCAGGTTGCTGCGTGTAACCCTAAAGGTTTCAACCTTTTCGTCAGGCCCGTGCTTCCTTTTGTAAACCCATTTAAAACCGATAGGAACAATTCCTTCAGGAATCTGAACCAAGTCCCAAACTTGATTCAGATGCATAGAGTCTAACTCTAATTTCTTGGCCTCTTGCCATTTCACGGAGTCGATGTCCAACATCACTTCTCTATAGGTATAAGAATCTGTCTCTTCAACTAAGAGAACATCAAGACTTATTTCTTTTATCAAATACAAGCTTTCAGTAGGTCTATATACCCTTTCGGACCTACAGAGTGTGGGTAATGAAGGTTATTTATCTTCTTGAACTTCAAGTTCCTCCGGTGGTTAGTTGGTCTCAGGTTGTACTTTATTAAGTTCAACATGTCTATGATTACCTCATTCAGATAAAAATTCTACTTCTAGAAATTTTTCGAAGCTAGCTACGAACACATTTCGATGCTCGGTATCATAGAAAAATATCCTTTCGTATTTGGAGGATATGCAACAAACCTAAACTTTTACCCTCGAGGCAAAAGCTTACTCTGTTGAGCCACTCTGACGTATACAGAACATCCCCAAACCCTAACATAATTAAGATTCGGTTTCCTACTGGTCCATATCTCATATGGAGTCATAGGAACAACTTTAGAATGAATCTTATTCAAAATATGAGCGGTAGTTAAAAGAGCATAATCCTATAAGTAATATGGAAAATCTATAAAACTCAACAAAGATCAGACCATATCCAATAATGTCCAATTTTTACTCTCGGACACTCTATTATGTTGCGGCGTATTCGGTGGAGTATATTCAGCGATAATCCCATTCTCTTTTAAATAATCAGTGAACTCTCCACTCATATATTCACCGCCTCGATCAGATCGAAGAAATTTAACATATTGACCAGTTTATTTTTCTACTTAATTTCGAAATTCTTTGAACTTTTCAAAGGTTTTCGATTTATGTTTCATTAGATAAACATAACCGTACCGTGACACATCATCGGTAAAAGTAACAAAGTATGAAAAACCACTGTAAGCAGTCTGACTCATGAGACCATATACATCAGAATGTATGAGTTCTAATAAGTCAGTGGCTCGATATCTCATACCTGAAAATGGGGCTTTCGTCATTTTACACCGAATGTAAGAGTTATAGGTTGGATATGGTTCAATGGTGAGATCTTGAATCAAACCATTCCTAACAAACTAGGTTAAACGTCTCGCGCCTATATAACCTAACCTCATATTCCAAAGTTCAATATTATTTATTACATAATGTTTACATTTATTAACTCCAGTATTCAAGATATCTCGAGAAGTATGCAAAAATATAATGACCATGCTCATTTGGACACTCAAGGATCTTAATATTATTTCTGTAATATAAATACAAGGAATAATTCTTAATATTTATATGATATCCCTCTGTATCTAATACAAAAAGTGATATAATATTAGCTACGTATCCTGGTACAACATAGCAATAATTTAACAAAAGTCTCCCACTTGGTAAGGGAATCTCGCATAATCCCACTGCAACCGCATCCAGAGAGTCACCACTCCCAAAACGCAACTGCATATCTCCAAATTTCAACCCTCTACTTTCCTTTAGCACCTAAAATGAATTGCAAAGGTGAACAGGACAAGCAAAATCAATAATCCAACTAGATGTAACAACATCACAAGCTAAGGAGATATCAATAACAGGAAAAATAAAAGTACCTGATGTCGATGCTCTTTCCTTCCTGATCTGGGCTGGGTAGTCTGGAAAATTCCTCTTCCAGTGCCTGATCTTGTTGCAGTGGTGGCATTTATCTTCAAAAGCCCTTTCAGGCTTCTCTATCTTACCTTACGGAGGAACATTGAAACCCATCTTATTATTTCCCTTTGTTTTCTTCCCCTTTGATTTAGAGTGGGAAGAAGCGGAAAGTGAAGTGGGTTTCAGAAGACGAGTCGACACTCCCTTCTTCAAATCCTCCTCCGTCATGAGAAACATCTTATGCAACTAATGGTAAGAACAATGACTCTCGTTCATGTTAAAGTACATTATAAATTGGCGATATGACACCGAGAGCAAACCAAGAATGACAAGTAGCAGAATATATTGATGTTCATGAGTTTCCATTTAGGCTAAAACCAATAGAGAAATAATATATACTCGATATGGCCAACAACACCACACCTCATGAAATTATTAATATCTTGAAGGAAAGAAACTTGTCAAATACTACGGGAATCAATAGCATTTATAATGTCATTTCCATAAACAAATAAGTTAAACGGGGTGGTCTAACTTCTATTCAATATGTCTTGGATAAATTAATTAAGAAAAAATACCTTCATGATTAGCTTACAAATCCAAACACCAATGAAATCACATATATTCTTTGGGTTTATTCTAAAATCCTAGAGCTATCTGTTAAATTTTCATCTGTGTTTTTAATTGATGCCACATACAAGACCAATGAGTATCAGATACTACTATTGGAGGTTGTTGGTATCATATCAACAATGAGAACTTACTTATGTTCACATATCTTAGTAATGAGATAACATAGCAACTAACATGGGCATTATCAATCTTGAAGAAATGGATAGTTGAGAAAGAGGCATTGTTGCTATCAGTATTTGTTTCAGATCGGGATTCAGGGCTCATTAAATCCATTGAAATATATTTTCCCATGGCACATTCTTTGTATTTGGCACATAAATCAGTGCGTAATGAAGAAATGCAATTCTTTGCTTGGTATACAGTTGAAACACTTTTATTCATCATGTCACTCCTTTATTAATTCATCAATACAGTGGTCTTACCAGGAGAAATGAGAGGTGATGCACGAGAAGTTTAGACAATTCAAGGGTGTTCTAAATTACCTTTAGGAGACATAGTTACACCCTCACAGAGACCAATTTATTTCAACATGGATTGATACATGTATGCACCTGGGGAGTAACTGAAGTCAAAGATATAGTTACTTTATGGCTTTACTATTTCAATTTTGTTCATTATTGTGCTACTTTTGAAAAAACACAATGTATTTTTCAATTACATAGCGGAGTCTGCACATTCGAGGATGAATTTATATTTGGGAGATACCATGTCATCCCTACAAATATCTTTTGAAAAAATACACAAGATGTTGAGAATTCAGTTTGGTGAAATTTAGAAGTCATTTGAGAAATCTCTGAAGATTCCATGCCATACACATTTACATAAGAGATTTTTAATCAAATAAGGAGTCAGATTTCATTAGAGGCAATGGAAGTTAATTTATGCTCAACTGAAATGCATTGAGGAAGCATCTCACCAACTAGCTGGAATGTTCAATTGTTCATTCAACTGAAATCCGATCCGAAATAATTCGAATCAGATCGGATCGAGTTCGATAACATGATCCGGTCCGAACGAATCAAACATTTCAGAGCATTTCGGATCGGATCGGATTCGGATTCGGTTCGATCCGATCCGAATCTGATAATGCCCAGGGCTACTTCTTATGGAGATGCATCTACCTCAAGATCTATGTTCACTCAACTGACTATAACGACTCCAGGGAAAGAGAGCCGTGGGAGGGGGTTAGTGGTTCATAATACTCAATCGACCCATGATCACTCTCATGTTCCATCGATCTATGATACCTAAATTAAGAAATTGCATGTGGCATATCATCGTTATATTTCCCACACTGTTGATGTTCAAGCTGATGGTCATTCTTGATTTAGAGCAATAGTCGCATTAACCGAGTATGGCGAAGAAGCTTGGGGTCAAGTATGATGCAACCTTATTGAAGAGATTAAATAAAATAAGGATTTATATGATTGACTTTATCCCTTAAAGGACTGGGCAGACAATCTATTTTACTTACGAATTTTTTCTAGTAGCCAGTACCAGAAGTATATTGCATGAACTCGATAAGTTTAGGAATTTTCATCGCATCAATGTCCAATCTTGTATTGTATACATTTGGTGAGAATATTTGGAGTTGCTATACTCACTTGCCATTAAGGTCTTCTGCAGTTCCAGACTAAGAGCGTCAAGAAATAGTTATTGCTCATGTTGTCAGACATTTCGTGCAAGTTTTCTTACACCCTTATTACCCTACACCACCCATCCCAAAGTGGTGGTGAGAACATTCATCGTACGAAGCTAAAGTATATGCCACTCATTATACGATACGTAATCAATTATGGTACAAATTATTGAGTATATCACCAAGTGCGCAAGAAGGAGATTTTGGAGGCAACATAGATTATAATTTGTGTTTTTATATTTTTAAGTTAACTTTTTATATTATTACTTGTACTGTTATTTTAAAATCTACTTTTCTAATATATAAGGGAACATTTGTTGGAGTTGGTGCTTGGAGTGCCAATCCGAATTGTACATTTTATTATTTATTAATAAAATAACTATATTTTCATTTCATACCTTATTAATGGTATTGTTATTATGCGTATTAGATTGATGTATAGATATGCTTAGAATGACATCAAACTTAGAATAGTCTTGTAATAATACTAGATACTAGGTGGTCTGATATTGAGATAAGTATTACTATTATAAATTATTCTTAAAGTATATATATTCCTAGTCATTATTTTTGGAATACGGTTGAATTCCTATAACCTATAAGACTAGCACATGTCGTATATTGGTATTGGAGTTCCAATGGTTTAACCAGTTGAACCATATGCAAGGGCAACTCGTATAGACATGTGGGTATTCGATGGAGTGAATACTGAATGCCTCATAGGTGATTCTTAATAGTTGGAAGTACACACCACCGTTAATAGAAATTTCCTTGAGTCGAGTAACATATGTAATCCTTTGACTATAGGATAACATTGATTTTATGTGACATCATCCCCCATTTGATGCCATGTATGTCAGAAACCTTTCATAGTCTGGCCTCTAGATGTTCGTTGGGTGTGGACCGATGTACTCAGTAATCAAGTGCGAAGCAAGATAGGATCCGTTGGCCCGTATGTGTACCATAAGAGGTTTAGGTATCCATGTGATTAAAGTCATGATTCTTAAAGCTTTGGCCAAAGTCGATCACCTAAGGTGGATCACATCAGTTATGAAGAATCATGGACATGTCGACATGAAATGTGCGTCTCGGTAACTTGATGGTGTATTCAATGTTTCCTAAGCACAACTCGGATAGCTTATGATGGAGGGATTGGTAAACATATGTGATGACCTTGGCTTTTATAGTTCGGAAAAATCATTCGTTTTCTTCGCGAATTCGGAGGTGGCTAAATTGCGTACATATTAGCTAGGCTTATATGACGAACGTGTCTGAACTTAGAGAGTCCCAATATGAAGTGTACTCATTGAGCACTTGGGTAACCGATTAATCATCAACTAAGATAATCAAGTATTATTGGATAACATTGATTATTTACTTTGACCTAATTTGATTAATTCAATAATTACACAATGGCTTAATTATAAAATCATAATTATCTCTACTATTTGAGGATATTATGGTAATTGTAAATGTGTAATAATAAGTGGTTTTGGCTTGATTTAATTGGATTAAATCAAAGTGGGAAACATTGAACTAATCCATTACCTAATATTTGGCTTGATTTAATTGGATTAAATCAAAGTGGGAGATAATGGAGATTAGTCACACCTAATTATACATCTTTGGGAAAATTAGATTAAGCCCACATAAAAGTTGATTTCAACTTTTATTAATTTAAAATTACCTAAGTTTTGCTATAAATAGCAAGCTTTAAGAAGGTTTTAATTAAGCAAAGCTCAAGCTTGAGAAAGCTAAGTATAAGAAATTATTGGAGAAATTAGCCTAAGTTAAAGAAGTGTTTAGAAAAACTTGTGAGGTCTATATAACATTTCATTTAGGAGAACTCAAGATTAGATCTTGAATGGGAGGTTTCTAGCATTGGAATCAAGATTGGATCTTAAAGTGAAGCTTGCAAACCTTGGAAGTTCTCCAACCATTTCAACAAAGAGAAAAAGATTGAATCTTTGCATCAAATTTGCTAGGTAAGTTTGAACTTCTCTTAAGCTATGTTATTTTATGTATTGGATGCATAATTACGTAGCTTAATGTTGAAATAAGGCTAAAAACTTTTGTTAGGATGCTTTAGAAGTATAAACACAATATGCTTGTTAATTAGGTCAAAGATGTTCATGTTGGACATAAAACAATTAAGAAGAGTTTGGAACTCTATATTTAAGCTTAAGAGCTATGACTACCATTCTAGAGTCACTTAACCACCTTTGGGTGACCTAGAATTGTTCATGAGTCATTTCATTGTGGGATTATATTTTGGGTTGTAATTTGATTCAAAGAAATGTGTATATATATTTAGAATACATATATGTTTATTTCATAACATATGTTGTGGTAGGTTTTGAAATTAAAATTATTTTGGGTGATTTTAAAAGTGTTTAGAATTAATAAAAAAATTAAAAAAAATAAAAAGCTTTGCACTCCGCCAAAAGGCCGAGACCAAGTTGCTCAGGCAGCATGCTACGGAAATAGCATGCTGCTTGCACAGCATGCCTAGACCCGAGTAGTTGCACCCCATTGTCCGGTTTTTATCCCGATTAATTTTTTTTCCGGATACAGATTTATTTCTGATTTTTCCTAAACACTTGAAAAATAGAATATTATATTTTATTATGTTTTAAAATACACCCTTGCTAAATATCCATGGGTTAGAACCACTTCCGCTGCGCGGGACACCGATTCGACCCTAGGGGTTCCAGATTTGCCCAACACATTTTCTATTATACATAAGTAGTGTTAAATAAATTTAAAAAGAATCAAAAAAATTAAATGAATAAATAAACACAAAATAAATAACAATAAATAAGAAATTCGTAATATTTATTAAACAAATTAAAAAGAATAGAATGAGTAGCATGAAACATGACCCTGAAAATCCATGGTTGCATACGTGAATTAGAAAGCTATAATTGAGATCCATAACATGAAAACATAAACTGAAACATAGTCGTAGACTGTACACATGATTATGTAAGCATGGTTAAAATCTGTATAACATACACTTGTAAGCGCACTAACTTGTGAGCATGACTGGAAACTTTAAACATGCAGAACTGACACTTATACCATGACCCGGAAAACAACAACATAACTTGAAAGCATGACCTGAAAACTTAACATGACTTGATAACTTAAACATTATTAAAAACCATAATCATGTATGTAAAATCGAATCATGGCTTGAACATTATAAACTTGAATGAGAAAACTATGAAGATGTCTGTAATTGTAAACCGTGGAATGTAATCATAATTGAGAGCCATAGATCATGAACTGAGAACATAATTGAAACTGTAGCGTAAACTGAAAAGTGAAATGTGAATTATAAACTAGAAAACATGAATATAAATTGTAAACTAATCATCGTAACTGCAAAGCATGATTGTAAACTGAAAACTTAAACTGTAAGCCTGAACTAAAAATATAGTCATAAGATCCAATAACAAGAAAGCTTACATATGCACATCGGGATTGGAACATCTCATTCACATCGCCATATGCATTGGGATTGGACCGTCACCATCACATACTCTTACACACATTTTAAATCGTGAAAACACATGTATCATAACCTCGGGGTGTGAGACCTACTTAACGAGACCTAGCACCTCGTAATCAGGAGAACATGAACATGAATATTGTTGGGATATATTCCATAGAGCTTTATGTAATGTGTAAACGAAAATATTTATTTGAAATAAAAGATGCATTATTCTTGTATCAATTATTTGATTTAAATTGCATATTGTAAATTGTCTAGTTTTCCTTTGATTACTTATATACTTTCAAGCTTAGTGTATGAGTGTCATACATAAGAGGATTTAAGTATGAAATTAGTAATCTAAAATAGTCCATATAGAGTAAACAAAGCGGACACTTTGTTTGTGGTTTTTCTATAGTTGCGGTCCATTGAATAAATGTATGACGATCTTTATCCGGGATCGTCCATGTGGTGACATGAGAATGAAGGCAACCTATATGATGTGATCATATAGGACTGGACCCATATAGAAATGAATTTTTTATAATATCCGTTAAATAGAGTGTAATATCCCGAATATTATTCAAAATGATTATGGTAGCTTTCCGAACTGAAGTTTAGAATTTGGAACTAAACGATATTCGGAAATAAGAATTTATGTGTTGGAAAATAGGTTGGAATATTTTTAAGTGCAGTTTCGTCACGTCGGAAAATATGTCGTTTCGAGAACCAGTTACGTGATTTTTGATTTTATTGTTATACGTCTAACAGTTTCTTGTTTCGTCTATAAAAATAGCAAATAAACATTGATTGAGCTGATTCTTGAACAATTGGACTCGTTTAACAACTTTCGTATTGAGAACTTTTTGAAATTTTCATCAGAAGGGCTTTAAAAATGTAAATTTCTGAGGAAGCCCCATGATATGGGCCTGATTACAAATTTGTTGGGGTCCAATTGTAATTTTTGAAAACTTTCATATATATACCTGAAGTTTCCATTAATTGCAAAAAATGGCATAATTACACAAAAGAGCCACTTGCCCCCCATACACCCAAATCACTCGTAAGCCACACTCTGGCCACCGCCGACCGACGCACCACCACAGAAAGATGTGCCACCCCCACCCCAATGTAATATCCTGAGTTTTTCGGAACAGTGCCGGAAGATTTTTGAATTAAAGTTAAGGACTTGGAAAGGGATGGAAATCGAAAATAAGAGTTTCTGTGTTAGAAAATAGATCGAAATATTTTAAAGTGAAGTTTCGTCGCATTGGAAAACGCATGATTTCGAAAACTGGTTGCGCGATTTCTGATTTTATCATTATCTGCATAAAAGTTTCTTGTTTCAACTATAAAGATGTAAACAAACTCCGATTGAGTTTATTTTTGAACCATCGGACTCGGTTTTCTGAGGCGAACAACTTTCATGTTGAACACTTTTCGAAATTTAAATCAGAAGGGCTTCAAAACTCTAGATTTTTGAGAAAGTTCCATGACCTGGGTCTGAATGTAATTTTCGGGGGTCTGAATGTAAATTCCAGAAACATCTCTATATATACCTCTAAGTTTTAAGAAATTGCAAAATTGGTATGAGCTTCCCAGCCTCTCAACCCGACCCCCTCCTTATGTTTTGGGTTGAGCTTGCATCGGTGGCCAGCCGGCCACCTCCGGCCTGCGCCCAGTCATAGAAGGGACAGTCGGCTCACCCCTACCACTAGTTGCCAGCAGCCGGCCAAGGGACGCCGGAATTCGACGAAACCGAAGAGAAATAGGCGCACACATGGGTTTATCGATCTCGGCTCATTGCTTCGTTTCACGGCCCAAGCCACCCCCCAAATCGAAGCTCTCAGATAGTACTACGAGATAGCATTGATGATTTTTCCAATTCCTGCACATTTGCATGCAAAATAAGGGAGGGAGATTTGGATGAATAGTGACCCACAATGAACAATAGCTACGATTGGAATTTAGTCGATTCCAGCGCGTTCGTAGGATCGTTTGGAGTCTGAATATGCCCTTCGGGTCTCGGTAAGACCTCCCGGTAAAAATCCGTAAATTTAAAGTTTTTTGCGAATATATCCAGTAGCTTCGTAGAGTAGAGTATTGATATAAATTCAATCTTTTGAGTATTAGTATATCGAATATGTATATCTAGTAGAATCCGAGTGAAAACAAAACAAGTTTGATTGATTCGATAGAATATGCTAGTTTTTGATAAAAGTGGGCTTTTGCATATAATGATGTGTTTTGATTTTAACGAAAGCTATGGGTTATATATGATGTTACGAAAAATGTTTGGATAAATCCAGGTAGGTTTGGAGGGTTCGGAACCCTTCCGTAGCGTTTGCAGAAACATTTTCGGAAGATTTTCTAAAAATGCGTAAACCGGTAATTTAAGTTAACTGATGACTTGAGTTAGTTTATAATGATGTTTTAAGACTATTGAAATAGAAAGTGTTGAAATCAAACTTGTTTGGGTCGTCCCGGAAAGATCTGGCACTTTGTCAAAGTTAAGTCGAGAAATTCATAAGTTGCGATTCTAACAATATTTTTCCATTTGTTTTAGAAAACTTGACTAAGACCTGGAGTGCTCGTGAAGCCAGGTGAGTAACCCATGCGACGAGAACCTGAATTGGTGAATTCGTGTTTTAAATATTTATATATACATAAACGTATATACATAAATATAAACGACTAACGTGTTAGGATAAGAGAACATTTAAGAGGCGATTTTGAGTACGGGGTGCACGATTACATATAGTTAAGTTTATCGACCGCCACAGGTATGAATGTTTGTTAATGTTTTGATTTGAAGTGAAATGTTTGATGAGCATAATGTCTATGTGTATGTATAGATGTACATAAGGGTATGTACTTGTAATGATATGATAACGTGTAAGTAAATGAATAAGTAAATGTACAAGTATATGAACATATATTTGTATATGTGTTTGTTGATAAGGTATGTATAAGTTTGTTATATGGAATCTAAAAATGGGGCAAACCATGATTTCTGATTTGACATTAGTTATGTATGATTATGGTATATGAATAAGTAGCTATTGTTTATATATGCGATTTATTTGTATAGAGATTGAAGAGGTTAAACATGATAAGGAATGAGTATAACCCAAACACTTTTTAAATGAATATATGTAATTAATAAGTTTTATATCAAAGGTTTCCAGATAGAAAATAGGAAACTAAGTATGTTTGTTTGATAAATTAAAGATAAAAAGATTGTTAAAGTTATAGTATTGGCGTTCGTAATAATATGTATATTCGTATGTTTAAACATATGTATTATGTGAGTGTTTGAATGATAGCTTAGAGCGTTGTCATGGATGCGCTTGTGTATGAAAGGTTGTGCAATGAGTTTGTATTATGTGATATGTGGGTATGTTTAATTGGTCAATGTTCCAGTAGTATAGTAGTCGAGCTGGTTAGGGATCCGTTCAGATGGAATTCATTCTATACTTATTCTAAAATAGGTAATAAGTCCCGTAAGAGCATTGTATGTGTAAGCCAGCCATATATGTGTGTTGTTTGATTATTTGCTTTGTGATGTATTGGTTTTTATGTGTGCTTCGTGGTTGGTTGTACGATAGTTTTATATATCTCTTGTTGGGGTTTTGGTGCGGGCGCAGCGGAAGCTCGCTGTTCTGGTGAAATCATAATTTAAAATTTTTTTAAATTACCGAATAAATTATTCAATATCCAATATGAATAATTCATTCATATTTCACCTAAACATATTTATTCGAAAACAAATAACGACATAAATAGTTAAGAAACATCGCGAAACTTTTACGAAAACTTTTTTTCTGTAAAATATCATAAATCGTGTTTGTGACCAAACTGTCCACCCAATGCACATGAAGGTTGCCCAGGTCAGCCCTAACAGTACTCGGGTAGTTCATGGGCTACCCGAACAGTGACCAATTCACTGTTTGGGCAACCGTCCTCCGATTGGCTCAAAAGTCACCCGGTAACGCCATTTTTCACAGTTTTCACTTATTTCAACTCCGAAACAGTTTCCGGCAATTGTTCCAACACCCAAAACACATCCAATACATTTAAATGACATAATTTTCAACACAATAAATCCAGGTTTTCCATATCTGATTTTGTAGAAAAAATTATCATTTTTCATACTTTAAGTCCAATTTTCTCAACATTAATCATATTAATCACAATACCAATCCAAGCCACCACAAATGAAGCACCCAAGAACAATTCTAGGCATTAGAAGAGTGGTCATAACACTCTAGAATGACAACATATCATCAAATGATAAAATTGAACAAATATTACAATAATATCTTTCAATACTACTTCACACATGCTCCAAGTCTTCAATTCCATCCTCCAAATCAAAAAGCCCCAAATTCTTAAGAAAAGAAGAAACCCTAGAATCTCACTAGATTATCAAGAAACAAGAAACATGCTTTCTAAGCTTAGGAATATATATAATTACCTTTATTTCTCATAATTCCTTAAGCCTTTTTTTCTTGATTTTCTTCATTTTCCATCTTAAATCATCAAACAAAATTGCTTTTTGGAGGTTTCGGCCATTGGAAGCCATGAAAGAGAAAAGAAAAAATTTTCTCCTTTTAAATAGCAATTGTCGACTTATTAGCGGTATTATGGTCATTTTTGTAATTTAATTTCATTAAATTAAAACAAACTTTATGTTAGCAAATCAAAATTACAAATATTAATCTTAATTAAAATATGCCACATGTAACCAATAATAATTAAACATATTGCATAACATTTATGTAATATGGATATTATTTAATTATTTAAATATTTAACATTTAAATATCTAAATAATTAATTAATATAATAATTATTATTATATATGTATTTTATTAACATTAAATAACAAATACATATATTAATGGCATGTGTCAAAGTCTCATTTGACAATTAATTAATATATATGAAATCAAATTTTATATCAAATACAAATACACATTAATTATAAATTGACCAAAAAACCCTTAAAGCATGTGTTTTCGTTTAACCGCTTAAGCGGTTCGAATTAACTCATTTAATCCGGTGAGGTCTGATCTAAATAGATCAGTGACGTGACTGCCATTAAAGTGTGGTGGATAACTCATATATCCTGTAACATCCCAGATTTTCGGGACTATTTTAAAAGATTCTCGGACGGATGTTTTAGTCTTGGAGCATGGGGTCTGTCCTTTTTATACTTTTCTCAGATCTCTACTAGCATTGTACGGATCTGTAGGTTCAAATACATTGGGTCTATTCTGTGGACTTCTACTAGCACTGTAAGTCTCATGCTGACTTGCCTAAATCTTTGGGCTATACTAGGTTCTCTTCTTTATATCCTCGAAAACTTCCTTAATATTTTTCTGCGTAATCTGTCTTCCAAGGTCTTTCTATTTCTTAAGGTGAACTCTCGTCGGGCTTCTTACGGTCACTTATATTTATGTTAATATAAGCTAGGGCAACATCTTATGCCTTGATAGGTCTCGGTATCCTTGTTCTGGTACTTTGTGTCATGTTATGGTCTATTTCTCATGTATGGTAGGTATGAGATAGGCTCTGTCAGGATGGCTTCCTTAACTGATATGACTAAGCGGTTGAAAACTAGATAGCCTAAGGTCTTGCCTCCATCATATTGCATGAGATAAGGTAACTAATCATTCCTGTTTATGACCTTTATTTACCTGCTTGTGGACTTGAGTCTGGGTTTGGTGATATGAAATTCTCTAAGTCTTTTTTTTGGCATCTCTCGTCTGTGGGAACTCCCTAGGCTAGTCTCGATCTCTTGCTTCTTTTATCTTTCTGTCTATTCCTCGTTACTTGGAGAATTCGCTGTCTATATAAGGCATTTCAGGCTCTTAAATCTATTTGAAAGAAATTTCCGAGGAGGGAAGGAATCTTACATCTACTAGGCATTTTAATACTTGCTCGGGCTCTTTCTATTCTATTTTCTACTATAGGTTTTGGTACTTGTTTATCGATCTGATGTTGTATCTCTATCTCTTATTACTCTGGTTGTTTAACCATCCTTACTTATTCCCTTACTTTTCTTCTAGCATTCCTTTGCCTCTTCTTTGGGTAACTTTTCTTATATTTTTACTATCTAGCATCGTTTGTACTTCTGGTAATAGGCTGAATAACTTCAAGAATATTCCTAACTTGGATCTAGAGTATAGTTATTCACGTAAGAAATACTATTCGAATAGTCTGGGAAAGCTTACTAACATGTCTATAGATCTTGAGGACGTACTCGAGGATAGGATACTGGAGAGGTAGTGCCCCGCATACTAGTATCTCGGACATACTAGGTATTCATGGCCCCAACATTCTACCCACTGCAGTCACTTACTCCCTATCCCTCTAAGCCTCTGATTTTCTGACTGTGATCTTTACTGAAATTCTAACACAATTATGACTCATGCAAGGAACCGATGCCTAAACAATAACATGCAGGGAACGCTAAAGCAAATATATACCTGCTCAAGACTGTTTCCTTAATGATTTAACCTCATAACATGATAACTCTTTATACATACAATCTTTACTACATAACATGCATAATACGAGACTATACAGTGACTCTGACTGAACTCATGTTCTGATCTGACTTGGTGGACACAGACCCTCTAGTGACTGCCGTCAATATACAATCCTTCCGAGCTCATCTTCCGAGGTCTTGCAAAATAAAACACTGGTAGGGGGTTAGATCGTTATACGATCTAAGTGAGTGGAAAAAAATTGAAATACTGTTACAAAAATACTTGGTTCTAAAACCAAATATTCAAGAAATGGTTTTATACCAAAAACTCTTTTTCTGTCTGAAAATTTTGGGCTTCTTTATGAAAATCTCTTTTGAACTCTTTATGAAAAACTTATCTTTCTGAAGGTTTCGTATAAAACTGTTGTTTTCTGAAAAACTTTCTTTTCTAAAAACCTTTCTGAAATATGTTCTGAAAACTTTTCTAATATACATGTTTCTAAAAACTATCTCTGAAAACTGATTTCTGTTTCTGAAAACTGTCTCTGAAAAATATGATTTCTATTTCTGAAAACTATCTTTTGAAATACCTGACGTATGGGGGTGGTACGTATCACTGTCCCCCCATACACCTAACTAGAGCTAGGAGTGTAAATCCATGACTTTGGGACGTTACGTATCGTCGTCCCCCAAATCATGCCATTACTATCCCTGAAACTAGTGGTCGTGGGGCGTTACGTATCGCCATCCCCCAAGCCACTAAACTAGAACTGGGGGTGCATATCTATGCTACCTTCCAAGCTCTGAAACTATGATCTAGAGGCATCTGTCATCGCTTGTCCTGATCTAGGATCTGAGGGCGTTACGTATCGTCATCCCCCCAGTCCTCTACATGTGCACATGTGATGTCCGTCATTTCCATAACTGAATGAAGTTGCATACTGAGGTTAGTTTTTCCCCCATGCCTCGAAAAATCATAAATCTCATGTTTGAAAACATTTCTATCTCAAACATAACTTAAACATAAACTTTCATGAAATAATTGTAATAAAAGTCATCTAAGCCCTAAAGCGTAAAAATAAGTCTGTTACGAAAATAAAAAAAATGAAAGTCAGTTTAAAAAAGAGTGTCCACTCATATATTTTGGAACCTGACTGCCACTGTTTCTCTTAGTCGATGAACTTGGGATTCCTGCCGATAAGATATAATCGATAAACTTGGCTAGATTATAAGCCGTGGAAATGATTCGAGATTATGCTAAGTTTTTGCATTCAAACACTTACTATCATTTCAAAGCGTATCATACTTATATCATGAAGTAATATGTGAGTATAAACCGATACAGGACTTTTAGAGTGGCCTCTAACATATTCGGGTTGAACTGGAATAATTTAGAACTGACTTAGGTAAATTTTTAACCACGCATCGCAACGCAGGGCATTGCGCGTCGCGACACGCATCATCCAGAAACATACCAAAATATTTCTAGTACTCGTCGTGATGCACAACCTTTCGCATCGTGATGCGCATCAATCCATAAGCATTTCTGGGAAATTTCCAGTCGCTTCGCGACGCGTAGCTTTCTGCGTCGGGATGCAAGACTAAATTCAGGTCTCAATATCATGATTTAATAACCAATTTGCTCAACAATTTTCTCCATACATTCCATACAAGAAAATAGCCTCAATAATCATTCAAAACACCATTAATAACATTCTCAACCTCTTCTTACATTCATTCTATATACTCCATTAGTTCATAACCAAAATCAACAATTTGGGGATTTCCCACAATCATCATTTTCTTATTCTTAAACCCATATAAACATCAATTACTATAACTCATCAATATCATCAACCAATAAATGATCAAAACACCCACAACCAAAAGATGGGTTAGTGTTTCCTCACCTTCATTCTCTTGGTTTTTTTCATTCCTAAAGCCTCCATGGATGCCAAATTCTCCTCTTGCCTCTTCCCTCTTTTCTTTTTCTTCTCTTCTTTTCTTCTCTTCCTCTTTTCTTTTCTTTCTTTTTCTTTTCTTCTTCTTCTCATTCCTCCATTCACGTTTTCCTCATTTTCTCACTTTCTCTCTCTTTTTTATTTTTCAAGATTTGTGAATAGTCCCCCTTTTATATAGTAGGGGCCAATTTGACTAATTGGCAAAGTTTTGATTTAAAAAAAATTAGAAACTTCAAGAGAATTGTGGAATTCTCTAGATGGATCATGAATTACTATTCATCCAAAATTTTGATCTACGTTTTTGACTTATTTCTGGTCCGAATTTGGGAAAATATTCAACACAAAAGTTATAGATCTCGATCTCATCTTTCCGACGATATAAAATTAATAAAACTCAGAGTTCATATGAGAATGTTACGGCCCAAATACAATGGGCTGTCCGGAGTGGAACATCATACAATTTCTCAACGATGTTTCGAAGAATTTATCATTTATCCCAAAAGTCGTTCCATGAATGTATATATGCTCAAACATAATTTATATTACGTAATACTCATTCCGTGATGTAACAATAACACAATGCAACAGTAGTAGAGACTACCGGTCATTACAAATTCCCCCATTTAAATAGGATTCGTCCTCGAATAATCTTTAAACTTGGGATCTTATCATTGATCTCAGGCTTTGTGGGTTCCTTATAGACAACCAACTTTATCTGACTATGTACCCATTGCCTTAGTCTCATCCGATGTACTATACCACTTCCCGTCAATTTTCCATGTGCTATCATTACACCACAGAATAATGTGATGATCATTGTGAATCTATAATACTATGACTTGGAAGTCGTAACTAGAGCTGTACACTAATTTGTCTGTATGAACTCGTACTGTGCTGTCATTTATTAATTGACTAGTAAGTATATGAGATTTTCTATCATTCTTAAGATCTAACTTATACTTGGGTAAACTGCTTCAGAATTCGTGGCTTCAGTGAATATCCATTAAGTTCTTTACTAAGAGGTACCACCTTGTTTTTGTTTCATAAGATCTTCGCTAGGTATTTTCAGCTATCTTATTTTTGAGCCTCTAGTTGTGCTAAACCTTATTTGTCTCTAAGAAAATCCTTTTCTCAAGATATTTAGTTATATTCAATAAATTTTTATCCCAGCCAAGTTCTTCTTATCTAATACCTTTGACTTTCACTAGAGATATTGGTGTCTATATGCTTACTAGAATGGAGGTTTCTGGAAGGATGGGTCGTCATTCATTCTACTGAAACCCGATCGACTACTCTATGTCTTGGGGCCACACAACTATCATCAATTCTCTATACTACTATCTTCTTATTATGTTAATTTTATGCCTGAATGTTCTAAATTTCCTTGTTACTATTCGCATTCCTCTTAATTACTTCAGTATCCTAACTCTTGGTTCTAAGTTGTGCTCCAATGCTAGTTGTGACTCATTCTCCTAGTTACTTCATATATCTCGGCTCTCTGCTCTTGCTATAGGCTATAACTTTACCATCTAATCTCACTGTCCTCAGTGGTAATTTTGTTAAATTCGCAGTGCCTCTATCTCTAGGGTCTGTCATTTTTATACTTTTCTCAGATCTCTACTAGTATTGTACGGATCTATAGGTTCAAATACATTGGGTCTATTCTGTGGACTTCTACTAGTATTGTAAGTCTCATGCTGACTTGCCTAAATCTTTGGGCTATACTAGGTTCTCTTCTTTATATCCTCATAAACTTCCTTAATATTTTTCTGTGTAATCTACATTCCAAGGTCTTTCCATTTCTTAAGGTGAACTCTCGTCGGGCTTCTTACGGTCATTTATATCTATGCTAATAGGAGCTAAGACAACATTTTATGCCTTGATAGGTCTCGATATCCCTGTTCTGGTACTTTGTGTCATGTTAGGGTCCATTTCTCATGTATGATAGGTATGAGATAGGCTCTATCAGGATGGCTTCCTTAACTGGTATGACTAAGCGGTTGAAAACTAGATAGCCTAAGGTCTTGTCTCCATCAGATTGCATGAGATAAGGTAACTAACCATTCATGTTTATGACCTTTATTTACCTGCTTGTGGGCCTGAGTCTGGGTTTGGGGATCTGGAATTTTCTAGGTCTTTTTTTGGCATCTCTCGTCTGTGGTAACTCCCTAGGCTAGTCTTGATCTCTTGTTTCTTTTATCTTTCTGTCTATTCCTCGTTACTTGGAGAATTCACTGTCTATATAAGGCAATTGAGGCTCTTAAATCTATTTGAAAGAAATTTCTGAGGAGGGAAGGAATCTTACATCTACTAGGCACT